>JANAVB010034417.1:61608537-61640925 GCA_029216955.1 Iris pallida | reverse complement strand
GTTTGTCAACGGTATTCTGTCAGAAAATGACAAGTACAAAACACCAATAGCAGTTCCATATGAATTGAGAAATACTATAAGAGACAGCAATAATAAAATACAAGACAAAAGATATAGGCAACTTGGGAACCATTTGAAAGCCGAGTTACAACCCTTGAACCAAACAAGGACCGGAGTTGTAACCCTTCTTCAAACAGAACTTAGTCTCAAATTATGGTACAGTATAAAAGACAGGTAGAGCATATGAGAAATGAATCATAGCATGGTGAAAGTACAGTAAGTAAAGGTGTACTGGAAATATAAGATATGACAATAATGTAAAAGGTGATTTGAACTATTAGAGCGATATGTGATCGGCTAGGGAAGCAAGAGATGGTTATCCACTTGGCCCGGCAATCCGCGGTGTACTCAACGGAGAGTCATGCCGTCAACCTGGATAACTGGTAATGGGGTGTCTGCTACACCCTACGTGAGGTGAGGGTGGCGCTAGCAAAATATATAGTTATAGGAAGGCTTTGATCACTAACCCCAATAATTTCTCCCATCCCCGAATAGTATCACGGATCCGGACATGGCACGTCATGACACGGGGTTCAAGAGCAGGGGCCAGCCCACTCCCAAATAAGTGTCTATATAAGTACAGGAACACAGAAATATCACATACTCATATACCAAGGGAGTCTAGGAATAACATCTCATGACAGGATTTGACGTATACTAGTCCGTGAACCGTCGTGTCGGGAATCATGTAAAATACTACAACTGAATCGGATATAGTAGATATCAAGACAATAAAACTATCAGTAAATGTACTCGCCTGTGGTCCTGAGCTGATAAGGTGAACAGACGCTCAGAGTGATCACAGACCTAAAATAAGATATTATGAGTCAAACAGGGCTTAACACTGAAAAAGGAAACTAATATAATCCATAAATGCAAGTCTAAGTCAAAACTAGGTCAATCTAGGTCAAACTGAGTTATACTAGGTCATACTGGTTCATACTAGGTCATACTAGACCATACTAGGTCACTGGAAGTCATTCCAAGTCAAACTAGGTCAATCGGGGTCAAAGGTTGACTTACAGTTGACTTTTGGTTAAAAAGTCAACTCTGGTCAACTCTGGTCAACCCTAGGTCAAACTAGTCTAATGTTGACCAACTGTTGACTTTCAGTCAACTAGTCAACTCTGGGTTGGTTTCGATCAAATCGGGTCGCTTAAAGACTAAGTTTGACTCTCGGTTGACTTTTGTTACTTTTGGTCAAAAAGGTCAACCGACGTCAAAACTAGTCTATGAGCACCATATTTGATCATTACCAACCACAAAAATCAAGTTCTAACTCTATCTTAGATTTCTAACACAAATACCCTATTCCTAGGCAAAACTAGTATTTACCCTTCTAAGGTAAATCTCGATACCTTGCCCAATCCCAAGGAAACCCTGCAAATACCCATGGTACTAGCCTAGACTTCTTAGGGTAGCTAGATATCAACCTATCTAAGGTTTACCTACCAAGATTTTGGGTATCCTAGGTATCTAACCTAGTTTTTAGGATATGTAGGTTTACCCTATTACATATCTTACCATATCATGAATTTACCCTCAACACTCTCACACTCAACCACACACAACCATCTCACATGATACCACACTCTAATAGACTCTCCTATAGGATTTCCTACTAGTTTGCACATAGGCTAAACTATAGGCTACTAGACACACTCACTTAGGCTCTCACCCATACACACAAACTCACAACTACACACACACACACACACAAAGCCAATATATGGAATGATATGTGGTGCAAAAGTGGACTAATTTTAGTGGTACTTGGACTGAAATGGAGTGGGTTTAGGACAGCATTAAAGGACTGATTTGTGGTCTAAAAATAAGGCTAATGTGGACTGGTTTTGAAGGGGTTTGGTGGGACTGAAAATAGGAGCAATGAGGGACTGTTATGGGGTGTTATTGGACAGTCCATGCATGGAAATTCTTGACTGAATTGGGAAAAATCTGGACAGCAATTTGTGGGTGGTTCATGGACTGTTTTTAGGGGAAAAAGTGGTGGTGTTATGGGCTGTTTTGAAGGGGTAATGAGGGGACAGAAATCTGGGTTTAGGGGGGGTACAATGGCAGCCATTAGATGGACTGAAATGGGGGTTTATGACAGCCAAAGGGTGGGGGAAAAATCTGGATAGTAGGGCTGCTGAAATAGGACAACAAAGTGTGGGTTTCCCCCCTCCCTAACACTCCACTTATCACTCACAACTACTCCCTACACAACCACTTATCTATTCCCTCTCAAACTCTCACAAACTCCTCTCTCAACCAATCCTCAAACACCTACACTACACTAACATACACACACACTCAACACCACATGGCCGAACCTGTCATGCTCCCTTCCATACCAACACAAACACACACCACATAATATACACTAATATATTATAAGCCATATATACATATATACATATATATATAGAGAGAATGATATATTATATATAATATATATATATTATATATATATATATATATAATATTATATATTATATAACCATATATACATATAGATTATAGGAAATGATACATTAAGAGAATCATTCCTAAACACATGTAAATTCTAAAATAATAATAGAACACACCAAAATCAAGGCACAAACATATACATGTGTTCAAATAGGGGGTTTTCCTATTAGGACACGATCCTACATATTGGATACCTCTACAAATATCCAAATAGACACAAAATAGTCTCTAATGGAGACACAACCATGGAAACATTTCTATGGGTTCCTAACCATTCTACATGCAATGAAAAACTATTTTAGAAGAGATTTACCTATTTTGGAGATGGAAACTATGGTGGAGCTCTCAAGAATAGAAAGAACCTTTGGAGAAGAAGAAGAAGAAAGTGGATGAGAACAAAAGATGATGCCTTTCTCTCTCCTTCCCACCTACATGTGGCCGGCCAACAAGGCTCCAATACCCCCCTTTTCACTAATTACAAGTTTGCCCCTCTATTGCTTTATTAGCTCAATACAAGTTGGCTTAGGGTTTGGGGGTTAAAAATAAATCTAATGTTCTAATTTGGTCTAACCTAATCCATGGGGTCATGACTAATCCCTCTAACTTTTGATGGTAATATTGTGGGTCATGGCTAACTAGTGTGTGGGCCCGCTAAGGTCAACACTACCCCGGGTCCCCGAAACAAGTCGAATGAGTTAAAATTCGATCCCGACTCAAATAACCTAAAATAATACAATAAAATTTCAAAATAATTTTTAAAGTGGAAAATTTTCAAAATATCCCTGTTCATGGAAACTGGGGGTGAGAGATACCGACAATTCTGATACACTGCGAGAACCAAGCGACTGCGGCGGTGGCATCAAATGATCTCTTCAACGTAAAGAAGAGAACTGTGCAGTTAAAGCACAGGGCAGTGAACGATCTCATCAAGAGAGGTGTCATTGCAGTAATCGATGTTCGGAGTCAGGAGAACCTGGCGGATCCGTTCACGAAGGGCCTCAAGCGTTAGCTGGTTGAAGATACAGCAGGAAAGATAGGCTTGAAGGCATTCCGATAGTATGTTTTTGTAATCCTACCATAAAGTTTTATGTTATTAGTTCAAAGAGAAATCTACTAGACATCTAACTTTCGGTTCAAGGGAGGACCACTGACTGGAAAACTATCAGGTAACAGTGGGTACTTGTTCTTGGGAACATGGAAGGGTTACGAACCCATAACCACTGTTGTCTACTAATATTTTCTGCGAAAAATGGATCCTGTGTTGAGGTTGGTTTAAATGCCTTAATAAGTTCTCAGGCAGAGAGACTGCCTGGTGTGCTTTACAGGAAGCACGGTAGCGCAGCACTACAAGGAGTAAAACTCTATGCTACAGTGGGATGACTCTACCATGAGGTTCCCAGGTAGGGGTAATGCCTCGGCTTTGTAAGCCAAGTCATAACGACGTATCACCGCAAATAGGCAGGTAGCGTAATGCCGTATGATAAAATTAAAGAGTTGTAGACAGCACTACAAAGGGGAGGGTGACCCCATGTTACAGTGACACGATACCACAATGAGGTACCCAGGTAGGGTAAAACCTCGGCCTTGCAAGCCATGTTGTTGCGGCGTAACACCGCAAGGAAGCCTTAGGCTTCATGCTGGATAGAATGGCACTACAAAGAGGCTGTGACCTCATGCTGCAGTAGTGTGACACTATGATGAGATTTTCGGGTAGGGGTAATGCCTCGCTTTAGGCCATGTCATAGCGGCGTAGCACCGCAAGGAAGCGCAATGCTTCATGCCATGTCTGTTAATAAAACTTACCTATAGTGTATGGAAAGAGATATCAGGCCGTCTCTTGAGGGTAAACTTGTAGACGCCCAAAATTATACACTAAAACTAGGCTGGCACTGGGCCTTTAATGTGCAGCCAGAAGCACATGTAACTACAATTTGTGAGTGGGAAAAATTACAATTGTGGTGCAGAATTCAAGGCATAGTCCATTATTGTATCGCATTGTTATCTAACCCATGCGGAAAGATTCAAGTCGTCAACAACATCTATCATAATGCAAAATGGACAGTTACTGTAGGAAATGCTCAACCCTAGACACATATATATGATAATATGGAGATTGTTGGTGCTCTTGCTCCTTGACATGAAGAGAGCTTGCTCTCAACATGCTTTGTAAAGTTTAGTCCCACATTCGAAAAGCACCATGAGTTATCTCAACATATATATGAGTATGTGTTGTTGGGATATGCACATGGGGTGGTGACCCTAAGGAGGGAACCATGTAGGTGATTTTACTAAGAAGAAATGATTAATTCTAACAAGGACGTAAGATGATTTTTGTTGTGCGGGCTCGGACTCGACACAGACTCCAGGTTGTCTCGTGCATGCACGAGAGTGTTCTGGGGGAAAGCGTGGGCTAGCACTCGACTATGTTGATTGTGGGATGATGTAAACATCAAACTCTATTTTAGAGTATTGGTGTTTTTGTCCCACATCGGATATGAGAGATGGTGAGGTCTCACTCCACTCTATAAATAGAGCCCCTTGCCTCCTTTCCAAGATGTACCAAAGAAGAGAGTTAAGGGAGTCCGTAAAGTTCAGGAAGCCAGTTCAAGTCAAAAATATTGACTGACGAGCATTCCAGAAGTTCTCTTGAACTTGCTGGTTCCTGGAAGCGGATCGTATAGAGGCGAATCTTGCTTTGAGCGACGGTGTTTTTACACCCCAGCAGATTTAATCCTCCTCTTCTTCTTGTTCTTGTTCTTTCTTCTTCTTCTTTTCTCTTCTTCTTCTTTTTTCTCTATTTCTGTAACTCGCTCTTCAGGTTTTAAGGCACCTACTGACAGGGGCGGAAGGACAGTCAGCGTGCACTGGGCTGTAGCCCAGTGCAAAAATAAATTTGCTAATTTTTTTTATCAAATGGATGGCTCAGCCCAGTGAGAGATGGCTCAGCCCAGTGAGATGGCAGGTGTGTGGTTAGTGGAGACCAAAACAAAAGCCAGAAGCAGCTTGCTCTCTTGTCCAAAAAAAACGTTCCAAGTTCCAACCAAAGTACGAAAGCAAGCAGCTCTCCCCTTCTTGCTCCAGTCCGACCGGCGGTGCTGCTCCTCCCTTCCCTCGTCCTCTCCGCCCCTGGCTCGTAGTCTTCCTTTGGTAAAACTCTAGCCCTCAATTTTCTAAAACCCTAATTCCTAATTTTTTTGTTTTGATTTTATGAGGTTGTGATCTTAATTAATTCACTATTTAATAGTACCCATCGGCTGCTCTCCCCGTCCTCCGACCGTCTCCAGTCCGAGTTCCCGATCGTCTCCACTCCCAGCCCGACCGTCTTCTCCGGTAAAAACCCTAACCTCCTAATTTTTGTAAAACAAACCCCTAAATTTTTGATGTTTGATTTGATGTTAATTACTTTACTATTTATTAGGACTTGGAGTATATAATGGAAAATCAAGGAAACAAGAGAAAGAAAACCCTATTTTCATTCTTTAAACCAAGGGGTGAAACATCCCGAAGTGAAAGTCTTCCAGCTCCTTCGAATGTTAATATTTCAACCCCAAGTGTTGATCATAGGGATGAGTTAATAGTTGATCTAAATTCTCTTGAACGAGATCCAGGTTTACGAATTCCATACATGGACATCCTATTAATTATAGGGATGAAATCAGACAGACATATATCAAAATGGGTCCATATCAGCCAAAATTGGCATCATTTCCACCGTCTGAGTTCGGAAAACAGTATCGTCGATTTCAATACTCTTGGTTTCAACAATTTCCTTGGTTAGAGTACTCTCTTTCAAAGGATGCAGCATTTTGTTTTCCATGTTATCTTTTTGAAAATGATAATGCTCTCCATTGCACATTGACTGTCGAAGGGTTTAAAAATTGGAAGAGAGTTAATGAGGGAACTCGATGTGTGTTTTTGGCATATATGGGAGGTCCCACATCTACCCATAGATATTCTATAAAAGCTATGGAAGATTTATCAAATGTTACTCAACATATTGATAAAGTGATTAATGCACAATCTTCTGAAGAAGTTTCGAAGAATCGTTTACGGCTTAAGACGACAATTGCTAGTATTCGGTGGCTCAGTTTGCAAGCATGTGCATTCAGAGGTCATGATGAATCACTGGCTTCTAATCATCGTGGAAACTTCATAGAGATGATAAAATTGATGGGGAGTTTGAATGTCAACATTGATGATGTTGTATTGGAGAAAGCTCCAAAGAATGCACAATATACTTCACCAACTATTCAAAAAGAGATTTTGCATATCATGGCCAACATGGTGAGAAGTAAAATTCGTGAAGAAGTTGGATGCAAAGTTTTGTATTTTGGTTGATGAAGCCAGAGATGCGTCAAACAGAGAGCAGATGGCTATTGTTCTAAGATTTGTTGATGTTCATGGTATTCTAAAGGAGCGTTTCTTTGAGATTGTGCATGTTGGGGACACCATTGCTTCAACCTTGAAGAAACAAATATCTGATGTACTTACTCGGTATGACTTACATATCCACAATATGCGAGGGCAAGGATATGATGGTGCTAGCAATATGTGTGGAGCATGGAATGGATTACAAGCCTTGTTTCTTAGAGATTGTCCATATGCATATTTTGTTCATTGTTTTGCACACAGACTACAACTAGCTCTAGTTGCAGCAGCTAGTAATGAGACTTCAGTTTGGCTATTCTTTTCGAAATTGACTACCATTGTCAATCTTGTTAGTGCTTCTCTTAAGCGTCATACTGAGTTACAATCTGCTCAAGCTATTGAGATTGCACATATAGTGGCTAGCGGTGAACGTGATACTAGTAGAGGGGCTAATCAGATTGGTAGTTTGCAAAGGGCTGGAAGTACTCGATGGAGCTCTCATTTTGATTCTATTTGCAGCTTAATCGATATGTATCAAGCAACTATTAAAGTGCTTGAAAGCATGGTAAATGATGGATCCTCTAATTCTATGCGTGGGGAAGCAGCTGGTTCTTTGCTTGTGATGAAGTCTTTTGATTTCATATTCATATTGTACTTGATGCATAAAGTCATGGGGATTACAAACTTGCTTTGTCGGGCTTTACAACAAAAATCTTTGGACATCTTGAATGCAATGGATCTAGTATCCTCAACTAAAAGATTGCTTCAAACTTTAAGAGATGATGGTTTTGGTGGTCTTCTTAGTTATGTGGAATCAGTTTGCAAAAAATATGACATTGATATACCTAATATGAGTGCTTTTTACAGAGGGGCTAGGTCGTTCTTGCCAGCAACGAGATTCTGTTACATTTGAGCATCACTATCACTTTGATATATTCAACTCTACAATAGATTTTCAATTGGAAGAGTTGAATAATAGATTCAATGATGAGGCAGTAGAAATCCTTAAGTTGAGCTCTGCTTTACAACCAAATGATCACTTCAAATCATTTGATATTGATCATCTGTGCACTCTTGCAGAGAAGTTTTACCCGGTTGATTTCAATTATCAAGATATGCATTATTTGAGATATCAGTTAGAGCATTATCAGGTTGATGTACTTCACCATGAGAAGTTCCAAAATATATCAACCATTTCTGAGTTATGCCAGTCATTAGTTGAAACAAACAAGTCACAGTACTACAATCTGATCGACAAGTTGATACGTCTTGTTTTAACTCTTCCTGTGTCCACAGCAACTACAGAACGAGCATTTTCAGCTATGAAGCTTATAAAACTAATCTGAGAAGTAAAATGGACGATGAGTTCTTAGCCGATGCTATGGTTATTTACATTGAACGAGAAATTGTTGAAGATATTGACTCAGATTCTATCATAGACGAATTCTATTCTCTAAAGAACCGAAGAGTGCAACTTCGATAGGGTATATTTCTTCTTTTTGTTTAAATGGTTTGTTATTTATTTACACCTTCAGGTTTTATTTGACATGCTTATTCAGGGTTATCAATCTGTCCCAGGTTTTGGTTTCTTCTTCCCAACCTCCAGGATTATCAATTGCAACATGTACCATTTTGTCCCAGGTTTTGCTTGCTTCAGGGTTATCAAATGCAACATGTATCTATACCGTTAAATTATATAAAAGGAGTTGGAAGAATATAGACATATATCTATGAGTGAGGTTCCAAACTTTATTCTCAGTTTTTTTATTATTTCTCTGATATTGAAGTTTTAATCATAAATGTTGATTTATTCCTTTTCATTGGGTGAAGTTTTGTAGTGTAAAGAAGTAAATGTACCATTTTATCCTTCCAATCTATTTTTCTTTAGTATTATACATATGCTTATTTAGTTAAGATTATCTTCTTTGTTTCCTTCTGCATCACCAGGAGAGAGAATTTATTTTGAAATTCTCTGCAATGGAGATATACAATGAAGCCATAAGGGATCTTCTAAGTCCTGATAGTGCCCCTCTTAGGCTTCTTGATGATCCAGAGGTGAGTTCTTGTTGTGTTAATGGCTATTTCAGTTATGTGAAGCATTCTTCTTGATATACTAGTTCTTATGTCGTTTTCATTGCCCTTGTAATGATAGAAAGGGACTATTATACAATGTGTATTATGCAAAGAAGTTTTATCAAAGTTTACTCTTTGTCTCTAACGAATCTTCATGTGGATGGTTAATTTCTCTTCGAAAATGATATGTTAAAGTTTATCATCGAATTTACAAAGAAATATCTGTCGTAATTTTGGCATAAAATTTTGAACCTTATCGTACCTATTAGTCTATTACCTAGCCCACCCTACTTCGAAATCCTGGCTCCGCCCCTGCCTACTGAGTAGGGAGGCCTAACTTTGTTCTTGAGATCTATCTCATTTGTGGCACCAACTGTGTAGGCTTGCTAAACTCCTCATTTGTGGCACCTACTGTGTAGGAACTCCTGTTTTCCATCTATATTCACGCCTCGGGACTAACAGTACCACCATACAGACTGAAAGTAATCAGGTCGAAGCCTTACGTATGAATGATAACATGGAGAACTAAGATACATTATTGTGTTCAATATAGCTTCAGTTGTTCCAGACTTTCAGTACAAAAGATGAAACTGATCTCACAATTTACGAATACATAGAGGATGACTTCTATAATTAATTCCAGTGAACATCAGAATTGATGAGAGAGCAATCAGCTCAGCATCCAATACAAGTCAGGAGCATATTTCTTGTACTGAAAGAATAACTGAGAAAACGATAAGGCTACATAAAACGATTGTACCTTTTACGGTCAAGCTAGTACGGACAAACTTGCTTGTCCCTGAAGAGAGATGTATGAGAGTGAGTCCTTGAAAAGATATTGCTACAGAAATACAGTACATCAATTGATACGGATAAAAGAAAATAAATATTAGCAGGTCAGTGATACAAAAGGTTGGCGAGTAATAGGGGACTATCAAAAGGTTGAAGGATCTAACTGCTTGTCATCATTAGTTGTTGTTGGTCATTCCACAACCAATGGTTGATAAAAAAAACCCAAAGATCAGCAAAAAAAACATAGTACCCAAAGGTCAGCAAAAAAGCAAGTTCTGAGACATGGTCGAGTTGCTAAGCACAAATATGGATGTTTGGTTTGCATTTGGCTATTTATTTCCAGCCATGAAGGCAAATTATCCTCATTTATCACCATATAAAAAGAAAAAAAAACAGAAATTGATTACAAAAGAAGCTTAAAGACTTATCCCCGGTTATACAAAATTTATATCAGTATTGTCCGAACCATTTCAAGGTATGAGGCTACCGGATTCATTGTTTATGAGTTGCTTAACGATCTTCGGAAACAACATATTATTGCTAACATATTAGATAAATTAATCCTGAAGTTTAAATATGGAATTGTCATATTCCTTTTCATTCTTCAGCTTAATGTGCCACGGAGATGAATGCAATTATCTAGAGAAAATTGTATCATGTTACCTCTTCCTCTAAACTGTATAGGAACTTCGGTGCTCCTTGGTTGATGAGCTTAAGCTGTATATACAAAAGGTAGATCTACCTACCTGCCAAGTGACCATCTAGGTTTTATGACATCACCTTCTCATGATCAATAGCTACCTTGGCTAGGAATTTAGCCGGTTAGCCCCAACCAAAAGGGTTGATGTCAAATCAAAAACCAGTTACTCAAACTTCTTCAAATCTTTTGAGATCTTTTCATGCTACATAGCTGAACCCATTCTAATGGGATAAGGCTTCGATGATGATGATCCTAAAACTTAGAAGATGTAGTCAGGTTGAGAAGTAGGAACAAGGAGAAGTTTCATAATATTTTTTCAAAAAGCGCTTTACATGATGTTAATGGTACATCTAATGAGTAAAAAACTGAGTAAAGGCAAAGCAATAAAGGTTTTGAATCTTCAGAGAGAAGTTTATTGGTAGACATAGAATAAAGTGGATCAGTTAAGGGGATGTGAACGCTAAAGCATTCCATATATTTCTTCATCAAAGGAGCAAAAGGGCTAGACTCTTCATAATTACCAAGGAAGACGGAACTAAAATTTCTGTTCTAGCAAGAATTTGTTAGCCCAATAATTGTATCATATTTTTGAATATGGCTAATCAATTAAGTTTAACAATATGATATCATTAATATTTATGCAATTTATGCTATCATTATATTGTTGATACTTAAACTTAGCATTGTCCTATTGTGCATTAAATATATCATAATGCTTTGTTAGTCTAACATGTATTTACAGACAAGCAGTCAGAAGTATCAAACCAGGACATATGCAATGAAGAATTCATGATGGCCAAAGACGGCATTATACTAGAAGATTTCTCTGAACCGTCCAACGACATCTCCGGGGCCTCGCACACGAGATTTTTGCTGCCTGGTCAGCGGACAGGGGTCGAGGGGACAACACCCCCCGTGGAGGTTCGGGGGCGAAACCCCCAAAATGTATATAGATTTCTGTTGAGAATCAATAAGGGACTTTTAGTCCCACATCGGAATTTGTAGTATGTAGAGGAGCTAGACTCCCTATAAGTAGTGAAGTAGTCCATCAATAAATTACACCAACTATTATTTTCTACATGGTATCAGAGCCATAACTCTCTCTCTCTCTCCACAAAAAAAAGTACCTTCTTTCTAGAAGATCTACTGCAGTTGCCTTCGAGAATCAGTACCTACTTTTTAGAAGCTCTACTGTTGTTGCCTTCGAGACTCAGTATCTTCTCTTTAGAAGACCTACTGCTACGCATACAAATCTCTTTAGATTTTCGTCTTGCTTCTATTATGAAATCTCTTTAGATTTTCGTACACTCATAATCCTTCTAGGATTTCTGTTGCGGCGTGCTGCATACTTCGCCATGCACGGAGGCACAACTAAGTTTGGGCTGTCTGAAAACGTCATAATGACACGGTTCTAATTGGTCGCATACACTCCAACATATCAGTGAGGAAGCTAGTTTGTTATTTTCCCCCTGATCTCTATCTCAACTGTCAGAATATACAGTTGACGACGACGCTACCTGAGATCAGGATTCACAGCAGATTGCTGACTAAGACAAAGATGAAGCACACGACGACGACTCAGGAAACAACAAAACCTCACTGATTACAGTTGCAGAAACCATGGATTCCATCTATGGGAAGTTGACAGCAGAAGAGATGAAGGCCCTGGTCGAGGATCTCCTGACCAAGAGATTACCGGAGGCAACCTCACGCGTGACCCATACTGATGTGGATCCGTCACCGTATAGAATAGGGAAGTTGGACAAACTGGAGACGAAGCTGGAAGGTACGACCAACTACTTAAAATGGTCGCGGCAGGCGATACGGACGCTGAAGGGACGTGGCTTGGTTGGCTATGTAGATGGCCACACCAAGGCCCCGGTCGATCACTCCTCGAAGGAGTTTGCTGTATGGGAGATTGTCAACAATGTCGTGGCTGGTTGGTTGATAGCCTCTTTAACCCGATCAAGTGTCGGGTAATGTTGAAGCAATGGAGGGAGCTGCTGATATCTGGAGAACATTGAAAGATATGTACTCCGGTTCAGGTAACCCAATGCGAGTCTACCAACTGTAGGATGAACTCGAGCGGGTAGTCCAAGACGATCGTACCATATCTGAGTATGCCGCCTTGTTGAAGAAGTACTGGTCTGATCTTGACCATTATGATCCTCTTGGAATGGAGGATGCTCAGGTTGAACCGTCCTTCGCAAAATATTTCCAAAATTTCTGGATTATATCTCGCGACAACGGATGATGAAGTTTTTGAAGGGGCTCAACCCTGCATTTGAGCAACGGAGGAATATACTTCTTGCGCAACCGAAGCTGCCGACCTTAGAGGATGCCATAGCTACCATGGCACAAGAAGAAGCACGGTTGAAGCTGATGCCCACCAGGGGCATCTCCCAGGGGGATCAAGTCGGAGTTGCCACATCTGCTCTTGCTGCTTTCAACCAGCCTCCTTCTGCGGGAGGCGTTTGTCACAACTGTGGTGACACAGGGCATTACATCCGCTTTTGCCCAAAATCAGCTCAGAGTTCCTCGCGTGGTCGGGGCCGTGGTCGGGGTGGGACGAGGTGGTCGAGGCAGCTACACTGGTGGAAGGGGCACTTACTCTGGAGGCAACGTGGCGAATCTGGCGGATGAAGGCCGGGACAATCAGCTGGCAGACATAACTCCATTTGAGAGAGAAGTTCTTGAGAAACTGCGGGGCTCAAAGATTGGTTCTGGTGACCGACAAGTCAATTCTGAGGTGCCGCCCACCTCAGAAGATTACTGCACTTACTTTTCCAAACCAGTGACGGTATACCTCCGCGTGCTCTTGCATTTGTCTCTCAGCCAGTCTGGATTATGGACTCTGGGGTATCCCGCCATGTCACGGGATCCCGAGGTGAGTTCCGGGAATACTCTAACCTAACGCCGCCAGAAAGCATTCAGACTGCTGATGGTACCTCCAGGCCTGTTATGGATAAAGGCACTATTGATTGCACTCCTTCCACCTCTATCTAATGTCTTACATGCTCCTTCCTTTCCTGTCAATCTTATATCCATTAGCGCCATTATCCTTGATCTAAACTGTACTGTTTCCTTTGATATTCCTAAGGTAATCTTTCAGGAGAAGGAAACGGGGAGACGACTGGGCACTGGCACATGGCATAAGGGTCTATGGTACTTGGACAGGAACGGTCTGGACAGAGCACTGGCATCATTGGTTGCAGACACACAACCAAAAGTCCAAAGTCGAAGTGTCAAAGCCGAGCTACTCCTACACCATCAGCGTGTAGGACATTCTTCCTTTTCTGTTATTAGTCGCATGTTTCCATCCTTATATCAAAAAGCGAATAAAGAGTTGTTAGTTTGTGATGCTTGTGAGTTGGGAAAACATACCAGAAGCTCCTATGTGAGTTCTGGGCACCGATGTACTGCTGCTTTTGATATAATTCATTCAGATGTGTAGGGTCCTTGTCCTACAACCGGTGTTAACGGTTAGATGGTTTGTCACTTTTATTGACTGCTCTACCCGCGTAACGTGGGTCTACCTACTGAAGAATAAGAGTGACGTTTTTGAAGCATTTCAGAGCTTCCATCAATGCGTAAAGACACAATATAATGCTCGTGTTAAGTATTTCGGTCGGATAATGGGACGAAATATACCCATACGAGGTTTGCTGCATATTTATCCTCTCATGGCATACTGCATCAAACCTCTTGTGCATATACACCGGCTCAAAATGGTGTTGCAGAACGAAAGAACAGGCACCTGCTGGAAGTAGCTCGGACGATGATGCTAGCTATGAATGTGCCTAAATACTTGTGGGGGCAGGCTGTCTTGACAGCCTCTTATCTCATCAACAGATGCCCTCTCAATTGTTGGACTGGAAGACGCCGTTGGAAATGCTCACGGGGACAACTGCATACACCGTTCCTCCGAAAGTATTTGGATGTATGCTTTGTCCATGATAACAGACCTGGAGTTGGTAAGCTGGATCCTAGAGCAGTTAAGTGTGTCTTTGTTGGGTACACCGGGACACAGAAGGGTATGTATGCTGGAGCCCGGTGGAACGAAGCTGTTTGTAAGCATGGACATTACATTCAGAGAGGTGGAACCATATTATGGTTCAGATGAGGGCTCCGCGTTTGGAAACACACCTAACACAGCGGGTGTTAGCCGTGAGGGGAAGATAATACGTCCAAGCGTGGTCGTCGGATCGGTACCTTGTCCTGTTGTTGCAAATTGGAAGGAAAGAGGAGAAAGCATCAGTAATACCGATACGGAGGATGAAGAAGACGATACATATATTACGTAGGGGGAAGCAGACAAGGGAAAAAGAGCTCCAAGTGTACAGAAGACGACAGCAGAGGTCCAGTACTGTGCCGTGCCCTGTGCCAAATGTGCCAAGTCCCTCGTCTACTCCTGCCCCAACTCCTGAAGATGTTACTCCCGTACCGGATCACTCAGATTCGAAAGCGGGTCTCTCCGACTCAGATGGTATGCTTTCCCACCTCCCATTGCTCCCTTAAGGAGGTCTTCTCGCATTAATGCGGGAAAGGCTCCTATTCGTTATCGAAATTATGAACATGATATCGCCAACTACTTGTCTTATTCTAATATCTCTCCGACTTATCAAGCCTTCCTCACTTCGTTAGACTCCAATTCTTTACCTAAGAATTGGCAGGAAGCAAAGAAGGACCCAAGATGGAAAGCTGCAATGATGGAAGAACTTGGGGCACTAGAGAAAAATAAGAAATGGGAGCTGGTGCCATTACCTGAAGGCAAGAAAGCTGTGGGATGCAAATGGATTTACACAGTGAAGGAGACACCAGAAGGAAAAGTTGAACAATACAAGGCGAGACTGGTTGCAAAAGGCTATACCCGACATATGGTATCGACTATGATGAAACTTTTGCCCCAGTAGCGAAGATGAGTACCGTAAGAACGCTGGTCTCCATTGCAGCAAACTATGGGTGGAAGCTACACCAGTTAGACGTAAAGAACGCATTTCTTCATAGAGACCTACAAGAAGAAGTATACATGGAGACTCCTCCGGGGTGCTACTCTGTGTCAGATTCAGGTGAAGGAACGTCACATGGAAAAGTGTGCAAACTGAAGAAGTCGTTGTACGGGCTGAAGCAATCTCCTCGAGCCTGGTTTGACAGATTCAGAAAGGCTGTCACTGGTATGGGGTACCATCAGACAAATGCAGATCACACGATCTTCCTCCAGCATACAAGAGGCCACATAACTATACTTGCTGTATATGTGGATGATATAGTGATCACAGGTGATGATGCTGATGAGATCACTAAGCTGAAGTCGAAACTCGCTAAGGAGTTTGAGGTGAAGGACTTAGGACAGATGAGATACTTTTTAGGTATCGAGGTGTGTGATGGTGAACAAGGAATTATTCTCTCACAAAGGAAATGTACTAGATCTACTGAAGGAGACAGGGATACTGGGATGCCGAGCAGCAGTCACTCCAATTGATCAGAAGTGCAAGATGGGAGCAGAAGCAGGAGAGCCTATTGATCGCGAAAGGTATCAAAGTCTAGTAGGCAGACTGATTTATCTAGGGCATACTCGCCCTGATATCTCATTTGCAGTAAGCGTTGTAAGCCGCT
This sequence comes from Iris pallida, assembly GCA_029216955.1. Classification (NCBI taxonomy): domain Eukaryota; kingdom Viridiplantae; phylum Streptophyta; class Magnoliopsida; order Asparagales; family Iridaceae; genus Iris; species Iris pallida. The sequence goes on along the minus strand of JANAVB010034417.1, from coordinate 61,624,844 downwards.
ATATACATGATCCAAGACGGGTCATATGGATGTAGTATTTCAGATCCTAAGATATCTGAAAGGGACACCGGGAAAAGGACTGTGGTTCAAGAAGAATGGATGCACAGATATTAGGGATACTGTGATGCAGACTGGGCAAGCTGCATAGACGACAAAAGGTCTACCACGGGGTACTGTGTTTTTGTAGGAGGAAACCTGGTTTCATGGAGAAGCAAGAAACAGTCAGTGGTAGCACGGTCGACAGCTGAAGCAGAATACAGAGCAATGGCTCTAGGGGTGTCAGAACTACTATGGGTGAAAGCACTGCTGACAGAGTTGAAGTTGGATAAGGGGACACCGTTGCATCTTCTGAGCGATAGTCAAGCCGCAATAAGTATAGCGAATAATTCGGTTCAGCACGACAGAACGAAGCACATCGAAATCTATCGATTCTTTATCAAGGAGAAGCTGGAGCAAGGGATACTGAAGATTGGCCATGTCCGCTCAGAAGAACAAGTGGCAGACTGTCTGACTAAGGGTCTTAGTTCATTAAGTCTGTCGAAGCTATGTAACAAGATGGAGATGATCAATATCTATCGTCCATCTTGAGGGGGAGTGTTGAGAATCAATAAGGGACTTTTAGTCCCACATCGGAATTTGTAGTATGTAGAGGAGCTAGACTCCCTATAAGTAGTGAAGTAGTCCATCAATAAAATATACCAACTATTATTTTCTACAATTTCTATATTTGTTTATCTTTAGACAACTGCAGTCAAGAAAAATGGCGTCATCAAGGGCTCTTGGTTTAAATTTATTATGTAATTTTTACTTTATTGGTCTAGAAAAAAATGTACATCGAGCGTATTGGCACTTGGCTTAGCTTTCCATAAACTCTTCCTCCAGCATGCAAGAGGCCACATAACTATACTTGCTGTATATGTGGATGATATAGTAATCACAGGTGATGATGCTGAGATCACTAAGCTGAAGTCGAAACTCGCTAAGGAGTTTGAGGTGAAGGACTTAGGACAGATAAGATACTTTTTAGGTATCGAGGTGTGTGATGGTGAACAAGGAATTATTCTCTCACAAAGGAAATATGTACTAGATCTACTGAAGGAGACAGGGATACTGGGATGCCGAGCAGCAGTCACCCAATTGATCAGAAGTGCAAGATAGGAGCAGAAGCAGGAGCCTATTGATCGCGAAAGGTATCAAAGGCTAGTAGGCAGACTGATTTATCTAGGGCATACACGCCCTGATATCTCATTTGCAGTAAGCGTTGTAAGCCGCTATATACATGATCCAAGAACGGGTCATATGGATGTAGTATTTCAGATCCTAAGATATCTGAAAGGGACACCGGGAAAAGGACTGTGGTTCAAGAAGAATGGATGCACAGATATTGAGGGATACTGTGATGCAGACTGGGCAAGCTGCATAGACGACAAAAGGTCTACCACGGGGTAATATGTTTTTGTAGGAGGAAACCTGGTTTCATAGAGAAGCAAGAACAGTCAGTGGTAGCACGGTCGACAGCTGAAGCAGAATACAGAGCAATGGCTCTAGGGGTGTCAGAACTACTATGGGTGAAAGCACTGCTGACAGAGTTGAAGTTGGATAAGGGGACACCGTTGCATCTTCTGAGCGATAGTCAAGCCGCAATAAGTATAGCGAATAATCCGGTTCAGCACGACAGAACGAAGCACATCGAAATCTATCGATTCTTTATCAAGGAGAAGCTGGAGCAAGGGATACTGAAGATTGGCCATGTCCGCTCAGAAGAACAAGTGGCAGACTGTCTGACTAAGGGTCTTAGTTCATTAAGTCTGTCGAAGCTATGTAACAAGATGGGGATGATCAATATCTATCGTCCATCTTGAGGGGAGTGTTGAGAATCAATAGGGACTTTTAGTCCCACATCGGAATTTGTAGTATGTAGAGGAGCTAGACTCCCTATAAGTAGTGAAGTAGTCCATCAATAAAATTACACCAACTATTATTTTCTACAATTTCTATATTTGTTTATCTTTAGACAACTGCAGTCAAGAAAAATGGCGTCATCAAAGGGCTCTTGGTTTAAATTTATTATGTAATTTTTACTTTATTGGTCTAGAAAAAAATGTACATCGAGCGTATTGGCACTTGGCTTAGCTTTCCATAAACTCCACCAAAAAGCCTACAAAAGCCTATAACAATCCTATTCGTTCAATCCCCAAAAAGCTAACACAAATTTATCAAAAAGAGCCCAACCAACCTGAATACAGGGCAACCGAACTCGGAATGTGTTCTGTCCGAACTCGTCAGCGGTCACCCTGACCCAGTATCCAATTCGATCAGGTCTCCCCGTAGAATTGGCTCCAACGTTCGATTTTTTGAACGTTAGGGAATCGAACTCTGCCCAAGTTCGGTCTCCTAGAACCCTATAAATAGAGAGGAGTTTGTCATTCTTTTCACTATCTCATTCTCTCTTCTCTATATCTTTCAAAGAGTTTTATAAGTTTGTCACTTTTAAATCTGAGACTTTACGACGCATAGTCAAGCCAGTGCTAGTTAGGTTCGATCTAGAAGTTTGTTCGAAGTTTAAAGAAGGCTTGAAAACTAATTCGTTTTCATCATGCTCCTGGAGTCGGCTAGTCCTTCGGATCAAAGGCTTGCAAGTTGAAGTAGTGTTCTTCGGATTAAAAGCACGCGTTGTAAGGAGTTGCAAGCACTTCGGATTTAAAGCTTGTGTTTCACTGAAAAGTGGATTTAGCATCGAGTAGAGTACTTGAGACTGGACTAGTCCTCTCGGAGGGAAACAAGTATAAACCCCGGTGTTTGAGTTTGCTTTTTTGATCTCCTTACTTTACGCATTTATTTAAATACTGTCTGCTTCATATTAGTTGTTCTCTGCTATATAATTTTTTAAGTGCTGATTATTATTCTGTTGCACACACACACTCTATTCATCCCCCCTCTAGAGGTGGTCAACGTTCCTACAGAATTATGGTAGAGATTATTTATAAGTTCTAACCTCTAATCAAAACTCATGGTGAAGTGTAAAAAATCTTCCTTAGACACCTTTCGTAAAATAACACCTAGTAGACATTTGCAGCAATTAAACCCTCCCACAATATATATTTTGATCAAATGCTCTCCCGTCTACTAACCGTTATGAATGAATGTTAGAAGCTGTTTAAAAAAATACCCCAAATACCCCTTCCACCCCTCTCCCCTCCTCCCCCCACCCCACCCTCCCCTCCTCCCCCCACCCCACCCTCCCCTCCTCCCCCCCACCCTCCTCCATGCGCCCACAACCGTACCCTCCTCCCCGTGTCCCCCCGCGCCCCCCCTCCCCGTGCCCCCACCCGTGCTGTGCCGCCTCTGATATGCCATTGTTGTCGTAAGAGGGGAGCTGCCGAAGTGGGGGGGGAGAGAATGAGGGAGATTTTTTTTTTGTATGGGTATAATCATCATTTTAGGTCTAATTCAACGTCTGTTAATGGCATAAATCAAATTGGGTGTAAACTGAGTCAAAATAAAAATATGAATATTTAGAGGATTTTTTTTGCTAAAAGTGTATATAAAGGAGGATTTTTTTGCACTTTACCCCATAACTCATAATGCACATTGGCATGTTTCCTATTACTTGAGAATTCCCAGAAGAATAAAAAGACTCATACTTTATTAAAACTTGGAAGATGGTACATCAAATCATGATGACTTTAAACTTTTTGAAGGATGTATGGATCCCATTTAGCTCAATGTACTCAAATCAGTATAAAATATTCTTTTGTGGAGGACAGCATATAACTAACCAGATGGTATGCTCCATTTCCAATCGGTTCCTGAGTATTCCTCAAAGAAGACAGAAGGTTTATAGTTGTTAGATTTGGCAGAAGAAACTTTCACCTATCTATCTATCCTTAGAGGGTAGTCAAGGAGAAAATACCAGGTCATGTAGTCATGCAAAGGTACAAAGACCTCTTATGGGTATCAGCTATGATGTTAGTATCTTACAATATACAATACATAGTTGATCCAATACAATACTTTTTTTACTTGAGTCATATAACATATACTTGTATAATATATACTTAAGAATCTAGGTTCTGAAACTAGATAAATCTATAAAGATGAAACAAATAAAAATTATGTGAAATTATACTAAATCATGTTCTACATGGATTTATAAGTATAGAAAACTCCTAGAGTTAGTGTATCATACGATCAGGGCCGGCCCAGAGGGTTGGGTTGCCCTAATCGGAGCTAGATTTGGTTACCTCTTGCCATTGACTCCAAAAAAATGATATCAAAAAAATTGATGGTGAGTGGAGTTGGCAGCAACGACGAAGTCTCCTGTTCTGACGGCATCATGGAGCTCGGTCTCCTTGAGCTACTCGAGGCCTTTCCAGTAGGAACTCAAAATATGGACATGGTCGATTGCTAGTTCAACTAACCAAGAGGAGTTGGGGTGGACCGTATAGGCACTGTTGGCGGAGAAGTAGAGACTTAGGGGGGGAGGGGTGTGGATGGGTGGGGTTGCCCTGACTAGGGTGTTGCCCAAGCCCAATGGCTTGTCCAGCTTACCCCAGGGCCAGCCCTAACGATACATGATACAACACAAACAAATCGATATATGATTCATATCAAAAGTTTGACAACCTAGGGTATTGGTGTTTGTGAAGGACACCGGAAAGGAACGCTAGTCCCAATAGTTTACCAGGAAGAGCAGATTGGTTGCAGCAAAGAGATTGTAAAATATTCTACAGGGTTGCATGAGTACTTAATTTGAGTTTTAGAGTTAGTAGAATCATGCTATAAAAGCATTAATTTATAATCCACTCACGATTTAGCCTGGTAAAATTTAAGTTAACATGACAATTCTATATCAGAGGATAAACTGTATCAGGTGATATGTATCTTACAGTACAAAAAGTATATCATCATCTCGTATCATTTATAGGTTGTATCATATTGTAGGGTATCCCACACTATTTATAGGTTCTATCGTCTCGTAGGATATGTCATATCTCGTATCTTTCGATACTGGAAATTAAATGGGAACTAAAGTGCTTACATGGTGTAGAAAGTAATAGTTAGATTATTTTATTGATGGACTACTTCACTATATATAGGGAGTCTAGCTCCTCTATATACTACATATTCCGATGTGGGACTAAAAGTCCCTTATTGATTCTCAACACTCCCCCTCAAGATGGGCGATAGATATTGATCATCCCCATCTTGTTACATAGCTTCGACAGACTTAATGAACTAAGACCCTTAGTCAGACAGTCTGCAACTTGTTCTTCTGAGCGGACATGGTCAATCTTCAGTATCCCTTTCCAGCTTCTCCTTGATGAAGAATCGATCAATCTCGATGTGCTTTGTTCTGTCGTACTGAACTGGATTGTTAGCTATACTTATTGCAGCTTGACTATCGCTCAGAAGACGCAATGGTGCTCCCTTATCCAGCTTCAACTCTGTCAGCAATGCTTTTACCCATAGCAACTCTGATACTCCCAGAGCCATTGCTCTGTATTTTGCTTCAGCTGTCGACCGTGCTACCACAGACTGTTTCTTGCTTCTCCATGAGACCAGATTTCCTCCTACAAAAATACAGTATCCCGTGGTAGACCTTCTGTCGTCTATGCAGCTCGCCCAGTCTGCATCACAGTATCCCTCAACTTCTATGCGTCCATTCTTCTTGAACCATAACCCCTTTCCCGGCGTTCCTTTCAGATACCTCAAGATCTAAAATACTGCTTCCATATGACCCTTTCTTGGATCATGCATGTAGCACTCACTACACTCACCGCAAATGAAATATCAAGGCGAGTGTGTCCCAGATCAATCTCCCTACAAGTCGTTGATATCTTTCACGTTCAATGGGCTCTCCTGCTTCTGCTCCCAACTTGCACTTATGGTCAATTGGAGTGACCGCTGCTTTACATCCCAGCATCCCGTCTTCTTCAGCAGATCTAGTGTGTATTTTCTTTGTGAAAGAACAATTCCTTGTTCGCCTTCACACACCTCGATACCTAGAAAGTACCTCATCACTCCTAGATCTTTCACTTCAAACTCCTTCGCGAGTTTTGACTTCAGTTTAGTGATCTCGACTTCATCATCACCTGTGATCACTATATCATCCACATATACAGCAAGTATAGTGATGTGGCCTCTTGCATGCTGAAGGAAGACCGTATGATCTGTATTTGTTTGACGGTATCCCATGCCTGTAACAGCCTTTCTGAATCTGTCAAACCAGGCTCGAGGGGATTGCTTGAGCCCGTATAGTGACTTCTTCAGTTTACACACCTTTCCTTGCGACGTCACTCCGTTTGATTCCGTCGCATAGCACCCAGGCGGAAGCTCCATGTATACTTCTTCTTGCAGGTCCCCATGAAGAAAGGCATTCTTCACATCCAACTGGTACAGCTTCCACCCATAGTTCGCTGCAATGGAGACCAGAGTTCTTACGGTGCTCATTTTTGCTACTGGGGCAAAAGTCTCATCATAGTCTATTCCATATGACTGTGTGAATCCTTTTGCAACCAACCTCGCCTTGTACCCGCTCTACTTTTCCTTCTGGTGTCTCTTTCACTGTGTACACCCATTTGCATCCCACAGCTTTCTTCCCTTTGGGTAATGGAACCAGCTCCCATGTCTTATTTTTCTCCAGTGTTCCAAGTTCTTCCATCATTGCAGCTTTCCACCTTGGATCTTTTTTTGCTTCCTGCCAACACTTGGGCAACGAAGTAGAGTCTAACGATGCAATGAAGGCTCAATAATTCGAAGAAATGTTAGAATAAGACAAGAAGTTGGCAAGTCATGTTCGTAATCATCAAAACGAGCAGGAGCCTTACCCGCATTGATACGAGAAGATCTCCTTAAGGGAGCAATAGGTGGTGGAGAGATCGTACCATCCGAGTCGGAGAGATCCGCATCAGAATCCGAGTGATTCAGTGCGGGGGCAACATCTTCAGGAGTTGGAGCAGGAGTAGACAAGGGACTTGGTACAGTAGGCACAGGGCATGGCATAGGCACAGTACTGGACTTCTGTTGTCTTCTTTTGTAGACTTGGAGCTCTTTTTCCCTTGTCTGCTGCTCCCCCTGCGTAACATATGGAACTTCTTCTTCATTTTCTGTATCTGAGTCACTGTGCTCTCCCCCTTTCGTCCAGTTTTCTACAACCGGACACGGAACTGATCCGACGACCACATTTGGGCTTATTGTCTCCCCCTCACATCGAACACCATCTGTGTTAGGTGTGTCACCAAATGCGGAACCTTCATCCGAACCATAGTATGGTTCGAGTTCTTTGAAAGTAACGTCCATGCTGACAAACATCTTCCGCTCGACTGGACTCCAACAGGCATAACCCTTCTGAGTAGCCGTGTAACCGACAAAGACACATTTAACTGCCCGAGGATCCAGTTTGCCAACGCCTGGCCGATTATCCTGGATAAAGCATACACATCCAAAAACTTTTGGTGGAACAGTGTATGTATTAGCTCCAGTAAGCATCTCCAATGGTGTCTTCCAGTCCAATACCTGAGATGGCATTCTGTTGATGAGATAAGAGGCCGTCAATATAGCCTGCCCCCATAAGTGCTTCGGGACATTCATAGCCAGCATCATCGTCCGTGCAACTTCCAGCAAGTGTCTGTTCTTTCGTTCCGCCACACCATTTTGAGCCGGAGTGTAAGCACATGAAGTTTGATGAAGTATTCCATGAGTTAAAAAATACTCAGCAACCCGCTTATTCGTATACTCCATCCCATTGTCGGATCGGAAACACTTAATTTTAGCGCCATATTGTGTTTCCACGCGACGATGAAAGTCCTGAAAGGCCTCAAGGACGTCACTTTTATTCTTCAGAAGGTAGACCCAGTCACACGGGTATAACAATCAATAAAGGTGACGAACCATCGAAAGCCGTTAATTCCGGTTGTAGGACAAGGTTCCCATACGTCTGAATGTATCATGTCAAAAGTAGCTGAACTCCTATTCCCTGTGCTCACATACGAGCTTCTGGTATGTTTTCCCAAAGCACAAGCATTACAAAATAACTTCTCTTTATTAGCCCTTTGATATAAGGACGGATACATTCGACCAATAACCGAAAAAGATGAATGACCGACACGCTGGTGGTGGAGTAGCAAGTCGGTTTCAATACTGCGACAGGAAGCTTCTGGTGGTGCGTCTGCTACCAAGGATGCCAATGCTCTGTCCAGTCCAGTCCTGACTAAATACCACAGCCCGTTATGCCATGTGCCAGTCCCAAGTCGTCGACCTGTCCCTTTCTCCTGAAAAGTCACCTGAGGAATGTCAAAGGAAACAGTACAGTTAAGATCAAGTATAATGACACTAATGGATAGAAGATTGACAGGAAAAGATGGAGCATGAAGGACATTGGTTAGAGTGATGGAAGGGGTGCATGCGACAGTGCCTTTACCCACTACAGGGCTGGATTTACCATCAGCGGTCTGAATACTCTCCGGCAATGGTAGGGGACTATATTCCCGAAACGCACCACGGGACCCCGTGACATGGCGAGATACCCCAGAGTCCATAATCCATCCTGGCTGATGTATAGATGCAAGAGCACATACAGAATCATCGGTACTGGTTTGGGCAAAGCAAGTGAAGTGATCTCCCGAGGTTGAAGGCGCCCCAGGACTGTCGGCCGAACCCAGCTTCGTGCCACGCAACTTCTCAAGAAACTCCCGCTCAAGCGGGGTTATTTCAGCCAGGTGATGCTCTCCCCTTCTTCTGCCAGATTTGCTTTGTGGCCGCCCCTTCGACCAGCATATCCTCCTCTACCACCACGTCGGCCTCCACGACCCCGTCCTCGATCAGTAGGCTGATTGCGCAAGGGTTTTGGACAAAATCGGATGTAATATCCGGAGTCACCACAATTGTGACAAACACCACCCATAGATAGAGGTTGATGGAAGGCAGCAAGGGCAGGCTTTTCAACCGCGGCTGGCTCCCCCTGGGAGGAGCCCTTGTTGGGCATAAACTTTAGTCGAGCTTCTTCATGTGTCATCACAGCTATAGCTTCTTCCAAGGTCGGAAGCGTGGGTTGGGAAAGGAGGATATTTCGGTGCTGCTCAAAAATAGGGTGTAGTCCCTTCAGAAATTTTATCATACGCTGCCGGAAAATATAAGCCAGGAACGTCTGAAAGTACTTTGCGAAGGCTGGTTCGACTTGTGCATCTTCCATCCCAAGAGGATCATAATGATCCAGATCAGACCAATACTTCTTCAAAAGGGCTGCGTACTCAGAGATGGTATGGTCGTCTTGGGCCACCCTATCGAGTTCATCTTGCAGTTGAAAGACTCGCATAGGGTTGCCGGAGCCGGAGTACATATCTTTGAGAGTCTGCCATATATCAGCAGCAGCCTCTATAGCCTCGACATTGCCCGACACCTGGTCGGTTAAAGAGGCAGTCAACCACCCAGCCACGACGTTGTTGACAATCTCCCACACAGCAAACTCCTTGGTGGAGTGATCGGCAGGCGCCTTGGCTTGGCCAGTGACATAGCCAACCAAGCCACGTCCCTTCAGTGTCCGTATCGCCTGCCGCGACCACTTCAAGTAGTTGGAAGTTCCTTCCAACTTCGTCTCCAACTTCTTCAGCTTCCCCATTTTGTAGGGTGACGGATCCACATCAGTATGGACCACACGAGGGGTTGCCTCGGTTAATCTCTTGGATAAGATATCATCAACCAAGGCCTTCATCTCTTCGACCGTCAGTTTTCCACTGATCGAATCCATGGCTTCTTTAACTGTGAACAATATTCGTCGGCTTCTTCGTCGTCTTCTACGTCGGAGGCTGCAACGGCGGAGTCTACAACTTACCCAACTTCGTCGTCTACGTCGTCTTCGACGTCTTCGTCGTCTTCGTCGTCTTCGACGTCTTCGTCGTCTTCGACGTCTTCGTCGTCTTCGATGTCTTCGTCGTCTTCGACGGCAGAGACTTTACTAATGCGCTATAAACTTGGCCAGCACCGGCATGCGCATGTAAAGTGAACACGTCAGGTCACCAGAGAAGACATGATCAGTCTCTGTAGAGATCCCGATGTGAAGAAGGAATAACAAATAAAGCATTTGTTAGTTCCAAACGGCGTAAGCGAGGATCAGAGTTGGTGCAAATAAAGCATTTGGCAGCCGTCTGTCTTCGAAATACGCCTTTTTTTTTGTAAAAAAAAGAGGCGGCTAGGGTTTGTAGGAGAGGGAAAGACTAGGGAAAGACTAGGGTTAGGGTTTGGGAATGGGGAGGGCGGCTGTAGATCAGGGGGGTCGGCGGCTGTGGTCGGTGGAGGGGTGTCTGCTGGTGGCCGGGGGGGGGTCGGGCAGGGCAAGGTTGGTCTGCGGGTAGGGGGTTGTTCGGCAGGGGGGTCGGGCGGGGCAAGGGCTGGAGGTCGGCGGGAGGTGTTCGGCGGGGGCAGCAGGGTGGGGGTCGGCGGGGCAAGTGGGGGTCGGGCGAGTGGTTTGGCAGGGAGTCGTCGGTGCAAGGGGGGGTCGGCGGGAGGGGTTCGGCAGAGGGGGGTTGGGTTCGGCAGAGGGGGGGTCGGCAGAGGGGCGGGAGGGGTTTGGCAGGGGTTCGGCAGAGGGGAGTCGGCGGGAGGGGAGTCGGCGGGAGGGGTTCGGCAGATGGGGGTCGGGAAAAGGTTTTTTTTTTTGTGGAGAGAGAGAGAGAGAGTTATGGCTCTGATACCATGTAGAAAGTAATAGTTAGATTTTTTTATTGATGGACTACTTCACTATATATAGGGATTCTAGCTCCTCTACATACTACATATTCCGATGTGGGACTAAAAGTCCCTTATTGATTCTCAACACATGGTAGTCAAATACACGCTCGAGGTGCGCCTTGCTGCAAGGCGCACTAGTTGTGTCTCACACCTTACCAGGCATTATTATTATTATTATTATTATTATTATTATTATTATTATTATTATTATTATTATTATTTACCTAAAACTTTGAGGCAATAAGATAGCTTTTACCTCATGGGAGGTAGCCCTTTCAATGGTTGCCAAAGTTGGCTATAGATAAACTAACAAAACTAAAATTTGTTAAAAGCGTGGTAGGAAGATTACAAAATTCTTATTATTTCTGTTGACTGCTATTGCTATTGCTTCTCTACTAGTTCAGTTGTTACGGTTTAACATATTTTTATTTGTTTAATATGTTATTTGGTTTATTTATTACATTATTAATTTATCTATTTATGTATATTTATGTTATTTGTTATTTTTACGTCTCGTTTTATTCAGGCGAGTGCTTTAAGTGCAATATGCGCCTTGCGCCTCGGACAATATGAACCCTTGTACCTCACAATATAGTTCGAGCTTGCTGAACTATTGAGACATGTTAGCAAATAGTTGAAGCAGTTTGGTGAAAGGGTCCACAAGGCATTTGTACACTTATTCATGACACTGTTGGAGCCACTAAATAAGTGCTAGAACCACTAAATCAAGGATAATAGATGCTCAGTCTACTGTATCGGCTGATTCATGGTCAATATGAAGGCTGATTTCCTGACTTGTTATTATATAATTGCATTTAATTAGTCAGTTGCAGAGAATAAGAAGCATCCTTTTGGAGTGTAAGTTGCTGACTTATTATTACACTATTTTAAGATAAGCCAACTGTAGCCAATTTCTGTGCTTGAGACTTTGGACTTGTATGAAAATTAATTATTTGAGCTCATGAGTTCTGTTGAAATTGACTGATATGTTTTATTGATAATCTCATAAGCTTTATATAGTCTTTACATCATGAAATATCTAATGGAATATCCTGTGGCATATTCTGGCATTCCAAATATGTCCTCAGGATATTCCCATACTAAATATAACATATTCTCTTTACTAAATATATAAACACTCTCCCTCAAGATGGGCGAAAGATATTCACTAAGCCCATCTTGTCACATTCTCTCATCATGCTGATAGAGCTAAGCTCCTTGGTCAGTCTGTCTGCTACATGATCTTTTGTTGGAACGTAGCCCAGCTCTAGTAGTCCTTTATCAAGCTTTTCTTTGATGAAGAATCTATCAATCTCATATGCTTGGTCCTGTCATGCTGCACTGGATTGTTGGCAATACTAATAGCTGACTGATTGTCACACCATAGCTTCATCTTGGCTTCCTGTTCCAGCTTTAGCTCCGTCAGCATATTCTTCAACAACAATAGCTCTGTGACTCCCAAGGCCATAGCTCTATACTCTGCTTCAGCTTTTGATCAAGCCACCACTGACTGCTTCTTACTCTTCCAAGAGACCAAGTTGCCTCCTACAAATATGCAGTACCCCGATGTGGATCTCCTGTCGTCAGCACAGCTAGCCCAGTCATAATCACAATAGCCCTCGATGCTCACGTGATTATTTTTTTTGAAAATCAGTCCCTTCCTGGGGCTCCCTTCAAGTACCTCAGATTCTGGTTCACTACGTCCATATGACCCTTCAATGGGTCATGTATGTAGCGGCTCACTACGCTGACCGCAAAGCTGATATCAGGTCGAGTGTGGCTCAAGTAGATCAACTTGCCCACCAATCTCTGATATCTATCCCGGTCAACTGGTTCTCCAGCTTCGGCATCCAGTTTGAACTTCTGGTCTATCGGTGTCGTAGCTGGTTTGTATCCCATCATCCCTATTTTCGTAAGCAGGTCCAGTACGTACTTTCTTTGAGAAAGAACAATTCCCTCTGTTTTTCGAGCAATCTCAATCCCAAGAAAGTATCAAAGAGGGCCAAGATCCTTCACCTCGAACTCCTTACCAAGCTTTCCTTTGAGTTGGGCGATCTTCTGCTCATCATCGCCTGTGATAATCATATCATCTACATATACAACAAGCATGGTGATGTGGCCCCCACTTCGTCTGAAAAAGATAGTATGATCTGCATTGATCTGCTAATATTCCATCCCTATCATTGCTCTCCTGAACCTGTCAAACTATGCTTGAGGAGACTGCTTCAGTCCATAAAGGAACTTCTTCGGTCTGCAGACCTTGCCTTCTGTCTGTTTGGAGTCGAATCTTTGTGGTATCTCCATGTACACCTCTTTCACTAGATCTTCATGAAGAAATATATTCTTCACATCCAGTTGGTGTAGCTTCCATCCTCCATTGGCTGCCAGGGAGATCAAAGTCCTGACAGTGCTCATCTTCGCCACTGGTGCAAAGGTCTCGTCATAGTCGATGTCGTACGTTTGACTGTATCTTTTTGCCACCAGTCGATCTTTGTAGCGCTCAACCTGTCCATCTGAGTTCTGCTTCACAATGAAAATCTATTTGCATTCGACTGCTTTTTTCCCTTCTTGCAGGCTCACCAGCTCCCAAGTGTAGTTCTTCTCAAGAGCTCCAAACTTCTTGTGCATTGCCTCTTTCCACTTTGGATCGTTCTTGGCAACCTGCCAATTGTTAGGTACATTAATACTATCCAAAGATTCTATAAATGCTCTATGAGAAGAAGAGATATGATCATAAGAAACAAACTTAGCAAGATCCCAACCATATCTGTCCGGAGGATTTTCTGCATTACTGCGAGTAGTCCTTCGTATAGATAGTGGTGTGGAAGAAATAGGAGGAATTATATCACCTGAGGAGGATGGTGGTGTAGATGAGGAGGATAGTGGTATAGGTGTCTCAGGAGAAGGGACAGACGTAGGCAAGGAACTTAGCACTGGCACTATGGGTACTGGTCCTGCAGTTTGCTTCTCTCTCCTGCTATAGGTAAGTAACTCCACCTGAGCCGTAGGCCTAACACTTCTCATCTCCTCCCCCTGTTCCGCTTCACCTTCATGTTCCTCCTCAACCATGTCTCTATGCCAAACTTCTAAATCGGTTACCACCAAATCTATCTCCCCCTCTCGTCTTATACTGGTAGTATTAGGCATGTTGTGCAAAGTTCCCTCCTGGCGGTAATATGGCTCATGCTCCCGGAAGTGGACATCCATACTAACAAATTTCTTCTTCTCTACTGGACTCCAGCACACATACCCCTTATGAGTCGCTGAGTAGCCCACGAAGATGCACTTGACCGCTCTAGGGTCAAGTTTTCCAACTGATGGTCTGTTGTCCTTCACAAAACACACACACCCGAACACCTTCAATGTAAGTATCCCACTATTATTGCCTTGTAATACTTCACATGGAGACTTCCATCCCAGGACTTTTGAAGGTATTATGTTGATAAGTTGAGTTGCTGTCAACACTGCATGCCCCCATAGATGTTGCGGGACATCATGTCGATCATCATACTTCTTGCGGTCTCTAGAAGGTTTCGATTCTTCCTTTCTGCTACTCCATTTTGTGTTGGTATGTATGCACAAGTGGTCTGATGCAGTATGCCGTATGCTGACAAGTACTCTGCAAGCGTCCTGTTGGTATACTCCGTGCCATTGTCAGACCTCAGTATCTGTTGGCCTAATAATTGTATCCTGTTTTTGAATATGGTTAATATGTTAAGTTTAGCATTTCATTATCACTAATCTTCATACTATCGCTATAGCATTTCTTGTCACGACCCGCACCCTTATGAGGGGCACGAGCACGTAGGTACGTCCAGCCTACGCCGCAGTATCGACGGTAGAACGCTGTATATAACGTCTGTAAATACTACGACTAACAGTATAAAGGTACCTGTATAGTATATACTCTCTGAATGGAGGTGACATATCAATACAGTCTCAATCACAGAATAAAACTAAGGTAGATAGCTCAGAAAGAGAACATATGATAGATGAAAGAGTAAATAAGTCCAGAGTCCAATACAAGCCCAGATATATACAACATCACAGGGTCTCAAAAAAATATAATGTAGAAGCTACAGTCTGATAAAGCTAGCTGGATCGCAGTCCAGTCAAACCTAGCTAATCTATATTACTCTGGAAGTACAAAATCTAGTGGCTCTACTATAAGGCCACGATCCAAGGCTACTCCATCTGACTTGAGCCCATAACGGGTCGAGCAGTCCGACTCAGAATCATCTGTAATATATCATAACGGTATTCTGTCAGGAAAATGAGCAAGTACAAGCACTAACAGCAGTTCCATGTGAATTGATAAATTCTATAAGAGACATTATAATGAACTACAAGACAAAAATATATAAAGACATGGGAACCGTTCGAAAGCCGAGTTATAACCCTTAAACCAAACAAGGACCGGGGTTGTAACTCTTCTCCCGAGCAGAACTTAGTCTCCAATCAAGGTACAATGTAAAGACATGTAGAGCATGTGAGTAACTGTATATCATACATGGTGAGAGAGTACTGAATGTAGAGCAGATCAGGATATATGATAAGATAAGTAAATATAAGATGTGCCTCGAATATTATAGCCTAATGTGATCGGTATGGGCCAAGAATCAGGCTTCCAGCCGACCGACTACAAGTACGTGGACTCGGTCAGGCCGGGATGGTAAGCTATGGAGCAAGTAGTAGCAAAGGTCAGGCTATACCCATCGTGAGGTGAGGGTATAGCTATGATACAAGAGTAACTCAAGGTGGGCATTGATCACACTATCTATAAAATTCTCCATTTTCCGAATAGTATACGAATCCGGACATAGCACGTCATGACGCGGAATTCCCTAAGAGGAGAGCAAGTCCTCTTCAGGAATCGCCGTCAATACAAGTACAAGAATCAAGACCAAGCAAGTACCAGTATCCCAAGAAATCCAGGAATGACATCTTATGACAGGAATCCGACAATACTAGTCCGTGAACTATCGTGACTGAGAATCAAGTAAGACACTACGACTGAATCGGATATAGCAGATATCAAGACAATAAAAACTATCAGTAAATGTACTCGCATGCTATCCTGAGCTGTAGGGTATATCAATGCTCAGAGCGGTAATCAGAAACCTAAAGATGAGATACTGTATGTTAATTTAGGTTTAAACAAGTTTAAGAATGATTCACAATGAATGATATACAATCTAGGTCAAACTAGGTCTCACTGAGTCACACTAAGTCCTGTCAAGTCAAATCTAGGTCAAATCAAGTTATATCAAGTCAATCTAAGCCAGACCAAGTCAACCATAGGTCATACCAGTCATCACAGGTCAAAACAAGTCGAAGAAAGTCAAACGGGTTAAGAGTTGACCTACAGTTGACTTTTGGTCAACTGGTCAACCCTGGTCAACTTTGGTCAACTCTAGTTCAACTCTAGATCAAACTGATCAAATGTTGACCAAAAGTTGACTTTTGGTCAACTGGTCAACTCTGGTTTGGATTTGGTCAAATCTAGACAAAGTGTTGACTCACGGTTGACTTTTGGATAAAAAGTCAACTCTGAGTCAACCGAGCCAAAATTGGTTCAA
>JANAVB010034417.1:61591037-61606037 GCA_029216955.1 Iris pallida | reverse complement strand
ATGACCCGGTTCCGGGGCACCTTCTCCCTGCAATCCAGAATCTCCACCGGCTGTTCTGGATAGCTGAGAGTAGGTCCTACCTGTATCGCTGAATGGTCCAATACATGGCTAGGATCTGCCACGTACCGCCTCAGCTGAGACACATAAAACACGTTGTGCACTCCCTCGAGCCTGGTAGGCAAGTCCAGTCGGTAGGCTACTGTACCGATCCTCTCTATGATGGAGAAAGGTCCGATGTAGCACGGACTAAGCTTCCTACCACCGCCAAAGTGAATAGTGCCACGTGTCGGGGATATCCTCAAAAATACCATGTTACCAACCTAGACACAAGACAAAAACTCAGTACACAGACTAAACAACAAACACAAACAATACGACAAAAACTGAAACTAACCTCGAACTCTAACGGTCTCCGGTGACTATCGGCCCAATGTCGCTGCCTATCCTGAGCCACCCGAAGTCTGTCTCTAATCATCCTGACCTTCTCGGCCGCATCCACAACCATCTTCGGCCCAAGAAGCGCCCGCTCGCCGACATCGTCCCAAGATAAAGGAGTACGGCATCACCGTCCATATAGAGCCTCAAATGGTGACATCTCTATACTGGCCTGGTAGCTGTTGTTGTAAGCAAACTCTACCAGGTGAAGATGGTCCTCCCAAGAACCCCCGAGATCTAGCACACATGTGCGAAGCATATCCTCTAAAGTCTGGATGGTCCTCTTCGACTGCCCGTCTGTCTGAGGATGATAAGCAGTACTAAACTTGAGCGAGGTGCCCAAGCTAGCCTGCAAACTCCTCCAGAAGTGGGAAGTGAATCGGCTATCCCGATCTGAAACTATGCTCACCAGAACTTCGTGCAATCTCACGATCTGACGAACATACAGCTCAGCCAGCCTCTCCGTAGACAAACCCACTTTGAAAGGCAAAAAGTGGGCCAATTTGGTCAATCTATCAACGATGACCCAAACCGCGTCTTTCCCTCCTGGCGATCGTGGAAGTCCAGATACAAAGTCCTTGGTGATGTGCTCCCACTTCCACTCGGGAATGGGTAGCGGCTGTAGCAATCCACCTGGTCTCTGTCTCTCGGCCTTCACCTGCTGACACATAAGGTAACGAGATACAAACTGAACTACCTCGCGCTTCATGCCATACCACCACACGTGCTCTCTCAGGTCCCTATACATCTTGTTGGCCCCAGGATACATAGAATACTGAGAGCGATACGCCTCCTGAAGAACCTCCTCCTGAAGCTCTCCACGCGGAACGTACAGCCTAGTACCGTACTGCAACGACCCGTCTTCGGCTACAGAGAAATCATCAAGCAATCCCGTCCTCACCTGCTCCCTGATGCTCCTCAGGGTAACATCATCATACTGTGCTGACCTGAATCTATCCATCAGCTCAGACTGAATCTGCAAACCCCACATCTGGATCTCCATGCCCGGAATGATGACCTCGATACCCAAACTATCCAGGTCGGCCAACAGATGACGATCTGTCATCAAGAACATAGCTACTGGATACCTGCTCAAGGCATCCGCAACTACGTTGGCCTTCCCCGGATGGTACTGCAAGGATATGTCGAAGTCCTTCATCAGCTCTAACCACCGCCTCTGCCGCATGTTCAACTCCTTCTGAGTGAACACGTACTTCAAGCTCTTATGATCTGTGAAGATCTTAACTCGCTCTCCGTACAGGTAATGCTTCCATAACTTCAAACCAAATATAACCACGGCCAACTCCAGATCATGAGTAGGATAGTTCTTTTCATGGGGACACAACTGCCTGGATGCATAGGCAATCACCTTCCCGTGCTGCTGAAGAACACACCCTAAACCCTTCCCGGAAGCATCGCTGAAGATCGAGAACCCACCTGACCCGGATGGCAAAGTCAAGATCGGAGCTGAAGTCAACCTCCTCTTCAGCTCATCGAATGCAGCCTGACACTCAACAGTCCAGACAAACTCTATGTCCTTCCTGGTGAGTCTAGTCATCGGCTCTGCAATCCGCGAGAAGTCCTGGACGAACTTTCGGTAATAGCCAGCCAAACCCAGAAAGCTCCGAACCTCGGCAACTGAACTGGGCGTAGACCAAGACTCCACTGCCAAAATCTTCCTCTGGTCTACTGAAATCCCGTGCTCGGTCACAATATGACCGAAGAACTCCACCTGGTCTAAGAAGAACTCACACTTCGAGAGCTTCCCGTAGAGTTGCTCCTTCCTCAGAGTCTCTAACACAACTCTCAAGTGCTCCTCATGCTCCTCCTGCGTCTTCGAATAGATCAAGATATCGTCTATGAAGACTACCACGAACTTGTCAAGGTACTGATGGAATACCTTGTTCATCAAGTTCATGAACACCGCGGGAGCATAGGTCAACCCAAATGGCATCTCTGTAAACTCGTACTGGCCGTACCGAGTCCGAAATGCCGTCTTGTGAATGTCAACCCGCCTCACCTTCAGCTGGTGATACCCGGACCTCAAATCTATCTTCGAAAAGACCTTTGCCCCACTCAGCTGATCGAACAAGTCGTCGATCCTCGGCAAAGGGTACCTATTCTTGATAGTGAGGTTGTTGAGCGCCCGGTAATCAATGCACATGCGGGACGTACCATCCTTCTTTGGCACAAAAAGGACTGGCACTCCCTAGGACGAAGAATTGGATCTGATGAACCCCTTGTCCTGCAGCTCGTCGGCTTGCTTCTTCAGCTCTATCAACTCGATGTTGTTCACCCTATAGACATGCTGTGAAATAGGCTCAGCGCCCGGCACCAAGTCTATAGTGAACTCAATATCCCTGTCTGGCGGCATCCCCGATAACTCCTCGGGAAAGACATCCGAGAACTCAACAATCAACGGATGTGGCAAATCCCGTCCCGCCAACAAAGCTCCACAGAATCCAGCCTCCGGCTCCGCTGCTCCTCGAGCAAACTCGATCTCTGGCTCTCCCGGCGTCCTAAAAAGAACTCTGCCTCCTCTGTAATCAATGCTAGCATGGTACATGCTCAACCAATCCATACCAAGTACCATATTGTACCTCGGTAGGGGCATTACGAGCAGACACACACTCAAGTCCCGGCCTCTCAGAGTGACTCTTCGCCCCTTGCAAATATTATTAACCAGGATAATACCTTCCCCGGTCATAATCTTGTAAGTCCTACCCATATATTCAGCAATAATAGTGTGTCTCAGAGCAAAAGAAACAGACACAAAACTATGGGTCGCCCCAGAATCAAACAAGACGAAAGCAGGGAAAGAATCTAGGAGAACATGACCTGCTACAACATCTCCCACGGGCTCTACCTCCTCCTCTGCTGCCAAAGCGAACACCCTGCCTGCGGGTGTTCCCCTCTGGTGCTGGACAAAATGCTGCTGCTGGGTCTGAAGTGGAGGACCCCTCTGCTGAATCGCTGGTCCTCTAGTCGGCTGCACCCTGTCCTGGCCTCCCTTGGCTGCCCGAGCAGGACATCCCTTCAGCTGGTGGTTGGTCCCTCCACAGAATAGGCAAGCGCCTAACCTCCTCCGGCATACGTCTCTGCTGTGCCCCATCTTTCTGCAGAAAGCACGCTACTGGGTCTGCCTCTGGCCCTGACCCTGATGCTGCTGGGCACGTGCCGGTGCCTGCTGAATCTGCAACAGAGGCTGCTGCTGCTAAAACGGCCTCTGCTGATGCTGAAAGTGGGGGCACTTGGCCGGTCTCGTACTGAAACTCGCCCCCATAGCATCTCCTCTCCTCTTCGGCCTGAGGCCGAAGTCCTCCTCTGCGATCTGCGTATCCATCAATATCTGATCGAACGTCGCGTCACGGCGACCCGAGGTGCGGGTGCGCACTGCATGAATAAGTCCCCTGCGGAACTTACGAGCCTTCTGCCCCTCATCTTGGATTATATCGGGAGCAAACCTGCTAAGGCGGAAGAACTCAGCTGCATACTCGTCCACCGACGAGTTCCCCTGCACTAGACCCACAAACTGACCCTCCAATGCTGTAAGAGCCACGTCCGGGAAGAACTTCTCCTTGAAGAGCCTCCTGTAACTCCCGAAATCATGTTTGGTAAATTTTAAGATTTTTCTAATTTTCTTGGATTTAAATATTGCTTCTTACAAAAATCTATTTGCGATTAAAGTGAATTTCGAATTTTCTTCAATTTGAAAAATATTTAATACAAATTACGTATTTTAGATGAATTACAATATTGTTATTATTATTAATATTGATTGAGTTGAAGTTACTAACTGTTAACTATGGAAATGGTTTATTAATATTTTCGGAATTAATTAGTGTATGATTTTATTGGAGGAACAGTAATTATTTTCTAAACAGTTGGTAATTTGTAAATTAATACAACCTGTTAAAATAGTTGTATTTTGAAATTGTTTAAATCTGTGGAGAAAATATTTTAGATTTTGGTATTGGAAAATATATTTCAATTTCAATTTTTGAAAACTGTTGGATCATTTTTATTTGCTAATCCTTTTTTTTTTTTGAGAATCTTGGAGGGATGAGTATTTTCGAAATTCCTTTTAGAAACTGTACTCGAATCTATTTTTCTTTTGAAATCTGTTTGTAAATTGTGATGGATCATTTTATTTGAATTTGAAAATCTGTTTATTTTGGAAACATATTGGAGGGAATATTGAAAAACTTAGTTTGAATTTGAATCTCTAACTAATTCTGTTACAATCTATTTGATTTTACCCCTAGATCTACACTAAATTACTGCTACTGCCATCACAGAAATAGCCCCAGATCTACGATTATTTTCAGGAGTGCCACTCACTCCTGCACACACACAGACGCACATTAATTACTATAAATATCACGAATACCAATGCACTGACACACACCATCACTGTCAGTACTCCACTCTCTCTCTACACGTCACCTCACCTCTCTCATCTCTCTCTGTCCTCTCTCTCTCCTTACTGGGAAGGGCTGAGCTCAGCCGAGCACCACCGCCGTCGTCACCGGAGTTCGACCCCACTGCCGAGCTCGCCGGAGCGCCGCCGTGCCGTCGCCTTGTGCCGCCGCCACTCCAGCAAGCCTGTTCCTTGGAGACCGTACCGCTTTGTGGTCTGTGTACCGCCATTAGCACAGCCTCGACTGCAGCGCCACCGCCGCCTCGAGGACTGTGCTGCTTCTCGAGCAGTGAGCCATCTCGAGCTGTATGCACCGCCATTAGCACAGCCTCGACTGCAGCGTCACCGCCATCGGCACTCGAGCGCCGAGCCACCGCCTCAGAGGAACGTCACTGCCGCTTCGAGAGCCGGGCCCCGAGGACTCGCCGAGCGACCGCGTCTAGCCACCGTAGTTCGATTCTGGCCGTTCGTCGTCGACGTTCCGTCGCTGTTAGTGGATCGACATCCCCTTCACGCCGACGGTGAGCCTCTCTCCATCGATCCATCTCGATCCCTCTCTCCTTCTTGTTTTCTAGGGTTTCTGGTTTGGATTAGGGTTTCCTGATGTAGATGGGGATGTTTGACCTAGAGATCTAGGGTTTTGGCCGGAGTTGTAGGCTTAGAAGCTAGGTTCCACTTTGGGTTAGGGTTCCTAACCTTGATAAGGAAGAAGGAGAAGAACTACTAGGGTTAGGTTTGATGGCCGGGTCTGTTAGGGTTTGTGGAAGTGAGGAAGAGGTCAGATCTAAGGGTTTCGGCCATGGATATTAGGGTTTCACCTAGATCTAGGGTTTGCTCGGTTAGCGGAGGAAGGAGACGAAGATGGAAGCCTAGAACCTAGGGTTTACTAGAAGACGAACCAGAGGAAGAAGAGTAAGCGTCAGGGTTAGGGTTTACTCGTAGTAGTTGGGGAAGTCTCGTCGGAGAAGGCGAAGAGGCTGGAGGAGGAAGACGAGTGGGGAGTGTTTTGCCCGTTGCTGAGAGCAACCAGAGGGAAGAAGGAGCCGGAGGAGACGAGTCCTCGCCGGAGAAGACGAGGACTTCGTCGGAGAAGACGAGAGGGTTCTCGTCATCTTCTGGAAAATTCGGAAATGAGCCGGAGAGAGAAAGAGAATATGGGATTATAACTGATAGCTGGTGGGCCGGGTCCCTGGGCCAGGAGTTGGGCAGGCTCGTTTGGGCTGTCTGTTTAAGAATTAAGATTTTAATTTGTTTTATTTTTTTATCAGTGAATATAGGTTCTGGGCCTATGGTTTGGGCCATAGGGCTGGGCTGGTTAAATTAGAAGTATTTAAGTTTTATTAAGTTTTAGTTTAACACAGTGGGCCGGGCTGTGGGCTAAGGTTGCTGGGCTGGGGTTATTTAGAAATAAAAAAATGGTTAGGCTTGTCTAGATTTGGGCTTGGGTTATTTGGACTGTTTTAATAATTATTGTTAAATTTTAGTGTTATCAAATATTGACTTGTATAGTATTTAGTTTAGTGATTTTAAATATTAAATAAATCTTGTATGACATTTTAGTATATGTATAATATTGTATATATTTCCAAATGAATAATTAATATCTTGTAAACCTATAAATATATAAATTCCTATTAGTAGTTATTATTATTTCACAAGTTATTTCCAAAAAGGATTTATCAAAATTAATATTACTTTGTTAACATAAAGTTTCTAAATTAAGATCTTTTGTATAAATAATTATTATTGGTTAATATTGATAAATTAATATTCTTATAGAAGTATTGGTGACTAAACTATTTTAAAGGGTTTATATAGTTATAAATTTTGCTAGCAAAAAAAAATGTTTAATATTTCTAAAAAGGTTTATTAGTATTGATTTAAACTATAATGTTTTCTAAATTTTATTATCTATGTTAGTTACTTAGACTGGTTAATGTCACTATTTCAAACCCCTAAATAACTTGTACAAATATAACAGGTGATTCATTGCAACCATGCAGTACTACTCTCGTGCAACCAAACCGAGGCAAGTACACTGACTTGACTTGTACCTTGTTTTCTGTCTTACCTTCATGTGCCATGTTCTCATATCTGACACGAATTACACACGATTGTCTTGCGTCATTGTTCATTGCTTGTGCGTCATTGTTCATTGCTTGTGCGTCATTGTTCATTGCGGGATTGGGGAAATATTAGCTTTTGTGTGACCACACCCAACATAGGTATTGAAGATAGCCTAATCGTACACATCACGTACGATGAAGCCGTACCATGTAGAATTGACTCATTGATTGATTGATTGATTGTTCCTAAGCCGGTCACACATTAGTTTTAATATTTCAAAATTGTCACAATTGCATCATTGATTGTCATGATTGATTGCCTTGTACATTGATAGCCGTGTTCATTGTCTAGCATATTGATTGTCATCCTTTACCTGCAGTTTACATTTCATTTCTGGTACCACAGTTCAGTTTCATTTCATGTTCTAGTTTTCTGGTATTCCTGTTTCACCTTGTACTCTGGATCACAGATTATATTGTATATTGTCTAGTCAGGATTGTACTTTGCTCTTTTCCTGATAGGATCGTTGCAGGTGAGTGGGAGATTGCATGGAGCTGGTGATTGCTTGGACATTGCAGTTTTTATTTATTTCAGTTTATTTTTTTGGAGATTGTATCTTAGAGATTCATTATTTTATATTATTTCTTTGGACCGGATTTGTCTCCAGCAGAGTTGTATTTTAAAGCACTTGATGGATATTGGTGATTTCTGGGAACGTTATAAAAGCTGTGATTTGGTTTACATTACATTGTGACTGTGAGTTTTCCTTAGTATTGTACAGCTTACTTCGTCGTGTCCAACGACGAAGGCTGGACGTGTCCGACTTGTATCCGATTATTCGGGAGCGGGTCATGACATGTTTTTAGTGGTGGCCCATATAGGTCTATCCTAATAACACTTAGGCAAATAAGTGTTATTGGGGGACCAGCGAAAGCCAAGGAAAACTCATCACAGCATAGGAATCGCGGGAAAATGGTTTATGATTTATGGAAAATGGTTTATGAAAATGGTTTACTGTTTATGAAAATGGTTTATGGTTTTTGAAAATTGTTTATGATTAATGGTTTATGGTTTATGGTTATTGATGTTTAAATTTTTTTTTAAAATTTGATTTACTTATAATTTTTAGGATACTTTATGATTTTTATAGGATATAGCAATCAACAGTTTATTTCTTTTGCAGGACGGTCGCCACGACGAACGCTGGGACCAGTGAGCAGTCTGCACCCAGTGCACAGGAGCAGCTTCCACCGCCTCCGCCTCAGCCGATTCCACCGACGATGATGTTCGATGGCACGCAAGTGATGGCCATGTTCTAATAATTCATAGAGGCCCAGAATCAACAGGCTGCATAGTTCAGAGAGACTCAGAGTCAGCAGGCCGCACAGTTCAGAGAGACAGTCATCGACGCACTCAGGACCAGAGAGCCAGCTCCACCAACACCGCCGGCACCAGCAGCGCCGAAGCCAGGAACTGCCAAGGAATATCAGTTCCTCTGCCCGATGGATTTCTGGGGCGATGAGGGAATAGTCTACGCAGACGAATGGCTGGAGAATGCTGAACGGTCATTGAAGATGGCGAGAATCCCGGATGATTTGAAGGTCGAAGTTGCAAGCATGCGACTTTTCGACATCGCTAGGGCTTGGTACCGGGAGGAGCCCCAGTTAGCAGAGCCCGGAGTTTCCTAGAAAGATTTCAAGCTGCTTTTCCAGGAAAAGTTCTTCCCGAATGTGGAGCGGGACGAGCTTAGGATGCAATTTGAAGCATTGCAGCAAGGAAATATGTCAGTGGCCCAGTACACATCCGAGTTCACCCGACTCAGCAGGTTCACAGAGAACCTACTCAGCACGCCGAAGGACAGGGCTTGGATGTTCAAGAAGGGTCTCACCAGGGAGCTACGTCATGCAGTAGCTATTAGTCAGGCCACTACATATGCGAGCATTCTTAAAGTTGCTCAGGGAGTGGAGAAGGAGATGGACCCGAAGCTCAAGCGGGACAGAGATTTGGCGCCAGCAGTTCCCAGGGTCCACCGAAGCGTGCCGACACCCAGCACAGGCCACCTCAGCATCAGCACCATGTTCGAGCACCGACATCGCCGAGGCAGCAGAGACAGATCCAGACCCCGGTGTACTTTTCTTGTGCATACTGCAAGAGATCGGGTCACCGTGGTGAGGAATGCCGCATGAAGTTAGGACAGTGTTTGGTTTATGGATCTGCCACTCATCAAGTGAGGGATTGTCCTGCGGCTTTCACTCGTCAGGAGCCAGCACCAGAGCAGCAGCAGGAGGACCCAGTTTATGAGGAACAGTACTAGCTGCAGGAGCGCAGCTGAGTGGACCGTGATCTTTTTTCTTGCTTATAGTAGCTGAATTTTTTTTATATTGCCTATTTTGAGGCTTGTCTCTGAATTTTCTTGCATTTACAATTTTCCCTATTGTCTAGTGACTACTTGTTAGTCCTTGTTATTTTACTACATAAATAAATCATTTAGTTTTTCTGGTTGCCTTTAATAAATTTTGTTGATTTTATACATTGTAAAACCCTTTAAATTTCGAGGACAAAATTTTTGTAAGGGGGGTAGATTTGTAACTCCCGAAATCATGTTTGGTAAATTTTGAGATTTTTCTAATTTTCTTGGATTTCAATATTGCTTCTTACAAAAATCTATTTGCGATTAAAGTGAATTTCGGATTTTCTTCAATTTGAAAAATATTTAATACAAATTACGTATTTTAGATGAATTACAATATTGTTATTATTATTAATATTGATTGAGTTGAAGTTACTAACTGTTAACTATGGAAATGGTTTATTAATATTTTCGGAATTAATTAGTGTATGATTTTATTGGAGGAACAGTAATTATTTTCTAAACAGTTGGTAATTTGTAAATTAATACAACCTGTTAAAACAGTTGTATTTTGAAATTGTTTAAATCTGTGGAGAAAATATTTTGGATTTTGGTATTGAAAAATATATTTCAATTTCGATTTTTGAAAACTGTTGGATCATTTTTATTTGCTAATCCTGTTTTTTTTTTAGAATCTTGGAGGGATGAGTATTTTCGAAATTCCTTTTAGAAACTGTACTCGAATCTATTTTTCTTTTGAAATTTGTTTGTAAATTGTGATGGATCATTTTATTTGAATTTGAAATCTGTTTTTTTTGGAAACATATTGGAAGGAATATTGGTTTTGGAAAGCTGTTTTAAAAATCATTTGAATTTTGAAAAACTTAGTTTGAGTTTGAATCTCTAACTAATTCTGTTACAATCTATTTGTTTTACCCCTAGATCTACACTAAATTACTGCTACTGCCATCACAGAAATAGCCCCAGATCTACGGTTATTTTCAGGAGTGCCACTCACTCCTGCACACACACAGACGCACATTAATTACTATAAATATACACGAATACCAATGCACTGACACACACCATCACTGTCAGTACTCCACTCTCTCTCTCTCTATACGTCACCTCACCTCTCTTATCTCTCTGTGTCCTCTCTCTCCTCACTGGGAAGGGCTGAGCTCAGCCGAGCACCACCGCCGTCGTCACCGGAGTTCGACCCCACCGCCGAGCTCGCCGGAGCGCCGCCGTGCCGTCGCCTTGTGCCGCCGCCACTCCAGCATGCCTGTTCCTTGGAGATCGTGCCACTTTGTGGTCTGTGCACCGCCATTAGCACAGCCTCGACTGCAGCGCCACCGCCGCCTCGAGGACTGCGCTGCTTCTCGAGCAGTGAGCCGTCTCGAGCTTTGTGCACCGCCATTAGCACAGCCTCGACTGCAGCGTCACCGCCATCGGCACTCGAGCGCCGAGCCACCGCCTCAGAGGAACGTCACCGCCGCTTCGAGAGCCGAGCCCCGAGGACTCGCCGAGCGACCGCGTCTAGCCACCGGAGTTCGATTCTGGCCGTTCGTCGTCGACGTTCCGCCGCTGTTAGTGGATCGACATCCTCTTCACGCCGACGGTGAGCCTCTCTCCATCGATCCATCTCGATCCCTCTCTTCTTCTTGTTTTCTAGGGTTTCTGGTTTGGATTAGGGTTTCCTGATGTAGATGGGGATGTTTGACCTAGAGATCTAGGGTTTTGGCCGGAGTTGTAGGCTTAGAAGCTAGGTTCCACTTTGGGTTAGGGTTCCTAACCTTGACAAGGAAGAAGGAAAAGAACTACTAGGGTTAGGTTTGATGGCCGGGTCTGTTAGGGTTTGTGGAAGTGAGGAAGAGGTCAGATCTAAGGGTTTCGGCCATGGATATTAGGGTTTCACCTAGATCTAGGGTTTGCTCGGTTAGCGGAGGAAGGAGACGAAGATGGAAGCCTAGAACCTAGGGTTTACTAGAAGACGAACCAGAGGAAGAAGAGTAAGCGTCAGGGTTAGGGTTTACTCGTAGTAGTTGGGGAAGTCTCGTCGGAGAAGACGAAGAGGCTGGAGGAGGAAGACGAGTGGGGAGTGTTTTGCCCGTTGCTGAGAGCAACCAGAGGGAAGAAGGAGCCGGAGGAGACGAGTCCTCGCCGGAGAAGACGAGGACTTCGTCGGAGAAGACGAGTCCTCGCCTGAGAAGACGAGGACTTCGTCGGAGAAGACGAGAGGGTTCTCGTCATCTTCTGGAAAATTCGGGAATGAGCCGGAGAGAGAAAGAGAATATGGGATTATAACTGATAGCTGGTGGGCCGGGTCCCTGGGCCAGGAGTTGGGCAGGCTCGTTTGGGCTGTCTGTTTAAGTATTAAGATTTTAATTTGTTTTATTTTTTATCAGTGAATATAGGTTCTGGGCCTATGGTTTGGGCCATAGGGCTGGGCTGGTTAAATTAGAAGTATTTAAGTTTTATTAAGTTTTAGTTTAACACAGTGGGCCGGGCTGTGGGCTAAGGTTGCTGGGCTGGGGTTATTTAGCAATAAAAAAAATGGTTAGGCTTGTCTAGATTTGGGCTTGGGTTATTTGGACTGTTTTAATAATTATTGTTAAATTTTAGTGTTATCAAATATTGACTTGTATAGTATTTAGTTTAGTGATTTTAAATATTAAATAAATCTTGTATGACATTTTAGTATATGTATAATATTGTATGTATTTCCAAATGAATAAATAATATCTTGTAAACCTATAAATATATAAATTCCTATTAGTAGTTATTATTATTTTACAAGTTATTTCCAAAAAGGATTTATCAAAATTAATATTACTTTGTGAACATAAAGTTTCTAAATTAAGAACTTTTGTATAAATAATTATTATTGGTTAATATTGATAAATTAATATTCTTATAGAAGTATTGGTGACTAAACTATTTTAAAGGGTTTATATAGTTATAAATTTTGCTAGCAAAAAAAAATGTTTAATATTTCTAAAGAGGTTTATTAGTATTGATTTAAACTATAATGTTTTCTAAATTTTATTATCTATGTTAGTTACTTAGACTGGTTAATGTCACTATTTCAAACCCCTAAATAACTTGTACAAATATAACAAGTGATTCATTGCAACCATGCAGTACTACTCTCGTGCAACCAAACCGAGGCAAGTACACTGACTTGACTTGTACCTTATTTTCTGTCTTACCTTCATGTGCCATGTTCTCATATCTGACACGAATTACACACGATTGTCTTGCGTCATTGTTCATTGCTTGTGCGTCATTGTTCATTGCTTGTGCGTCATTGTTCATTGCGGGATTGGGGGAAATATTAGCTTTTGTGTGACAACACCCAACATAGGTATTGAAGATAGCCTAATCGTACACATCACGTATGATGAAGCCGTACCATGTACAATTGACTCATTGATTGATTGATTGATTGTTCCTAAGCCGGTCACACATTAGTTTTAATATTTCAAAATTGTCACAATTGTATCATTGATTGTCGTGATTGATTGCCTTGTACATTGATAGCCGTGTTCATTGTCTAGCATATTGATTGTCATCCTTTACCTGCAGTTTACATTTCATTTCTGGTACCACAGTTCAGTTTCATTTCATGTTCTAGTTTTCTGGTATTCCTGTTTCACCTTATACTCTGGATCACAGATTACATTGTATATTGTCTAGTCAGGGTTGTACTTTGCTCTTTTCCTGATAGGATCGTTGCAGATGAGTGGGAGATTGCATGGAGCTGGTGATTGCTTGGACATTGCAGTTTTTATTTATTTCAGTTTATTTTTCTGGAGATTGTATCTTAGAGATTCATTATTGTATATTATTTCTTTGGACCGGATTTGTCTCCGGCAGAGTTGTATTTTAAAGCACTTGATGGATATTGGTGATTTCTGGGAACGTTATAAAAGCTGTGATTTGGTTTACATTACATTGTGACTGTGAGTTTTCCTTAGTATTGTACAGCTTACTTCGTCGTGTCCAACGACGAAGGCTGGACGTGTCCGACTTGTATCCGATTATTCGGGAGTGGGTCGTGACACCTCCGGAAGTTCTCCCATGTTAGCCCTCTCACCGACGCACGAGGAACCGTGTGGTACCATGTCAGCACAATGTCGAAGAATCGGCTGGCTGCGGCCGAAACCCAAAGTGCTCTAGGAAGCTCTGCCAGCTCCATGCTCCGCTGTACATCCTCTAGCAAGTCGTCTGCATAAAGGATGCCCTCCGTGCCTGTGAAGTCCCTGGAGCTCATCTTTCTAAAGTCTAATACTGTCCCCGGCCTGGACTGTTGCTGGTACGACTGCTGGCCAGTAGGGCCCTACATCGTACCCGGTGCCACTCTCTCCACTGCTGCCAGTACAAGCTGATGCGAGTTCTCCATACTCTGCCTCAGCATCTCGATCTGACGGTGTGACACCTCCCTCCGACTGGCGCTGCGACGCCTCTGCCTGGGCCCGCTGTGTCTCCATCATCTGCTGAAGGAGAAGGAACATATGATGTGTATCCGTCGGTATCGGTGGTGGTAGCGGCAGCATCTCCGAAACGACGACCGAAACCCTCTGGGTGGAGGTAGTAGACCTCCCTGTGCAACTGTCGGGGTCTCCGGAATAGTAGAATCACTGGGGGCAGTCTCGTGAACCTCCTCCTCGGCCTGGTCAGATCTCTCGGGCAAGCTACTCGATCCAGTGGCTTGCGGGTGCGTCTTCGTCATCCTGGAGACGAATTGAAACAAGGAGATCAATATGGCACATGAGTAGATAATATCAAAGAAGGACAGTTAATTTAATACAAGGGAAATAGTCATGATAATCAAAAGATCGAAAATTTCCTAGGTGTGATTGAGAAACTCCTCTCATATCATAGGTACTATGTCCCAATTGCAAGCTCGTAATTAGTACTCTAAGTCGAGCACCATTACGAGATCGTACTAATTACGACACTGGCCTGCATGGGCTACCATAAAAATGTGTCAAGACCCGCACCCTTATGAGGGACACGAGCACGTGGGTACGTCCAGCCTACGCCGCAGTATCGACGGTAGAACACTGTATATAGTGCCTGTAAATACTACGACTAACAGTATAAAGGTACCTGTATAGTATATACTCTCTGAATGGAGGTGACATATCAATACAGTCTCAATCACAGAATAAAACTAAGGTAGATAGCTCAGAAAGAGAACATATGATAGATGAAAGAGTAAATAAGTCCAGAGTCCAATAAAAGCCCAGATATATACAACATCACAGGGTCTCAAAAAAATATAATGTAGAAGCTACAGTCTGATAAAGCTAGCTGGATCGCAGTCCAGTCAAACCTAGCTAATCTACACTACTCTGGAAGTACAAAATCTAGTGGCTCTACTATATGGCCACGATCTAAGGCTACTCCATCTGACTGGAGTCCATAATGGGTCGAGCAGTCCGACTCAGAATCATCTGTAATATATCATAACGGTATCCTGTCAGAAAAATGAGCAAGTACAAGCACTAACAGCAGTTCCATGTGAATTGACAAATTCTATAAGAGACAGTATAATGAACTACAAGACAAAGATATATGAAGACATGGGAACCGTTCGAAAGCCGAGTTACAACCCTTAAACCAAACAAGGACCGGGGTTGTAACTCTTCTTCCGAGCAGAACTTAGTCTCCAATCAAGGTACAATGTAAAGGCATGTAGAGCATGTGAGTAACTGTATAT
>JANAVB010034417.1:61531037-61586037 GCA_029216955.1 Iris pallida | reverse complement strand
CTATTGTTAGGCTTAACATCCTTAGGGTAGATCCTTGTTTATTTTTCTATGGTATCGTATTCCTCCTCCTCCTCCGATAAAGAGGATTTTACTTCTAGTAGCATGGACAATCATGTTTCTTCTAAATGCAAGAAATGTTCTAAGTGGAAAGCCATGGCTAAACAATCCTTAGAGATTCTTGACAACCTTCATTCTACAAATGAAGAACTTTCTGAAAAGGTTATTCATTTAGAAAAAGCAAAATAAGTTTTTGAGTAATGAAAACAATGATTTATTATCTAGACTTGATTATCAAAACTCATCTTGTGTTTCTTTAAAGAGTTTGAATGAGGCTTTAATTTTGAAATTAAATCTCTTTTCTCATCAATAGAAGATCTCAAGACTCAATCACATGAGTTATCTTATTTACATGATTCTTCTATTGTTGATTTAAAGAAACAAAATGATGCTTTTATCTCTAGAATTGCTTTATTTGAAAAAGAGAATGATATTTTGAATGCTAAATTTGATTCTCCTCCTTGCATGCATGATGATTTGTTATTAGAACATAATATTCTTAAAACTAAATCTTCTCATGCTCACTCTAGAGATAGTCATCATTCTAGTATGTCACATGTTCATAACCATGCTCATTCTGATACATGTGCACACACTAGCATTAGGTGCTTTTATTGCTCTCGCATTGGACACATGAGCTTTACATGTCCTATTCGTAGGACCTTTACTACCAATGTTAGAGTAAGTGCTATATGGGTCCCTAAAGCTAACAAATATGGATTCAAGTTTATTTGGATACCAAAATCTTTGCCTAATATTGTAGGTGGAGCTTCTTATATCGGGACATAGCACCGAAAAACGTGTCGGTGGTTACAAAGCTTAAAGGTCATCTTCTAAGCAATTGCACCAACACAAGCGTGACCACTAGAGCCACTTTGGTAGCATGCTAAATGATTCTCTTTAAATTATTTATATTTGTAGAATCTAGCATGTTTCTCTTGATATCTTGCTACTAGCTCACATTGATATCCTTTAGTTGCCTTTTTTTATAAATCAATGTGAGATATAATACTAGCATGCTTAGTTAATTTTCTTATTAATTCTTTTATCTAGCATGACTAGTTACTTGGCTTAAATGATTAGTTCACACTATGTAGTTTATCACTCATTTTCTATTAGTGTGACATATTTATATATGCATGCTCGTTATTCTTAATCTTTATTTATAAAGCATGCATATCACTCTAGTTCATAGGAGCTTGGTTTTGCTTTGAGTTAATATGATTTTAACTCTCCGTCCTTAAAGTTTTTGAGATAGTTATTTTTTTGTCGATTTGCTTTTAATATGTCATATTTACATTAATCGGTATTTGTGAATATGTGTTTAGCACAAGCTTCTTATCACTTGACAAGTATACACGTATACTTCCATTTTAACCTTGTACTTATATAATATATTAATTATTGATTCTCATATTTTATTTTGATTAAACCTCTTATGAATCAATTATGTCTTTGCCTAATAAAGCTTATTTATATGTGTTTTGAATTTGTGATTTTTTTCCAAACATTCATTAAGGATACATGACTATATTCATTAAATTTCTATTTACATGTAGATCATGTATTTCTTATGTTGATATATATTTTTGTATAAATATCTTTATGTGGGCATATGAGTTAAGCTAAAGTTTTATATTGACTTGAAGAGTATTTAATTATACTTGTTACCATCAAACTTGTGCTTATCTCATACTTTAGCTATTGATTCCTTTAACCAAATTTGTGCTTCTTGAATCAATTAGCTTCTTCCTTAAAGTCTTCTTTTGATGATATCTTCTTGACTTTTTCGTTAGCATTATGGATACATATTCTTAATTGATTTTTGATCTTTTCATGTATGCCTATTCGTGATATATATAGTTTCATATATATAAATGATTCCTAACTTTTGATATTTTTTTATACCTTTAAGTTAGGATGTTGAGAGAAAATATTTATTAATGTTTTGCATTATGGATGTTCTATTAAAGATCACATAGTTTTGTGCTTTACCTTGCTTGTTAAATTTACCTCCTTAATTAGTGCACATTTTCTAGTCTGTATCTTTATCATTTACTATGGTGCACTATGAAAGCTCTTTGAAAAATGTACTTCTTGATATCTTTAGCATTTAGCTTTCTTGATCTTAATGATCTTTCCTTGCTCATTCCTTTGGTTTATGCTTCCTTAGAATTATTGTTGCACACATAAGGATTCTTGTAATTGATACACCATATTTCTTATGCTTTAGCTACTACGGTTTGAGCTTTTTGTGTTGAGATTTTTCATTTCTAGAGAATACACTTATTTCATAATGGCTATAATATTTTACATTCTCTAGATCGATCTATTAATTCATTATCTTGGATTAATCTCACTACTTGGCAAAGAGATTTATTTTCTTGTATTTTCTTGAACTTCTCTTTTGTCCTTTACTTGATAAGAGTCTAATTCAGTTATTTGTTATCCAATGCTCCTATTATTGCTTGGTAAAGAGTCTATAAATTATTTTGTTCTTTTAAAATGCATTACTCACATTGTGAACTCTATACTTAAGCAAGTTTTTTTTTTGTTAGTGACTTAAGAGTTAATGAGCACATTTATCTTATTAATGGCCTACCTCATTAATCTTAATTAGTTATGTAGCTTGCTTATTTATGATATATTATTAAGCTATATAGTTTGGTTCACTTTCACTCTTCTAGCTATTTTTTTATTATTTTCAATCTATAAATGATATGCTAGTTTACATAAACAGATTTATGATTCTCCTAGATGTAATTTGCATCCTATTTTAGATACATATGTTTGTCTCTAAAACTAGTCTTACAAATTTTTGACTAGATCTTGTTTCTCTTGGAGGTTTATGATTCCTTTCTTTAAGTCTCCTTCTATGTTAGTCATTAGCAAGTATCTCTTAAATTTCTCTCACTTTTGATTCATGATTCCATCGTATTATCATTTACATCTCTTTTTTTATTATATTTGCAATCATTTAAATAAGATAGACTCTTTTCCATATTCTTCATTGATTTGTAAGATTCTTTATAAATATAAATTTTTAATTTTCTCTTGATGAGATTTTTTGTTGGATCTTGTTTAATTTGTTTATTTTTATTAATAAAAGATCCTAATGGTTGATTAGTCCTATATTATCTTATTATGTGATTATCAAACTAATTTATTACTCTACTTTGACTACTCATGGATTGTCACATATGGACCTTTGCTATTTGAACTTTATGGATTATTATTTACCATTAGCAAGGTTTGGATTTTACCCGTTGATGGGTACATATATGGTAAAATATATCTAGTCCATGTAAAGTAATAAATTGGTTGATTCTTTCTTAATTAGATAATCATAGACATGATATTTGAGTTTTATTTTTATTTTATTTTTGAGCTATATTCTGTCTATCTTCATGATTGTTCTTAATTGACTTTATTTTTTTTATGATGACATTTTCTCAAAGGATAACATATATTGATCTATCATATTTAAATATGAGATCCTTCTATATAGATTAATGTATGCCATATTTTGATTATGCGTGCTTAATTGGAATATTCTTCTAATTTTTTATCTTTAGTGGCTATTAATTGGATCTCTCTTCTTGACTAAAGATGATATTATTCGTCTTTTGACGATATTGTAGCCTTATATGCATTGAGCAAAGGGAAGAAATCCATAGTTGATTTACCCCCAAATCCTTTAGTTATATATTCTATGATATAAGTGCTTTGGAACTAGACGCATATTTTGAGAGAGAGAAAATAAATTGATTCAATTCATTTATACCTTGTAATATATCGTATACCTAGTTCATCATGGACCCATATTTTTTCTATTTCATATCCTATTGATTGAGGTCATGATATTTTTATTTGTGAAGGACTTATGAGAGTGTATGCAAGTGTCTTTAATATTTCTCTCTCTCTCTCTCTCTCTCTTATATGGATTAAATAAGTCATCTTGTTAATATTAACTTTCATATCTTATCTTGATGACTATTGTGCTTTCATTGTTTTGTCTTTCCTTATATGCTTAATTGATTTGGCTTTTCTTATTTGAGGACTTACCTAAAATTCTTGTTTATCTATATTGGTAATACTTTGAGGGGGAGCATTCAAGTCGATTGAATGTCTCTTTCTCAAGTATTTTTCTTCTTTACCTTCATGTTTATCTAAAGGATATTCACATAGCATGATAAGGTAATTGAGTTCAAATGCATTAACTTGGGTAAGCAAATAGATTGTGCAAATAAATAGATTATTTTATATCAATTGCTCTATTTCACTGATCATTCATTATTTGTTCCACTATTTATTTGTGGACAATTTTGACTTTCAAATGGCTTTTTGATAAATGTTTCAAGTTTATATTTCAATTGGTATTAAGCTTATATCTTCCAACTATCTCAATTGGTAATTTTTTTTAAATATCAATTACTTTGCAATTATCTAATCCTCGTGGGCTTTTGACTGAAATCATTGATTGAAATCTTTTATTTCAATTGGTATATCGCTTCCTTCCAAAACTAGAGTTTTAATTCATATAATATTATGTTTTGGAGTTTCTTTCTTGGATTTTAAGTTGGTAAAACTATTTTTTTGACTGTTTTTCAGTTTTATTTGTTTTACCAACTATATTGTGTTTTGACATGCTTCTTTTAAAAATTTGATGTTCTATATTGGCAATGTAGCTTTATAAACTTGTCATTACACCATTCTCCCAATGTTTTTCATTAGTATATCTTGATCATGATTGTCTATGACTTTCCTATGCTCTGATTTCCTTGCTTGAGATTGATTTTATTTTATCTCTTAGTACGGGAGAGCCTATTTTTGATCATATCAAAGGGCGAGAAGTAAGTTTAAGTATGTATTTATAAGTAATCTAAGTAGTATGCTTTTAGTGATATTGCTTATATCTTTTGTATATTAGTGATACATGCATCTATTGTATCCATAGTAAACTTAACTGATTTGTCATAATCAAAACGGGGGAGATTGTTGGCCCAATGATTGTATCATGTTTTTGAATATGGTTAATATATTAAGTTTGAAGACAAGGTAGGTAACTCTAGAGGTGGGTGAATAGAGTTTATGACAATAATAGCCAAATAAAAATTAAACTCTTTTCACCAACAGTAAATAATCTGAGTAAATGCGGAAATATAAAGATCAAGAGATCATACGCAAACACAACCGATTTTAACCTGGTTTCCCTCGTGGAGGACTAGTCCAGGCCTGAGAACTCTAGCTCAGGATTAAATCTACTATTTGTAAAATAGTAGTTACATCCCGTGCCTTTTCTTCAGAAGAGCACGTCAACTTCTTACAAAGATCGCAGTGGCGATGCTTGGAATTTTCTAAACGACTTTCTTGACTCTTGCACAAACTCCTAACTGAATAGCACTGAGCACTTTGAGGCTTCGGAAGCTTGTGGCTAGTAGATGAGAAGGTTAAGGCTTGTATGAGGCTTTAGAGAGAAGAGAAGAGAAGATTGGATGATTAAAAATGAGAGAATTCAAGGCCTATTTATACTAGTTGGAATAGGCAGAATTCGGCCAGAATTCTGTGTCAAGAATTCAAATTTTTGGCCGTTGTAAAAATTAGGGTCCTATAATTTAGGGGACAGAGTTCGGCCCGAACTCTGTGTGAGGCAGAGTTTGGCCCGAACTCTCTGTGAGGCAGAGTTCGGCCTAAATTCTGTCTCCAGAAGACAGAATTGCTCAAATGGGCTTTGTGGGCTAGTTTGGTTTAGTGGAGCTTTTGGTTTGTAGTTTGGAGATAGGTATAGGCCCAAACCACTCAATGCTACTCAGTTTACATTTAGCTAGACTCAAATAAATATAAAAATACAGACTCAAAAACTGAGTACACTGCAGGAGAGAGCCGACGTCCGTCTTGTACTTTGATGTGTCATATTAAATTATGACGAGTATCATATTGTCAATTTTATCAATATTTGGTTGACTGTGATTTTGTGTCAACAATCTCCCCTATATTGATAATTGACAAAATGATATTTGTATATTCAATGTTCATACCTGGACACAAGTAGTAGTCGTGCATAGAAGCAATAGCTCCCCCATAATCAGTGCATAGAAGCAATAGCTCCTCCGTAAACATTGCTTCTCTGTAAGCCAATGTTTCTTTTTCCTGATAAACACAATATCTACCAAAACATAGATAACACAGATAGATAATATGATATGAATATCGAATATCAAATAATTCTCCCCCTTTTGTCATTTAACAAACTCAAATAAACAAAAATTTGTAAATGAAAGTAACTGGCAAGCACACCAAAGTAATGATAAACTGTATAGAGAGTCTGAAGAGTCACATAACATAGAGTAAACAAATACAATAAAAAGCAACTACATAAAATAGAAGTCCATAATGCAGAAAAACTAAAAAATAAGATCCTTAGCAGCAGCAGCAGGTAAGGGACCACATCCATCATGGAGCACGAGATGGTCCAGCGCCGTCAGATGGATCAATATCCGAACGTCGAGGATCTACGAAAGCCGCATCCGGATCCAGATAGCGCATAATCCAATGGTCATTGATATGGTATCCGTCGCGAGAAGGATCCCGCTCCATAGAAAGTGGCATAGAGGGATGCCGAAACATAGTATACCGGATGTCATGCAGTGAGTTGTGGATGGCATTCATCTGCAAGGTGGTACGATAGTCGAGCTGGGTCCAGCGATCATCCTCCAACACGAAACGATCGCGAAGCATGGTCTTAATAGACTCAAGAGTAGCAGGAGGAGGGGGCGCAGGCTATCCAAGAGCAGGTGCATCAGCCTGAGCATCAGAGTGCTCGGACTCAGTAAGAGATCCGACAGCTGCCTGAAGCCGCCTTGCCTTAGATAGGAAGGCAGGGGCTGGAAGGAATTGGCACTCATCGAGAGGGACATGAAAAGCACGAAAAACTATCGGAAGATAGAGAGCATAGACCAAAGATCGTGGCCTCTTCCTTGCATTGATCATCCAGTCCATTATGGTACATGAAAGGTTGAACGGGACATAAAAGTGAAGGTGATACAAAGCAGAAATCTCAAAATATGAAACCTTATCAGTCGATCCCGCTTTGGGCAGGATCGTGGAAGAGACAATACGATGAAGCTCGTAGAAATAGGGGTTTGGGAATTTTGCAAGTAACTTGCGTGGACGTGTGTTCGGGGTACAAAAATCATCCTTGAAACTCTCAAGGGAAGACCCATCAGGGAATTGAAACTTGCGTGCATCGACAAGCTTCTCCCATGAGTTGGGTTCCGGAATCTCGAGATATTCCGCAAGTTCAAAGTCATCGAATGAGATGTCAATTCCAGCAACACGAGAATATAAACGTGTGTCATCAAAAGTGAGATTGCATTCAAATAGATAAGTGAATTTGTAGACATTAATTCATCAAGACATAAATCATGAAATAATGAATCATAACGAGAAAAGATAGTAAAGTTGATGGGATAGCCCGCACACACGGGACATGATCGAAAATCATTGAACCATTTGTTTGAGGCTTCTAATGACACAAAAATTTGATCATCGAACGTGTCGGGGTCAATGGGACGTGGTGGATTGAAAAGAGGGTGAATAGGTTGATCATCACGAGGAGGAGGAGGGTTCGATGAGGAAGCACCCTCAAGTCTAGCCCTCTTTCCTGTATTAAACAACCTAGGTGCCATGAAGAAAATATGAAATTGAGATGGAGAAAAGAAAGAAATTATACCTCAAGAAAATAGTGGAGGATGGAAGAGAATGATGCAAGAAGTCTTCTCTTTGAATTTGAAGAAGAAATATTCTCACAAGGAAGAGAAAGCTAGGGTTAGGGTTTAAAGATGAAGGGTTTGGAGAAGTTTTGGAGGAGGCAATGGAAAAGAGAGAGAGGGAGAACCCGTTTTTAAGAAGGGGGTTCAAATGGTCGGGTAAAATCTGGATCCTAGGATAAAAAATAGATCAGCGGCTGAGCCCAACTGAAGTTCTGGAATGAACAGACCGTATTCGGGCCAAACTCTGTGTTAGGCAGAGTTCGGCCCGAGTTTTGTGTTTTGGGACCAGAACTGAAGCCAGGTTGAAATAGGGTTGAAAACAATGCTTGGTTTTAAAAGAATGAAAGTAGGGAAAAGAATTTTTAGAAAAATTTAAAGGTAGATGCCCAAGTAGAAAATTTTTAAAGATAAAAGCTGAATAGAGTTAACGATAATGAAGTTCGAAAATTTGAATTTAGTAAACTATAAATAAAAGTAAACCATGTAATAAACAAGGAGTTATGACACAATTCAGTATAGTGAAACTGCCATGGGGTAGCTGTAGGGGCCGGATCCCAGCTAGCGGTAGTCCGAAGACTAGTGCACCGTGTCGCTTAGGCTTTTACGCCTTGTTGTCAGAAGGACCCTTTCGACTTGTACCCATAGCAAAGTCATCATAAGGAACCGTGACATACTCGATATTTATGCAGGCCACTTTAATTAATAACCGCTTCATTCAAAATTTTTAGTTCACGACAAAGAAAGTTGAAACGCTCTTCGGATAGTGGTTTTGTAAAGAAATATGCCAGCTGATGATCAGTGTCAATAAATTCTAAGTTTATAGTGCCATTTTGTTGGTGATCACACAAAAAATGGTGACGAATTTCAATGTGTTTCGTACGTGAGTGACATATAGGATTCTTAGTAAGGTTGATAGTACTAGTGTTATCACAGAATATAGAAATGTGCATAAAAGATAGGTTGTAGTCTGCAAGGGTTTGCTTCATCCATAGAATTTGTGCACAACAACGACTAGCTGCGATATACTCAGGCTCTGTTGTGGATAGTGCAACAGAATTATGCTTCTTGCTAAACTATGAGACTAGAGCTTTACCTAATAAATGACATGTACCGCTTGTACTTTTACGGTCGACTTTACATCCCATAAAATCAGCATCCGAATAACCGATAAGGTCAAAGGATGTGGATTTGGGATACCACAAGCCTACTGTAATAGTACCCTTAAGGCATCGAAAGATACGTTTAACGGCGAGCATGTGTGATTCCTTAGGACTGGCTTGATAGCGAGCAAACAGACAAACACTAAACATGATATCGGGACGACTAGCAGTTAAATAAAGTAAACTACCAATCATACCTCGATACTTACGTTGGTCAACAGGTTTGCCGCTTTTATCAGGTTCCAGTTTGGTCGTAGTAGCCATAGGGGTGTTGATTGGTTTGACGTTGTCAAGATTAAACTTCTTCAGCATATCCTTTGTGTATTTTGACTGGCTGATGAAAGTTCCTTGCGAAGTTTGTTTGACTTACAATCCAAGGAAGTAGGTGAGCTCCCCCATCATGCTCATCTCGAATTCGTTCTGTATACACTTAGCAAAATCTTGGCATAGATTTTCATTAGTAGAACCGAATGTGATATCATCAACATAACTTTGTACTAAAAGAATAGTGTTTTGAAAGCTTTTGATAAACAGTATAGTGTCAATCTTCCCTTTTGAAAAACCCTTATCTAGCAAGAAATTGCTTAGGCGTTCATACCAAGCTCCGGGGGCTTGTTTGAGGCCATATAGCGATTTCTTGAGTTTGAAAACATGGTCAAAAAATTTGTGATTTTTAAAACCAGGGGATTGTTTTACAAAAACTGCCTCCTTAATAAAATCGTTCAGAAAAGCACTTTTGACATCCATTTGAAAAAGTTTAAAATTTTGAAAGTTTGCAAAGGCACAAAGCATCCGAATGGATTCAAGTCTTGCAAAGCATATGTGTCATCGTAGTCGATACCTTCCTCTTGGTTGTATCCTTGAGCTACTAGACGAGCTTTGTTGCGAGTGACTGAACCATCTTCATTTACTTTGTTACAAAAAACCCATTTAGTACCAATGATCGAATGGTTAGCTGGTTTAGGAACAAGTTTCCAAACCTGGCTTCTTTCGAATTGGTTGATTTCTTTTTGCATAGCTGAAATCCAAAACTCATCATTAAAAGCTTCTAAAACAGTTTTAGGCTCAATTTGTGAAATAAAAGCAGTGCTAGCAATGGAATCTCTTAACGATGATCGAGTACTTACTCCGCATGATACCTCACCTATTACCAAGTTTTCTGGATGTGACGGCTTAAATGCAAACTTCTTCGGTAAGCCCTCCAGAGAGTTGGTTTCAGGGGTGGTATTCATCGCGTAGAAGTTGATGGCTCAACATCATCGTCGGGGATAGCTGCTGCACTATTTTTCTCATCAAAAGTCATATTAGTAGACTCTTCTACAATCAATGAACGTTTGTTGAACACTCTATATCCCTTGCTCTCGGCAGCATAGCCAAGAAAAATACCATCATCAGCTTTGGCATCAAATTTGCCTAAGTTGTCTTTGGTGTTAAGGATAAAACAGCGACAACCAAACACCCTAAAATATGAAACATTTGGAGTCCTATCAAACCAAAGTTCGTAGGTTATTTCCTTCGAAATAGGTCGAATAAGCACCCTATTTAAAATATGACACGCTGTACTGACAGCTTCAGCCAAAAAATATTTCGGAAGTAAAAATTTATTCAATATGACTCTAGCCATATTGCCAAGAGTCCTATTCTTCCGCTCTACAACACCATTTTTTTGCGGAGTTCAAGGACAAGAAAACTCATGATCAAAACCATTTACTTCGCAAAACTTTTCAAAATTAGAATTTTCGAATTCGCCTCCATGATCTCTTCGGATTCGAGTAATCATGTAGCCTTTTTCATTTTAAACCTTTTTAGCAAAAATTTTGAAAATAGAAATTGCATCGCTTTTGTTTGAAAGAAAGAAAACCCAAGTGAATCTAGAAAAATCATCTACTATAACAAAAGCATAGAGTTTTCCACTAAGACTGGCAGCTCTACTAGGACCAAATAAGCCCATGTGCAGTAATTGCAAGGGTCTAGTAGTACTTACAGTGTTTATGGAATGAAACGAAGATTTGGTTGCCTTATTCAGTTCACATTCGGCACATACCGTGTCCTTCTTGAATGTGATGTCAGGCAAACCTCTTACTAGCTTCTTTGTCGATAGCCTGGATATAGTATCCATATTGGCATGACCAAGATGCTGGTGCCACAACACTCTCTCATCCTTGTAGGCGTAGAGGCATCTTCCTGTACTGTTAGTATTTCTAGATAGATAGAAAATATAAATGTTATCCTCTCTTATCCCTTCAAAAGCAATGTCTCATGTTGACCTATCATAAATATAGCATTTACTTTGTCCAAAATTAGTATCATACCCATGATCAGCAAGATGACTTATGCTGAGCAGGTTATGCTTTAACTCGGTCACTAGGCAGACATCC
Source organism: Iris pallida (assembly GCA_029216955.1). Classification (NCBI taxonomy): domain Eukaryota; kingdom Viridiplantae; phylum Streptophyta; class Magnoliopsida; order Asparagales; family Iridaceae; genus Iris; species Iris pallida. The sequence continues at coordinate 61,574,670 of JANAVB010034417.1, read as the reverse complement.
TTTATTACAGGAGAAGGAGGATGACCAATAATACCATTACCTATGATGTAGCCCTTTAAATTGTTACCGAAGGATACATACCCTTCCCTCTTAATCGATAGTGATACGAAAAGATTTATGTCTTCCGTCATATGTCGCGAGCATCCACTATCAAGAATTCACTTGCTTTTAGTTGAGGGAGGAAGGTCCACCTACATTACGAGTAGATGTGACCTTTGGTACCCACGTTCTTGTGGGTCCTGAAATGTTAGTCTTCGGTATCCATGCATATAGATTGATATCAACTAATTTTCTAATTCTACACAGTGGTGAGATATGACCATGTAATCCACAGTATGTGCAAGTAGCATGCCTATTTGTGTTGGGAGCAGGTTGATAATGATGTCTATATGCCGCATGGTGATAGTTGTGTGGAACAGTAGGATAGTGACTATACGTAGCAGCAGGATGATAGTTATGTCTAAGTACAGCATGGTGATAGTGGGTATGTGTAGCAGCAGAATGATAGTTATGAGAATAATATCTATGTGCATGTGGTTTATGTATTGCATGGGAGTACGTGTACATGTAAGCAGCTTACATGCTGCATACGGGTGGCGTGTTTTACTATTATGAGTGGTTTTGTGTTTTGTGTGTGTTTTGTGACTATGTGATTGGGTTTGAGGTTGAGCAACCTGTTTTCCCAATCCAATCTCTAATTTTTTAGAGGCAACATGTAGTTCATTACACTTGGCATTTAAACTATCAATATTAGCAATAGAGATCTTGTGTTTGTTCTTTTCTTCAGCAAGCTCATTGTTGAGTGCTGTGATCTCACGTGTTTGCTTTTCAATAAGTGCTTCGGCATGATGTAAGCTTAACTTAAGCTTGGACACCTCATTAGTGACTTACGTGGGTGGAGTGTCTCTAACATTATCAAGCAAAGAAGACAGATTTTGAATCTCTATTTCATAGCTTTTGATTTTCTCCTTGGCATGCTTATATTTACTAATGACTTTCTTGTGGTCATTTAGTAAATCATTAAACGTATCGTCAAGTTCATCAAAAGTAAAGTCACTACAACAAAAAGACCTATTAATGACGCTTGATAAGTAGTTTTCATGACGGCTGATGTGGAAGCGTCATCAATGTTCAGTAAGACTAGAATCTATGACGGTTTACATTAAAAATGTTATTGATAGTGCTCCAGTGATACGAGCGTCATAAAAAAAGCACGAAAATTTAAGTCAAAACCTCGACTCCCCCTCAATTCTCCCGCACTTAAGAAAAATTATAAACCCCCTCTCTTTCTCATTCTCCTTCTCCTTCCGCTCCCTAACTCCCCTCAGCCCAGTCCCCGCTCCCCAACTCCCCTCAGCCCGCTCCCCACTTCCCAACTTACCTCAGCCCGTTCCTCGCTTCCCTCGGTTACAGACTCCACCACAGAGGGAAGGATGTCACCGGCGTAGCCTTCACCACCGGTTTGTCCTAAAATCTCGATCATTGCTTATTTTATGCCCTAAATTCAAAAATCTCCTAATTTTTGACAACCATATATGCATCCATCTCTCCAAAATTAGGGTTCTAAATTTTAGGGTTTTTCGACGTCTCCGTCTACGTCGGCGATGATCTGAAAAGGGCTGCATCATCGTTGACTTCTCTTGATTAAGTGAGTTATTTTGATTTTAATTTTTTTCTAAAAAAAGATTTTGTTGGGAGTGTAATTTTTTCCCTAAAAATTAGGGTTCTTAATTTTTGATTTGGATTTTTTCCTAAAAGGGTTCTTTGATTTTTTTTTTCTGTTTGTTCTTGTTCAAGGGAGTGTAATTAAATTTGGGGACCCGAGTCCGAAGCCTCTCAACAGTCACAGCCGCGACCCGGCGAGGTGCTGTGCGTGCCTGCGAGCCGAGTCTGAAGCCTCCCTTCGGATTCTGACACTAAATTCTGGGATATAAATTCTAAACTCTTGATTGATTTCAGTTTCTAGGTTTATTTTGTTTGTCGATGATGTTGTTGGATCTCCATCCCTACATAAAAAGGGTTTCGATCGACTGATACTTGTTGGGTTCGATTTTGGCTTAATGATCCTACGATTGTCTTTGTTTGTGAAGCGCGAATGATCTTTAGATCATGTTCGGTTCTTTACTTGTTGTTGGATCATTTTCGGTTTCGGGTTACCTAGCTGCTGTTGGAATTATTTTTAATGCATGTATTGTTGGTTTGGGTTTCTTGTATAAATTGTTGTTTGGGTTCTTCTTCCTATACTTGCTGTGGGATGTTGGTTTTGGTTTTCCTTATTATACATGTTGGGTTGGGAAAGATTTCTTTGCTGTAGGAGATGTTTTGCTATTTGGATTAAAATTGTTGGTTGGATATCTATTATGTATGATGGGTTTAACTTGGTACTGTGGGTGTTTTTGTTGGGAGCTTTTCGATATAAATTACATGCGGGTATATATTAGTTGGGAGTATTTCTATTTCGGGATTGACATCTCCATTAGCATGCATGCGTCGTTAATTTTGGGACTACGTCCACTATGCCATGCCTGGATGTTTTACTTTATTTGTCAGTTTCGGTTTTTATTAGAGTACTCTGATATTCTTGGTGTTGGTCGTTCGATCAAATGAATCAAAGCATTGCAGATCGTATCGGATACACTGGCTCCGTGTCGGGACGTGTCCTATACGTGTTATGGCATGCTAGTACAGCAGATGATGATTGATCCTTATCTGAGTCATGTTATATATCTCATTTCGTTTCTTGGCGTTAGTCGTAGTTTGTATGTTGGTTTTGTTGGATTGTTTATTCTGGGTGCAGATACGCTCGTGTTTGTACGAGTCGATACTGGACACGGATGCGAGGATACCTTCATGTCGATGATGTAGCATCTCCACAGTTGCAGCCGCGAGGCGCTATGCGTGCCTACGAGCCGATTCCGAAGGCTCCCTTCGGATTCCGACACCAAATTCTGGGGTATAAATTCTAAACTCTTGATTGATTTCAGTTTTTGGGTTTATTTTGTTTGTTGATGATGTTGTTGGATCTCGATCCCTAAATAAAAAGGGTTTCGATCGACTGATATGTGTTCGGTTCGATTTTGGCTTGACGATCCTATGATTGTCTTTGTTTGTGAAGCGAAAATAATTTTTAGATCATGTTCGGTTCTTTACTTGCTGTTGGATCATTTTCGGTTTCGGGTTACCTAGCTGCTGTTGGAATTATTTGTGATGCATGCATTGTTGGTTTGGGTTTCTTGTATAAATTGTTGCTTGGGGTCTCCTTCCTATACTTGTTGTGTGGAATGTTTGTTTTGGTTTTTCCTATTATACATGTTGGGATGGGAAAGATTTCTTTGATGTAGGAGATGTTTTGCTATTTGGATTAAAATTGTTGGTTAGGTATCTATTATGCATGATGGGTTTAACTTGGTACTGTGGGTGTTTTTATTGGAAGCTTTTCGTTATAAATCACATGCAGGTATATATTAGTTGGGAGTATTTCTATTTCGGGAATGACATCTCCATTAGCATGCCTGCATCGTTGATTTTGGGACTACGTCCACTATGCCATGCCTAGTTGTTTTACTTTATTTGTCGGTTTCGGTTTTTATTAGAGTACTCTGATACTCTCGGTTTTTCGATATAAATCACAGACTCTAAAATTGACAGACTCTAAAATATAGGGTTTTGCTTTCTTTTTCAGGGTTTTGCTATACGTACATATGCTATGGACAGTCTTCATGTGACCAAGTTGAAGCATTATAAGTGTGCTTCTTCGCTACAGTATCTGTGAGATTTTTGATGTCGATAGTTTTGATGTAGCTAAAGTGTACTCTATATTGGATACTCTATATATTTTGAGAAGATGTATATAATGAAATGGAGAAATGTAGAATGGTAGCTAAAATACTCTATTTTGAGACAATGAAATGGAGAATGGTACTTTATATTACATTTCAATGCTTTGTTGTGAATATGGTTCAAAGTGGTTATTTTCGAATTGAATTGAGCAGCGTTTGGAATGTATAACATGCAGTATAGAGCGTTATAAATGTGATACAACGACCATATACAATAATTTTTCATAACTATCCTTAACGCTTTAAAAATAAAACGTAGCAGAAATTAAACCTATTAATGACGGTTTTGGATGAATTATCTATAACGCTTTTAAAAATATTTATAACACCCGATTTCATAACGCTTGGACTGAGAAAAGAAAGCGTCATGGTTTTCAATTAATGACGCCTTTTAGCCGTCATTAAAAGGTATTTTTGTTGTAGTGAGTCATCGAGAGTTTCGCTAGTTACCTTCTCAGATGTCGCCATTAGGAAGACATTAGTGGTATCTTGAGGAGAGTCTTTTTCTTCCTCGGAATCACTTGCTTTGCTTTCATGCCAAATACTAGTGTTGGCATACTTTCTTAAAGAAGGCTTCTTGTATGGCTTCTCATATCTGTTGCCTTTCTTTGTGAAGGGACAGTCTTTTCGAACGTGTCCAGTCTTCTTGCAGCGGTAGCACGTTGGTTCTTCCTCGTCGTCATCTTGTTGTTCCTTCTTTCTTTGATTGAAATGAAGGAATTGCGAACTAGAAGAGCTTGATCATCACCTTCAGAATTATCGTCGTCAGTATCTTCAGGATCAGCCCTTCGACGATGAGCTTTTAGGGCAATCTCTTTTGCCTTTGGAGCAGGTTCATCGAAATCTTTGAGGTCGAGCTCGTGGGTCATCAGCTTTTCCATCAAAGTTTCCATAGACATTGTCGTGAGATCATTGTCTTCTATGATAGCTGTTACCTTAGGGTTCCAAATCTTCGGTAGCCCCCTAAGTAACTTGCGGATCTTCTCATGATTTGTATATTGTTTGCCAAGAGATGATAGAGGGTTGATGACGTCAAGGAACCTTGTAAACATTTGGGTGATCGTCTCATTTGGTTTCATCTTGAATGCTTCGTATTCTTGAGTGAGATGACTGATTTTCGACTCCTTAACTTAGGTGGTTCCTTCATGCGTCACTTCTAGAAGCTTTCATACTTCGTGAGAGGTGGTGCATATCGAGACCCTGTTAAATTCAGTCCTGTCTATTGCATAAAAGAGAGCATTAATCGCTCTAGCATATAGACTCGCCTGTTTCTTTTTCTCGTCAGAATATTTGTCGTTGGGTTTCTCGACGAGATCTCCATTGACAACTATCCTGGCGGGTTTTTGTAACCATCGATGATAATGGTCCACAGGTCGACGTCTAGAGATTTGAGATAGAAACTCATCCTAGTTTTCCAATAGGTATAGTTGGTTCCATCAAATAGGGGTGGCCTATGAGTGGACTGTCCTTCACCATGGTTGGAAAACATAGGTTGTGTGGTTACCATGGATCAGCTCTAGGATGTTAGTCCTTGTAAAAAGAACGGAGCTCTGATACCAATTGAAGACTAGGTAGACAACTCTAGAGGGGGGTGAATAGAGTTTATGACAATAATAGCCAAATAAAAATTAAACTCTTTTCACCAACAGTAAATAATCAGAGTAAATGAAAATATAAAGATCAAGAGAGCATACGCAAACACAGCCGATTTTAACCTGGTTTCCCTCGTGGAGGACTAGTCTAGGCCTGAGAACTCTAGCTCAAGATTAAATCCACTATTTGTGAAATAGTAGTTATACCCCATGTCTTTTCTTCAGAAGAGCACGTCAACTTCTTACAAAGATCGTAGTGGCGATGTTTGGAATTTTCCAAGCGACTTTCTTGACTCTTGCACAAACTCCTAACTGAATAGCACTGAGTACTTTGAGGCTTAGGAAGCTTGTGCCTAGTAGATGAGAAGGTTAAGGCTTGTATAAGGCTTTAGAGAGAAGAGAAGATTGGATGATTGAAAATGAGAGAATTCAAGGCCTATTTATACTAGTTGGAATAGGCAGAATTCGGCTAGAATTCTGTGTCAAGAATTCAAATTTTTGGCCGTTGGACAACTAGCATACAGCAAACCTTAAAAATTAGGGTCCTGTAATTTAGAGGATAGAGTTTGGCCCGAACTCTGTGTGAGGCAGAGTTCGGTCCAAATTCTTTCTCCAGAAGACAGAATTGCTCAAATGGGCTTTGTGGGCTAGTTTGGTTTAGTGGAGCTTTTGGTTTGTAGTTTGGAGATAGGTATAGGCCCAAACCACTCAATGCTACTCAGTTTACATTTAGCTAGACTCAAATAAATGTAAAAATACAGACTCAAAAACTGAGTACGTTGCAGGAGAGAGCCGACGTCCGTCTTGCACTTTGATGTGTCATATTAAATTATGACAAGTATCATATTGTCAATTTTATCAATATTTGGTTGACTATGATTTTGTGTCAACAAAGTTTAGCATTTCATTATCACTAATCTTCATACTATCGCTATAGCATTTCTACTTATACTTATACCTTTGGTGATATGTGCCTATTGGTTTACATATTAGTGATATGAGCTTATCTGTCTTAAATTTAATCGGGTTGCCAAAATCAAAACTATAGTTTTGATTGTGGTCATTCAATTAAGTTTAGTCATTATGATATCACTAACATTTATGCTATCACCTTAGCACTTATACTTAAACTCAGCATTATCCTAATGCGCATTAAACTTATCATACTTGCTACTATGTATATTGTTTTGTTCGTATAACATGTACATGCAGAAAAGTAATATGCAAGATCAATATGGACTTATGCAAATGAAGAAATCATGGTGGGCCAAAGACGACGGATCCCAAAAGATTTATCTGAACCACCCGACGACATCTCCGGAGCCACGCACTCGGGGGTTCCGCTGCCCGGTCAGCGAACGGAGGTCGAGGGGGCAGCGCCCCTAGTAGAGGATTCGGGGGCGAAGTCCCCGAAAGGTATTCAGTTTTCATAAACTGGATATTTTTGGACAGCTGACGTCAAGGAAGAAGCCAACATCTATCTAGAAAAGAAGCCATGCCATGCCATCATCATTTCAAGACTCTGAAGAAGCCTGTACCTGCTACAGTATATCTGGAGTCTCTAATGTGTCTTAGGAATAATTGTAAACACAAGAAATGGATGACAAAATCGAAAGCTAGGGTAGAAATTAGACCAGGATCATTTTCGGATAAAAATCGGCATACCGACGGTATACCAATTTTTGTTCACAGAAAGTTTCTGTTTACAAAATCGTTATACCGACGGAATACCGATCTATACCGACGGTATACCAATTCAGTAACGTTGAAAATCCAACGGTCGAATTTCGAACATTTAATGATCCCAACGGCTATGTTTCTAGCCGTTGCAATTCAAGACCGGTATTCCGACGGTATACCGGTTCATACCGACGGTATACCGATTGCTGACTGAAAAGTTGCCTTTGACCTCTTTTCAATGCTTTGGTTATAAATAGCCTTGAACCCCTTCATTCAAGGTTGATGCTTTGAGCCTAAAAATTTCTAAACCACCAAAATCTATCCACAAACAACTCTATAAAGCCTTTATTTTCCATCCATAAATTGTGTTAGAGTTATTGAGTTGAAAAGTAAGATCTTCTTGTTGTATAAGGAGATCAAAACCTATTGTGAAAGGTTGAAGTTGGAGAGTCTTCAGATCCAAACTCTCGGTTGAAGTTGGAGAGTCTTCGTATCTAAACTCTCGGTTAAAGTTGGAGAGTCGTCGTATCCAAACTCTCGGTTGAAGTCGGAGAGGCCTTCGGACTAAAGCTCTCGTGTAAGAAGTTGGCGAGTTCTTCGGATCCAAACTCGTGTGTAACTATTTAATCAAATAATGGATTAAAGCCGGAGAGAGTTTCGGGACTGGAGTGTCCCTTGGGAGGATACGAGGATATATCGTGTGTCGATATTGTTGTTGCTTCTTCTCTTGCACTTATATTTTTAAATTGCCCATTAGCTTGGGCTAAGTGCTTGATTAGTTAGCTTGACCCTATTCACCCTCCCTCTAGGGTTCCTACAGTACCTTCACCACTGTATTGTACCGAGTCTAGACATGCTTATGAAAGTCCCGAAAACAAGCAAATACATCACTCTTGTTTTTCATCAAATACAGCCAGGTGCCACAAGATGCACAATCAATAAAGGAAATAAAGTACTTATACCCGTTTATAGTGTTAGTAGCATATGGACCCCAAACATCAGAATGTACTACCTCAAAAGCAAAAGAGCTCTTATGACCAGTACCAACATATGAGCTCCTAGTAAGTTTTTCTAACTCGCATGCATCACATATTAATTTCTGTTTATTTGATTTTGTATACATCTCTGGATACAACTTTCCTAGAGTATCAAAGGAAGAATGTCACATCCTCCTATGATGAAGTATCAAAGTATCTTCAGTCCTCTGCTGTAGCTCTCCCATTCCAGCCTTCTCTGCCATAGATACCAATGCTGCGTCCAGTCCTTCTCGATTTAGGTACCACAGTCCCTCATCCCAGGTGCCAGTCCCAAGTCTTCGTTCTGTCCCTTTCTTCTGGAAGATCACCTTAGGAATATCAAAAGAAATAATGCATTTCAGTTGAAGAATCATAGAACTAATAGACAAGAGACTGACTGGAAAGGATGGAGCATGCAACACATTGGATAATCTTACGAAACCTGTACAATTAACAATATCTTTACCAACTACTGGTTGGAAAATGCCATCTGCAGTCTGAATGGTGTCTGCTAATGCTAGGTGAGTGTATGAAGAAAACTCACTAGCATCCCTGATCACATGCCGAGATGCTCCTGAGTCGATAATCCAGTCTGACGTTTTAAGGAAAGACATAGATGCAAGAGCGAGTGACTCGTCAGTACCTTCTGATGGGTGGGCATACATAGCGGCGTTACCTCCAACGAAGAATGGGGTGGATGTCTCTCCTTCGGTGGACGCTCTTTGCTTTTTCTTCAGCAGGTCCAGCAGTGCCTGATCCTCCTTAGTAAAGGTGCCACCAGCTCCTCCATTCCCTTCTGCTACCAGCAGGTTTGTCCGATAACCTCCTCGATCGCCTCGTCGGCCTCCTCGACCACGACCACGTCCACCATATCCTCGTCCACGTCCAACACCTGAGTCTCTCTCCTTAGGTGGTTTGGTACAAGCATACCGATGATGGCTCATCTTTTTGCAGTTGTAGCACTGCCGATTGTGTTGCCAGAGCTTTTTCTTGGGTCCTGTGTCGCCCGAGCTAGTAACCGCTAGTACTGACTTTGCTTCGGGGGGACCACCTGTCCCCGCCTGTAGTTTGATGCGCATCTCCTCCTGGATCATGGTTGAGATAGCCTCCTCGAGACTAGGAATCTCTGGTTGTGCAAGGAGTAAGGCAGTCCTCTGTGAGAATGCAGTGTTTTGCTCTTTGAAGAATTTTATCGTCCTCTCCTGCAGACACACATGTCTCTCCTTGCACTTTAGGTCCCCGCAGCTTTGCCCGTTTTGAGGAGTGATCATAATCCAGCCAGAGACGCTCCAACTCTGTGGCGTACTCCTGCACCATCTTCTCTCCTTGTACAGTGTAGTCGATCTCTCCTTTTATTTGGAAGACCCGTAAGTTGTTCCCCACACCATCATAGGTTTTTCTCAGCTTTTTTCTTTCACCATCTCAATTCCATTTACTGTGGAGGCAATAGACTGGACAAAGAAATTGAAAAGCCAGATGTAAATCACCATATGAGTGGATTTCCACTCGTCGCGTCCTATCGAGCCCTCGTCCGGCTCTGTCTTCTCGCCCGTCAAGAATTCCTCCAGGTTCTTTCTTGCAAGAGTTTTTCTCACCCGCCGTGACCAACTCAGATAGGTGGCTGGTCCATCCAGCTTCAGATCGATGGAGGGTAGTTCCAACTTTGGTGGCGTTCGTGTCGTGCTCTTACCATCCGACACCTTCATCAACGTCGCCATATTGTTAGCATCCAGCTTCTTGAGGAACGCCTCAATCGATGCTTCTTCTCCGCTCACGTCCTGCTTGCTCCACGACTCATGCTCATCCTCGTCGTCTTCTCCTAGATCCGAACATGTCTGATTTCATCGGATCTAGGCATCGGCATCTCCTTCGTCCTCGTCGTCTTCTTCGTCTTCGTTGGCCTCAGATGGAGGCGCGCACAACGGCAACCACAGCGGCAGCAGCAACAGCCAGCCGCGGCAGCGGCAGCAGTGGCCGCAGCAGTAGCAGCAACGGGAGCGGGAGCGGTAACGGGAGCGGGGAGTAGAGGAAAGAAGAGGGGTTAGGGTTAGGATTTTGGTGGCGGCTAGGGTTAGGATTTGTGGAAAGGTAGCATTGATACCATATTGAAATTGATTGATATGTTTTATTGATAATCTCATAGGCTTTATATAGCCTTTACATCATGGAATATCCAATGGAATATCCTGTGGCATATTCTGGCATCCCAAATATGTCCTCAGGATATTCTCATACTAAATATAACATATTCTCTTTACTAAATATATCAACAAGTTCCCTCTCATAGAAAGAGTCTTCCATGTGGACACACCAATTTATATAAAGGTATAAATTTGAAACTACATATCCCTAGTGCACCAATTTATATAAAGGTATAAATTTGAAACTACATCCCTAGTGTGTCAATGGCAAATTACATATCTCAAGAACTTCATATCAATCAATAAATTACATTCATAAACAAAATAGGTGGAGAAATGCATTGCTCAAAAGCACAATAATATAATACAAGTAGTAGTTTGATCTAGACTTTGAACCAACATTCTTCACAATATAACTACATGAACAACAACAAATGAAAGCAAATTTCCTGTATCTCATGGTGTTATTCGGTCCGGGCTGGGCCGGCCCGCGGCCCAGAAAATTCGGGCTCGCCGGGCTTGGGCCGGGCCGAGCCCAGACCGGGCGTGAAGACGGGCCGGGCCTGGCCCGACCCGTTGTGGGGGGTGAGGGGCCGGGCCGGTTCGGGCCTCGGACGGACCGGGCCGGGCTGATTTGACCGCGGACCGGTTCGGACCTGGGCCGAGTACCGGGCTAACCGGCCCACCCTACACCATGACCTGTATCTCGTGGGAGTCTCTCTCATACCAGTTCTAATTATTAGATTATTAGTAAGTAAAAAAAAATGGCATTCTTCCACAATGCTCGAGGAAAACCAAATTGCTCGACTAGTACCATGCCAAAAATTAAATGAGTACTATCCAAACTTGAAATAAGCTCAGACATTTATTTTGCACCTCGAGCATAGATGAATCTGCTAGACAATAATAATTACCAAGCAAGGAGGACAAACCACAGCTATCTTTAGATTCCTAGGCTCCTTGTCTCATGTCAAAAATCAATCAAGAAGCATAAGATGTACTGCCACCATTGAATACTGGCTCACGTCTAATCTCCTCATGTTTAGCAGCATGCTTTTTTGTCATTTCTAATTTTAAAGGTGATACTATGTTACAATCACTTTTATTGTTGCTGCCCTTCCTATGGTCTATAGAGATATAAATCTTATTAACTAGACAAGTTTAGTGCATACCTTCTCCTGGTCAAGGTACCACCTAGCCAGCACAAAGATACGCAAATAGTGGCAAGCTGAACAAATTAACAAAATCAATTACAATTGAACCAAGAATAAGCAGGTTAGCAGAACAATTAACCGTGCAAAGAATTGGATCCTCTGCAGAAATTGGGTGTTGTCAAGGAAATTTCCATGCCTAAGCATTTGTGAAGGTGGCATCATTCACCCCACCACTCCCCACTTCAACTAGATATGGCAATTGGGTGGGGTCGAACTGAGTATGTTGACAAGGTTATTGAGATATGGTTCATCAATCCTCATGTTATTAGGAAAAAACGAATTCTTATTCCCTTCCTTCCAATGATGAAAAAACGCCGATACCAATCTTCCTACTTTCCTCGTAAACGAATTCTTGTAGACTATTCCAACTCATGAATGGATTACGGATATTAAATACTCTTCCACTTCGAAAACTGCATGCTTCTGTATACAAAGGAAAGAAATTGGCTCATATGCTTGTACTTGACTTGTTTGTAGACTATCAAGAATCAGTAAGCATCTAATTGAACAGATCAAAGGGAAAAGAGTCAATTTTGTTATTGATTATGTTAGGCTGACTATCAGTTAAATACTTATCTTTACCTTTTTAAGGTAAAAAGTTAAATTGGATGGCTCCTGATACGAGATGTTTGTCTGTTACAAAGTAGGATCTAAATTAGACATCAAGGACGGATAGGGAGAATAGTTTTGATTCATCATGGTATTAGGTGAATAAACTGATAAAGCAGTTGTCCGAGGAGGAGGTCTCAAGTTATGTTCCTAATGAAAAGAGATTCAAGCATGATGAAAGTAGGAAGGTTGCCATCTTTGTTGCTTTCATCAACGGAAGAAAAGGAATACAATTGTGTTCATGTTTTCTAATAAGTAATAACATTAAGATAGATAAACCATTACTGGATAACTGTGTCAACAAACTGCTCCCTGTTGGGAAAGAAACGCGAAAATCTTTTCCCAAACTAGAGAGTACCTGTGAGAGAACCGAGCAATACAACGCACGAACCAAAACACCAAAAACAAACCACGCAGATACAGAGAATTTTTGACTTGGAAAACCCTTGCAGGAAAAAACCACGGAACGATCGGAGTCCAACCCTGAGAAGCCTTCACTAATGAAATAAAGGAGTACACCCTCTACAAACTTCTCACGATCCAAATCGGATCTCCACAACACTTAGAAGCAAGAATAACGAATACAAAGCTACGAAGAACGAAGACGACGAGTAGATATTACACGAACACGATCCTCCTTCGAAAACGGCCTTCAATCCTCCTTCTTCTCTCCCAAAGTTGCAATGGCACTCTTGCCTCTTTTCTCTCTCTTGTGTGTGTTGTGTTGTGATTAGGGTTAGGAATAACCATGTATAAACCCCCTGATCCGCAGAAAAACCTGGACCGTAGGATACGATCCAATGGTGATCAATCACCCTAAAAAATGCTTCAGCCCCGACGACACAGAGTTCGGCTAGAACTCTGTGTTTGGCAACCAGAACAGTTCTGGAACCAAAAGGCAGAGTTCGGCCAGAACTCTGCCCCCCTCCTTCCAGCAGCTCCTCTGTCAACTCCCGAATATCTCCGTCATCTCCGACTGGCCTCGTCACCTCCCCGAGCTTCTCTGACGCACAGATAGCGCTCGTCGCACTCCGGGGTCTTCTCCACATAGGTTGGAAATCCCACCCACTCCAACAAATCTCCCCCTTCACAACTAGGTGGAGGAGGTCATCATCCCGACGATCTGCCTGCAGTACTCAAACTTCTCCCTCGGTAGAACTTTCGTGAGCATGTCCGCTCCATTGTCATCAGCATGAACCTTCTCAAGCGCCGCGTCCTTCTTCTCAACTACATCCCATATCTAATGATACCGAGTCTCGATGTGCTTGGACCGACTATAAAATATTTAGTTCTTTACAAGGTGAATAGCACTCTGACTGTCGTAAAGCAAAGTATACTGCTCTTGCTTCAGCCTCATTTCCTACAAAAGCTTCTTCATCCACAGCAGCTCCTTGCAAGCCTCCGTCGCCGTAATGTATTCCACCTCCGTCATCAACAAGGCAACATACTTCTACAACCGCGACTGCCACGATACCGCTCCTCCGACAAACATCATCACATAGCTGAAGTCGATCGTCTCGTGTCTACATCTCCAGCCATATCAGCGTCGGTATACCCAACTGTAGGAGCGTAAAAAGTTCTTCAAAGAAAGAGTCATCTCATTCATAAGTGATTGGTTTTTACGCCTAGCAGAACGGGTAATCTCTTTACGCCCAAGACTAGGCTAATCAATTTACGCCTAAGCAGGCTGATCATTTTACGCTTGGGTCTACACCTATAATTTTACGCCAAGGACAGAGCAACCTCTTTTACGCTGGACAAAGCTGTCAAATCTCGCATTTAATGCAAATTCTGACATGAAGATATTAATGATGGCATTTACCACAGAATCCAATGGAATTTGTCTTATACAAAGACCATTGTTGTCGTTTATGTGGATCGAGCTACTTTATGCTCACTACATGGTTTCTTTTACGCACGGAGTTTTACACGAGTTCTTACGCTCATAAAACAATGTGTGCATAAAGTCTATTTGAGCCATTTTTACGCTCAAGGTTATTCAATAACCACTTTACGCGGGAAACCTATGATAGAGCTATTTTACGCTCATCTTACTGCTTTACGCCCAGAGGATGTTGGGACTATTTTTGCGCCATATTCTTTCTGGCCAGTTTGGAACGTGGTTTGCCTACATGGCCTTCATGCCACATATTTCGAAGAACGTGTGTACATGTATCCTATTCTCACTGAAATGATTGGACGTGTGTCAACGTATGCAAAGGATGACTCTGATCATGGGTGGCAGTTGTTAGCGTAAAGACAGATTTTGATGCTTTTTTACGCACAGAAGCCCCAGTCTATAAATAGACTCATTTTTCTCATAACACGGGAGACACACAGAGAGACAATGAGAGAATAGAGAGATCAGAACTTCGAGATTTTGATTCTCCGGAGCATTCTTCTTCAACTTTTTTTTTCAAGAACAGAGTGAAGCAAAGCAGGAAAGCATTCGGCCTCGCCATCAGTGCCCAAGTACGTCTATACCTTTCTGGTGACTTAGTTCTTCCAAGTTGTTCTACTTCAAGCAGTGATCTTCATCATCATCATATGGTCCAAGGAACAAAGTGATCATTTACAGATCAGACTTCCATAGCAATACTTTCCCAGAATCAAATTTGTACTTCTTGTACTTTTTCTCGTTTTATTTTCAAAATCCAACTTTTGTTTGGTAATTTTGTTAAGTGAAACAAAATGGCGACTCTGCTGGGGACGACCTTCTCCTCTGACGAGAAGGCGATTGCTCAATATGATGATGTTTCGGTCGGTTCGACCAAGAAGACTCTGGTTGTGCACTTCGACCAGACTGCCTATGAAGAAATGCTCTGAACTGGGGGTGGTTCTCGCCACTCCAATGTTCAAAAGTCTCACAAAGCACGAAAAGTTTAGATTCCCAAATCCAAAGTGGTTTCTGATCTCTCTGTTGCTTCTGATGACAAGGGAATTCTTCCCACTCCTATCGTAGGGGCTCCCGTTCGTAACGAGACAGTCCTTACTTCAGAGTTGCACCCAAAGTGTGACGATTTATCTCCCGTTTGTAACGGTGAAGATAATCAGGTTTCACGCCCACTGCGTAAGAATCAAGTTTTACGCTCAGTGGGTAAGAACCAAATTTTACGCTCAGTACATAAGAATGAATCTCCCATTTGTAATGGGACAGACTCTAAAGTTTATGCTTCTGAGTGTAAGAATCAGTCTCCCGTCGGTGACGTGGTAGGCCCAACTAAATTACGCTCCTCGCGTAAAGTAGAATCTCCCGTCTGTATTGTGGTAGATAATCAATTTTTACGCTCCACGCGTACAGGTAAGTCTCCTGTCTTTGACAGTGTAGATAAAATTCATAACGATGTTTGCACATCTAATATGAATGTACCTAAACGTGTGCAGCGTAAAAATATCGTTAGTAAAGCTTCTGTCCTACACCAACAACCTTCTTATACTGCTTTACGCAAAGTACCAAACTTATAAATTACACGCCATGAAAATGGAGTCCTTCGTGCTAAATCTCAAGATTTACGCACACAACTTCAAACGCGTAAAAATGTACAGTTTGGTTCTGCGAATGCAGCCAGTAATCTTCTTTATACACAAGGGACTAAACATTTTTCTACACCAAATGTAATAAAGAAGAATACTCCATCTGTTCCTTCTGATTTACGTGAATTGCTAATACAAAAACGTAAGAACAGACAATCTCCGGTGACGTTCCCCCAAGAAAAACATCATTGTGAATATCACCAGGTTGTGATCAACTGTTGTTGTTCGGCTTCAAAACGGTCAGTTTTTGATCGTTTAAGTTTTAACTCGCCTCAACATCAAGCTGAAGATCAAGAACATGAGCTGTCATATGTGTCAGTCAACATGGCATCTCATACTAACAGAGGATGACATCCAAGACAGAATATGTCCCACACCCCAGGTCAACAACAGTTCAACAGGCTTCTTGATTCCTTTGAAGGAGTATATCAGAATACTCGATCAATAAGACAAAGACAATTGTAGACTTCTGATTCAGAAGCTGGGGGTACTCAATCTTTTGAGTCTGATACCGATAGTGTGGATTCATACTTCTATACTAATCCCTCTATATCTTCAAGAGAGGTTGAATCTTACGCTGTTGGAGATGAACCAGAGACGTTATCTGCTAATACGGAACAACGTCTCACTGCCGTGGAGCAATCATTGAAAGACATGCTTAACATGGTACAAAGCATGCATCAGATAATTTTGAATCAGCAAACTGCTCAACCTACAGTAATAACTCCGGTACCAGTAGCAGCACAAACTCAAGATAGTCAAGGGACTGAAATACCTTTGAATACTCAAGAGCCGGCTGTTAATCAGAATTCTGCATTTCCAGATCCCATCATTCCTGAAGATGCACCACCTCCAGTGGGGGTTACGGTACATCTAACGACTATTCAATCAAATGTGCTTCCTCAAACCAGTGAAGTCATTCAAGCAGTGTGTGAACTCAAAGCACAGTTTGAAGTTTTGAGGCACAAAGATCAGCTCCAGAGGTTGGGGATTAAGCAACCTTATCCTCCTCATTAGAATGATGTACCCTTCCCACCGAAGTTCAAACCACAATCCATGGTTTTATTCGATGGAAAAGCATCTCCCAGTCAATATATCAATTACTTTGATATTATGACTGTACACTTGCAGAAAAATGATGCTCTTCTCACTCGAGTGTTCATCGGGTGCCTGACGGGTTCAGCTTACGACTGGTATCGTAGCTTACCCGATAACTCTATTTCGTCTTTTGACGAATTCAAGGCAATGTTTCTCTCCCGCTTCTATGAAGGAGGTATGGACATGAACATGTCCTCCTTGATAGAAATCAAACAAAAGGAGAGAAGATACTCGGACGTTCATTGAACGTTTCCGACAGGCTACTCTAAAGATGCCTTCTAGTATGCCAGATTCAGTGTTGATTGATACATGCAAGATGAATCTACGACCATCCATCGCTGTTTTCATGGGTTCCCAGTTCTCAGATTGGGCTTCGTTTATCATAGCAGCAGTTTCTGTCGAGACCAATGGTAGGTTGGCTCGTGAACATGGGATGATTTTTGTCTCAGATGATAGAGAAAAGAAAAGTAATCCTGGTAATAACCCCGGTAATCGTAATATGAAAGGAAAAGATACTCTTATGGTCAATCTCTCCAAGAACAAAACGACGCCAAATAATCAGGAATCTTTCAGGCCAAAGGAAGAATATTCTTTTGACGAAAGTGATATCCCAGGGATATTTCAGTGTCTGGTGAAGAGTGGCAAACTTTAGATTCCAGAGCCAAAAAGGCCTAATGAGGTGAATCTGACTGACAATCCCAAATATTGTATCTATCATAGATACATTAATCATCCTACCAGTGCTTGCTATGTCTTGAAAAAGAAGATCCAAGAGCTGATAAATGGTGGCGCTATCGCTTTAACCAATGATGACCATACGGTTACAACCAATATGGTTTCTCTTCAGTTTGGGGATTTTTCTCCACAGCAAGTCCCAGATAGAATTATCCTAATTTCGAAGGCGACTATGAAGATCGTGAATATCCCGCCTGCCAGGAAAGAAAATACAGGATTGCTGCCGCTCATATTGAAGAATGGTGAAATCATGTGGGTACATCCTGACTTAGTACCTGAGTTGGAAAATGATGGTAAAACTTTAAATCCAAGAAAGATAAGAAAGTCAAAACCTGCAACATGATTTTTCATGTTATTACAAATCCTGATGACTTGGATCATCTATGGGATGGCCTTCCTCTAGAAGATAGACTGAAAGGACTAAACATCTGTCCTCCAAGTCTAGGTCCTCCTACCAAGCTCAAGCTTACTCATCAGCAGTGGCTAGCCATAAATAGTGTTCTTTTATACCGGGCACAACAAGTCTTTGCTGCTTATGAAAAAGCTCCAACAGGGATTTCTCCTCGTATCCCGAATCTTTCTCCTCCCTCAACTACAGAGACGTCTATGCTTCATTCTCCTGTAGTTGCAGAGGTTTCTTCCTCTTCCTGTGCTAAAACACATGTCCAAAGTTCACTGCCTATCCACTTGTATAGTCAGCAATCTGTCCTTCTCATGAGAAAGATGGGTTACAACTTTCAAAAGGCAGAAGGTTTGAATTATGATAAAGGAATACGTCTTCCTTTACAAATTCAAAATCAGAATTCTACTGCTGGATTGGGTTCTGAAGTTCCTCGTAACAACCCTCACAAGAAGAAGGCTAAGGGAAGAAAAACTAAATCCTATAATATGGTACTTTCTTCTCCTGAGTCTGAAGAAGAAACTTTTGCTGGTACAAGATCTGGAAAAGAGTACCACAAAGACTATGAAGGATCCTCCAAAGAAGCAGAAGATGTAGTGGAAACTTTACCACTTCAACCTTCTCATGTTCCTGTTAAACCGTCTGTGATTGAAAAGAAAAAACAGAAGGCAGTACGCTTTAATATCCCATTGAAGTCTGCTTCCAATCAGGGGGTGGTGATGAAGCCTTACAGGTTTGACATTCTAGCTCAGTTAGCCAATACTCCGGCTAGACTTTCTATATTTGAACTGCTTCGCCTTTCCAGAGAAAGCAGAGAGACTTTGAGCGAAGCTTTACTTCAAGCAGATTCATGCTTGGCTCAACTCAAGACTCCTGATAATATACCAGTGTCATATCCGCAATGTCATAGTGTGATGGAAGCAATTCCCAACATCACCTTTACACAAGAGGATATGCTATTGAAACACAACAAGCATGATAGGCCTCTATGTTACACTGGATATATCGGATCCACTGAAATTGACAGGATTTACATTGATCCTGGGTCTTCAATTAGTATAATTCTTCAGAGTATCCTAAGACCTCTGAGGATTCCTACTAATGAGCTGACTTATACTAGTACTACGATAGTCGGTTTTAACTCTGACAAGAGCAAACCACTGGAGAAGATTCGTCTGTAGATTCAGATTGGTGATCTTCGAACTATGGTAACTTTCTATGTTATCAACTCGGACGTATCCTACAATTTTCTTCTTGGAAGACCGTGGATTCATGAGCACAATATTGTGCCTTCAACTCTTCACCAATGTTTCAAATATGTGGACTCCCAAGGAGTTGTGAAAACTGAGTTTGCTGATATTAATCCGTTCAAGGGTGTCGAAGCCTACTTCTCTGATTCAAGGCTTTATAAACAAGAGCATGTGAAAGATATATCAGACATGGCTGAAGATCAATCATCATCTGAGGATCAGTCTATTAATGAAGATCCGCCAGAGGAGCAACCTTTGAAGATCATAGTCAAGGGACGAATCCAATCCCAACCTATCAATGATCAACCTTTGATAATCAAGGTTAAAGGAAGAACTCAAACTTCATCTGAGGGATCAATAAATGTTCCTGCTAAAAGCCAAGTTCAACCTTTTATGATCAAGGTTATAGGGCGTACTTCTTGTAGGAATGATCCAGAATCACCATTGATTGTCAATCTTGGCAAATCTACGCAGAAGACGGATGATGGTCCACTGTTGATTAATCCGAAGCGTAGCAATCAAATTGTAAATGATGTAAATATTAATCATTCTGTACTTTTTAATATCAATGGAGATTTCCTGTTCGAGTATATGGCTGTCAAGTTCGTTGAGAGAATGACTTTATCTCCTGATAATCAGAGTCATCAATATAAAGACAACATAGAACCGGAAGAAACTTTATACATTGATCATAAGGAGAATTTTTTCCCTCCTTATACAGATGTTGGACCGTATGCTCAAAGGTTCCTAATATCTTCTCTTTATCTTCTACCTGTGGCCGCTTCATCACAAGCTTGCGTAACTTTTAGACGTCATGAAGAATCTTATTTCGTGATTCCGTCTGATAAGAAAAATAAGCGCCAAATTGTGTTTGGCCTGGCTAGAAATATCCCTGTTGCTCAGACAGATGAGCTGAAGGATAAAGACAAAGGAAGAATCCGAATTGACAAATACAGTCAACAATCTATCAAGATTATCCGGAACATGGGGTATGATTTGAAGACTATGCAAGGTCTCAATCAGGGCAAGGGCAGACGACTACCATTATATGGTGATCCGTTTTACCAAAAGATTCGTCATAGGTTAGGATATGACCCATCCCACATGTTTTATGATGATATACAAGAAGAATTCTCTTCCAGCACTTCACAATCATCAGATTCAGAGGAACTTCAATCTAAAGATGAATCTGGAAAATACTTTCAGTCAATATGGTTCAAACTGATGGTGAATCCGAACCATTTGAAAATGTCCCTCGAGCCACCATCGGGTCATTTATTTCTCTTATATATCTTCAACAACATCTGTCTTCTTAATCCCTAGCTACCAAAGTTTGGTTAAGCTGATTACTTGTCTCTTTGAAGAGGGATTTTGATCTCTTATTTTACCAATTAGTATATAAAGTTGGATTTATTATTTATCATGTTTTCATAACCTCTGGATAAATACTAAATCCACCTTCTTTTCCTATCTATCATGTCCATTTGACCTCTGCATAGATATTAAATCTACTTTTCTTTGGGTTCTTACATACTGTCATGTTCATATTACCTCTGATAGTATTGTACACTCTAAATAGAAAACAAGATTACATTATCTATCATGTTCATATTACCTCTGGATAGATATAATGTTTGAGTTTAGAAAACTTGTCATGTTCATATAACCTCTGATGAGTATTTTCTACCCCATACAAAACAAGATTTTATTATAGACTTGTCACGTCCATATTACCTCTGATAAGTGCTTTCTATCTCTTACCTATTGTTTAAAATTCAAATAAACGATAGGATCACAAAACAAATCTTTCATTCATTTCTGGTGGAAATACTACAGAATGGATAAGACAAAAAGATGACAAAACACTCTCTTAAGGTGGAGTGGAAACATCTTGGAGCAACTTCTTTAATTCTTCTAGCCGTCTGCCATGAGAACTCATAACCTTCTTGGTAGCCTCCGCACGTCGAGCTTCAGGAGTGCAAATACGGGAAAGTTCAGCAAAGGTGATTATCAAGTTGTCCCTTCCTTCATCAAGAGTTCTGATGGTCGACTCAGCCCCAAAAGCTTTCTCTTCTAAAATTAAGCTTTGGGTAAGGTGCAGATTTCGAGCATCGATCATCTTCTCTCTTTCAGCCTTCAAGCAAGCTAGCTCTGCCTCGACTTCGCAGATTCTGTCATTCTTGCTCTGAATATCTATGTTCAAAGCGTCATAAGCCACTCTGTGGCCATGCAGTACAGGTTTTGTGCCAGTCAAAAAGGCTTTCTCTTTGGCAACCTTCAAACTGTGTTCATGGAGGGCTGTATTATATGTAGTCTCTCGAGCAAGATAATCAGCTGTTAAGGCATCATATTCTTCCTCGATGAGACTTTCAACAGTTTTACTAGACAAATTAAGATATTCTCTGATTGGCTGTTCAAGGTCCTCCACAATTTTCTCCAATGCGGCAGCTCTCTCAGTATCATTGAACAAAGCAACGTTCTTGATGGTCGAAGCCATTGCCGTCTTCAGAGTCTCATAATTGAGGCCCTTATTTAGGACCATTGTTATCAAGGTTGCCAGGCTCTTATAAAAGGTGTCGGTATAAATCTCAACGAGGAGATCCATTTCTGTGCTGGAACTTGGCGTGGCAACAATATCTAACAGATCTTTTTCTCGGAAATCAGAAACAGATGTTGGTGGTGCAACAGTAGGATGAGACGAAGTCGTGGTTGCTACTACCGTTATAGCCAATTGATCCCTAGAAGCTTCAGGGATTATATCTCCAATCGGTGTAACAACAAACGGGGGTGGAGCTGGTGACGTTACTACTGTTATCTGGTTCCCAAGGACCTTAGCATCAACGTCTTCAATATTTGTCACTCCAGCCGTTTCTGGAGTTCTGGCAGCGGTAATGTTGGTGGATGTGGTGACAACTACAGGTGCTGGTTCAGATTCTGGCATTGGTTTGTCAGAAACTGGTACTGGATCAGTGACAACAGTAGAGGATGTTATTATTTCCTCAGTTTCTGTTGGAAGTTCAAGCATGCCTCCAACATCTTCTTCAATTGATTGCTCCACAGGATTTTCCACTGTTTCAGCTGTGGTGAAACTTTCTACAGCTGATTCTTTGTTCAAGTCTGGGTCTCCTCCAATAGTCCCATCATCACCTACAGTGGGGTCGACTCTAGTCTTCTCTTTGTGCTGGTCCTCAGCATGAGAAGACAATTCAGATTGTGCTTGTTGTGCCTCAAGTGATGGAGGATGTTCTTCTTGAGGCTCCATCTCAGGTTTTTGCACTCCCTCTTCTTCAGCATCTGAGTTTTCTGAAGAAGAAGCTGCCTCTTCAGACTCCTCATTTTCTTCATAGATTTCTTCTTCTTGAGGAGGAGGAGCTACAGGCTTTGGTGCAATTATGACATCTGCAAAAAAAAAGTTAGTATACAAAATTATGATATATAATTCCATATAGGTTTTATATAATACTTGGAATATGTGCATTTTTTTTCAAGATATGTATCATAATCACCATCCCAGTCATCATCCTCAAAGTCAAGAGCCGGTTCGTCTGATGGAATGCGATCTTGATCAGCAATGGATACAGTAGTAGTACCCTCCGTAACTTGTGCCTTGGACGGCAAAGATAAATGGAGTGAGGTGCTAAGACGTCCAGGAGACAAAAGTGTTACAGCTCCTGATCCAACTATCTGTGGAGGGGCTGAAGATCCTTCTCCAGGATGGACTGAGGAAGAACCGACGAGAAGATCTTCTTCAATGTCCCCTTCTGGAGTGTGAACTCTTGGTTTGGAAGGCCTTTTGTGGTAGACCTCTTCTTCTTTTCCGGAGTTTTCATTGGAGATGTGGCGGCTGCACTCTGTTTTCTTTTTCGACCTTTGCCAATGATAATAGGTTCTGCAGCTGGTTCTCCAACTCCTGTTGGGATCACTTCTAAAAATGGATCTGGAATGCCAGTATCGTTAGGGATGTCTGCTGGTACCCTGACCTGCTCCTCAATATCTCATTCTTTAGGCTACCTTAAACTACCCTTCATATTGTAACCGTGGGCAAAAGAATGAATTAAAGCATAAAAGTGGGCATACGTATGGAGTATACGTAATTCTGTAGTGCTAGTGGCAGTCGAAATTCTAAATTTAGCATCAGCCCGAGCAGCACCGAAATACCTCCAACCCCTAGCTCCGTCAAGTAATTTCCTATAGTGACGGAAATTAGTCGAAGGATTACCAACATGAAGTTGGTCGTACCCAAATTGGCGAGCAAACCTACTGGGTAAGTATGGTTCGAACGCACAATTATCTTCATTTCTGTACATCAGATGAGAAGGTCTGATGCACTGAAGCCATCTAAAGACTGACTGTGGCAATACAACTCTTCCTTCAACTTCATCTTTAAACTGGACACCGAAGCAATCTGCTGGAACTTGCGGCCGGGTACAGAAGAAATTCCAACCATAAGAATAGTTCAGAACTGCTCGGGTATCTGCCACAGTCGTAGCCATCCATGTAGCTTTGCTAAATTTTTGGAGGAAGACCTCCGCATCATCACCTGGGCCTGGCGGTAACAATCTGCAGTTGTGATGCAACAGCCAGCCCATCAGATAAGTGTAGGGCATCTCTACTCTAGGAAAAACATTCCGATGAGGAGCATTGTTGATTAACTCCTCGCCGAAGGTCCTTAAACCTGCATTTATTCGACACACCATGGCTGACAGCAGGTTAATCCTGACTTTAAAAACCAGACGTACTGCTGGCCATAGCACACTGCGGTAGATTCTGTCAACAGTACCAATACCCGGTACAATCCATCTTCTCAACCATAAAGAAAGAAAGCCTGCCAGCAAAGCTCTCCGAGAGATTTTCTGACTACCATATCTGAGGAAGCTCAAGGCTTCAGTTCCGACAGGAAATTCTCCAGTCTTCGTAGACAGATATTTATTCGAGAATTTGTAAGTAATCATCATATCCCGAACCTTGTTAGAGGGGATTGTCGAATCTATGTTGATTACTGGAGCTTTGTTTTCCTGAAACCTTTCTTTGTCTTCCTTGGATATCTTATCTTTATGGAAGAAGAGATAAGTCGTCCACTTATTGATATACGCCAAATAGGATGTACTTTCATGCATCGTGGTACAAATCAGGTAGTGGCACATCAGTTCTTCATATATCTCGATTAACTGAGGGTTAACTCCTCTGATTTCAGCAAGCTCCCTGTTGGAGGGAACGTATTCTTCATATGAGGCTTCCCCCATTGGCAGCTTCGAGATAAACTGCATCTCATGAAGGGCAAGACCCATTTCACCTTTCGGGGTGGCAAAAGTTCCAGTTGAACTTAGATATATCTCCATCAAGGCCAGAAATAAGTTTCCATTCGGAGGAATACCCTGACTGGTGGAAGCTACCGCTTCATACAAGCCAATCTCTTTCAACTCTGCCTCAATGTTCTTCATCATCCAAAGATTTATCTGGATCCAACTCTGGTTGAATGGAGTCAACCATCCTGGCAGTCTGGGATTTGTTTGGGGATATAATACAGCATCCCTCATAAACTTGTTGATAAACATCTGGGTTTGTACTGGCTGTATTAAACCCGAATCTTCGCTAGGATTAGAGCCTGGCATAAGGCCAAATATAGAAGTAACACCTCCATTGGGAACACTAGCAAAGTATCCCATATCATTGGCACGCTCTCTCTTGAAAACAATTCTACCCGGTCGTCCATAATTGCTGGGAGTCAAATTCCACAACATTTGTCGAGGATGAGTAGCATGGACGAATACTGACAAAGGATAATCTCTGTCCATATCCGGAAGATACATGGCTCTATTTCGAAATTTGAAAACCCAAGACTCCTTCTTGTGGTGTGTCTGGGATTTACAGTCAATGGCATCTCCAAATAGAAAGGCTGGTTTTGCGAAATGTTGTCCGTCTAGTGAACTCAACAATTCCCCATTTATCATGGATAGCAACAGCCTATCCCCTTGAGCTGCTATCAACTGTGCCCTCTCTACTGGATATTCGGGGTTCGACTGAGGAAATTGGACATGAGATAAATCTTCCAAATAGTTCGAACCCACCATGCCAACTGATGATCCGAAAACTTCAGCGAGGGGGTAAACTTGCAAATCCACTGGTAAAATAACAAAAGAGATCAAGTTAGTTCGAAGTTTTTTATGATTACTAAGAGTTGATGAAAAGCTTATGAAGTCTTTGTTCGACAAAATCTCTCAAAGATTGATGAACTTTACGCTACCACATAGTAATATGAGCGTAATACAACTTTTTACGCTGGCATGTATGAACATGAGCGTAGTTAAGTTTTACGCTAGCACATTAACTGTGGACATAAAACCAAATTTTACGCTGACACGTATAACGTGGGCGTATTCTTGTTATCTTTTTACGCTAATACGAACAACGTGGGCGTACGATATTATTTCAGCTTTACGCTAACACGTACAACGTGGGCGTAAAAGGCTGAAAGTTCGGTTTATCTTCTTCTTCCTCGACGGATTTGTTTTCTCCCAGCCAAAGAATAGGGTTTTACCTATCATAGGCGAAGCCACAGCCGGGTTGGGATTTCGTTGTGGTGTTGATGACTGAGTAGGGGTTTTCACATGATCAGTCGATGAGGAATCAATGGCTGGTTTCTTCCCCTTGCTACCGGCGGCGGATGATTTCTTAGGAGCCATCAGATCAGAGTTTCGAAGAAAGAAAAGGCAAAGGAATTCAAGAAGTTGAGTAAAAGTGTTTTCTCTCTCTGAAAAGACCTATTTATAGAGAGATTCAAAATCGACTGTTGGATATCCCTATAATTATGCCGACTGTTGGACATCCCCGCTTTTATGTGGATGGCTGTTGCGTATCCCAAATTTTACGCTGGCAGATCAAATCTCAACTTTTACGCTTCTGTTCAAAGTGTTTCAAATTTTGGAGATATTTGAAAACTTTGAAGGGGGTCTTGTAGGAGCGTAAAAAGTGCTTCAAAGAAAGAGTCATCTCATTCATAAGTGATTGGTTTTTACGCCTAGCAGAGCGGGTAATCTCTTTACGCCCAAGACTAGGCTAATCAATTTACGCCTAAGCAGGCTGATCATTTTACGCTTGGGTCTACACCTATGATTTTACGCCAAGGACAGAGCAGCCTCTTTTACGCTGGACAAAGCTGTCAAATCTCGCATTTAATGCAAATTCTGACATAAAGATATTAATGATGGCATTTACCACAGAATCCAATAGAATTTGTCTTATACAAAGACCATTGTTGTCGTTTATGTGGATCGAGCTACTTTACGCTCACTATATGGTTTCTTTTACGCACGGAGTTTTACACGAGTTCTTACGCTCATAAAATAATGTGTGCGTAAAGTCTATTTGAGCCATTTTTACGCTCAAGGTTATTCAATAACCACTTTACGCGGGAAACCTATGACAGAGCTATTTTACGCTCATCTTACTACTTTACGCCCAGAGGATGTTGGGGCTATTTTTACGCCCTATTCTTTCTGGCCAGTTTGGAACGTGGTTTGCCTACATGGCCTTCATGCCACATATTTCGAAGAACGTGTGTACATGTATCCTATTCTCACTGAAATGATGGGACGCGTGTCAACGTATGCAAAGGATGACTCTGATCATGGGTGGCAGTTGTTAGCGTAAAGACAGATTTTGATGCTTTTTTACGCACAGAAGCCCCAGTCTATAAATAGACTCATTTTTTTCATAATACGGGAGACACACAGAGAGACAAGGAGAGAATAGAGAGATCAGAACTTCGAGATTTTGATTCTCCGGAGCATTCTTCTTCAACTTTTCTTTCAAGAACAGAGTGAAGCAAAGCAGCAAAGCATTCGGCCTCGCCATCAGTGCCCAAGTGCGTTGATACCTTTCTGGTGACTTAGTTCTTCCAAGTTGTTCTACTTCAAGCAGTGATATTCATCATCATCATATGGTCCAGGAACAAAGTGATCATTTACAGATCAGACTTCCATAGCAATACTTTTCCAGAATCAAATTTATACTTCTTGTACTTTTTCTCGTTTTATTTTCAAAATCCAACTTTTGTTTGGCAATTTTGTTAAGTGAAACACCAACCAGCTTCGGCTTGTCACCACCAAAATAAAGTCTCCAATCGGCAGTACCCTGAAGGTATCTTAGAATCCACTTGACCGTACTCCAATGTACCCTTCGAGGATATGAAAGATACCTACTAACAGTGCCAACTGCATGAGAGATGTCTGGCCTCGTACACACTATAGCATATATAAGGCTTCCCACAGCTGAGGCATATGGAACCTGCTCCATATCTTTCTTTTCGTCCTCGGTAGATGGACACTGCTCCTCAGTAAACTTAAAGTGAGCCGCAAGGGGGCAACTCACTTTCTTCGACCCGTCCATCCCGAAACGCTGAAATATCCAGTGAATGTACTTCTTTTGGGACAAGTGTAGCTGCTTGGACTCTCTCTCTCGGCTGATCTCCATCCCAAGAATAGTCTTCGCTGCACCCAAATCCTTCATAGAGAAGGCCGCGCCCATTTGGCGCTTCAACTCCGCTGTCCTAGTGGCATTCCAACCTACTAATAGCATATCATCAACATAGAGCAATAAAATAATGAAATTATCTTCGGCAAAATACCTCACAAATATACAGTGATCTGACGTCGTCCGTGCATAACTATGCTCCCCCATAAATGACTAGAACTTCCTGTACCACTGTCTCGGAGCCTGTTTCAGACCATACAAGCTCTTTCTCAATCGGCAGACCAAATGTGACTTGTCCTTCTCACAGAATCTCTCTGGTATTTGCAAAAAATAAAAGTATGAACTTTATTGATACAAACTTTGTAAAAGATTACAATTTGAATTCTGGGAATGGTACAACTTTAGGAATCCAATCTAGATGACGATTGCTTTATCCCTTGGACGTTGTGAACTCTGAAGACGAAGCCTCTGAAGTCGAAAACAACTCTGGAATTGAAGGCAAAAAGCCTCAGAAATTGAAGGCAAAAGCCTCGGAAGAATGCAGCAGCACTTGGGCAAGAACTTCTGGACTCTCTAATCTCTCTATGATCTGATCTTTGATCTCTGATTCTTGATCCCCTTGAATGGAGACTTGAAACTCTATTTATAGAGTTCTGAGAAATAACTAACTTTTAGTTATTCTGGACTGCGCATGATGGATTGCGCAGCAGTTGGATTGTGCAACAATGGAGTGCGCAGGCAGTTGCTAGATCATGGGCCAACAGTCTTGGACACATGGCATCATTTGATTGCAATGCACATGATCGTGCATAGACGGTTGCCACGTAATGAGCAATTAATGGCATGAATGCCACGTGTATTTTGTCATTTGTGTTGATAGAACGCGCACACTGAATTGCGCTGGCTTTCGATTGCGCAGACTTGAACTGCGCAGGCATGGATTGCGTTGCCAGCTGTCAACCATTCTCGAGCACTGTGCGGCACAATAAACGAACAGCCTCTTCGTTCTTCATGCTATCAGCTGTCAGGAAGATTTGATTGTGTCAGGTAATAATGATTTTTTGCCACGTCAGCCTGCGTGCTTGGGAGTATGCGCAATCTAGCGTGCACAATCTGAAGGATACGCAATTTGATGTCTGCGCAGTTCATCTGAAAGTTGTATTTCTTGATTTTTTGACTTTGTTGATGTGTGCAACTTAATTTTTTAGGACCTACAAGACCCCCTTCAAAGTTTTCGAAAGTTGAATTTGTTCAAAATTTCGAAATACTTTGAATTTTGAAATTGAAATCAATTTGCGCATGTAGTGAGCTGTCTGCGCAATCTGAGGGATTAGCCCCCTTTTTACGCGCAATCTAAGGCGGCCGTTTCGTTTTGAAAAACTATAAATAACTCTTCAATTCCTTCGAAGTGTTCTTTACTTACTTTCTTCGTGCACTTGAGAGAAAAATTTTCGAGCTCTTTCTTCCTTTATTCTCCGACGATCTCGATGGCTCCCCGTGTAGAAGCATGGAAAATACTAAAGAAATTGACTCATGCGGCCAAGAAAGACCCATGCGGCTCAGAAAACGCATGCGGCTCAGGGAGTCATGCGGCATAAGGAGCTATGCGGCCGGGGGCATTCTATGCGGCTCAGAAGACACGTGGCGTGACAGTGCTCCCCTCCGATCCATGCTGCATTAATTGCTTTGACGGCTGACCCCTCTGAAAAGTTGACAGACCTGACACCAAAGCAGGTAATTATGACTCTGTCATGATGATGAATCTCTAGGGAAGAGAAAGAAATCTCTGACCCGATCCCCCGAGAACAACAAAATGCCACGTGGCCCTGCCATGTGGGTGTGCTTATGCGGCTCGAAGGGAAGACTTCCCATGCGGTTCAGAGTGAAGCTGTCCCATGCGGCTCGAGTGAAATCATCCCTATGCGGCTCAAGAAGATCATGCCCATGCGGCTCAAACAGACACACCATTATGCGGTCCATACGGCTCATCATATGGTTCAGAAGTCTGAAGGAGGGGGCCACTGCCCAGACAGCCCTGACACGTGTCCCAAGTCTTATGCAGCCCAAAATTCATGCAGCCCAAATCTCATGCGGCCCAATCTGTATGCGGTTCCAGTCTCACCATTGGCTCTCAGGACACGTGTCCTCAGCCGATCAATCTCCCAGATTTATGGCAATCCAAGATCGGGTCGAATCCCAATAATCTGGGGCACGTGGCAGGAGAATAAATTTGATTTATTCGCAGATATGAGAGAATCATTATAAGAAAGATTTATGCCAATCAGCATTAATTGCTAATGGAGATTTGGTATAATCTACCCTTAATGGTTCTGATTTGTCACAATCAGAAACGAACGGCCTGGATTGATCAATCCCCAGGCCGCCGCCATCTCCAAGAGCTAATCATTGGCAACCCTAGCGATCACATCCCACTATTATAAATAGCAAGGTGCCATTCCCTTGTGAGATATAGAGAGATATACAAAAAAAGAAGCCAGAGAAGAATACGTATACACAGAGAGACTTCCCCCATAGTCAGAGAAAGAATATACACAGAGAGAGAGAAGCCCGAAGAGCAATCAGAGAGAGAGCAAGAAGGCATTTCTTCGTCAACGACCAACCAGATCTTCCCCGAGTCAAGGCTGCGTACCGATCGTCCAAGGAGTAAGGCAGAGCGGCCGTCGCTTTTCCGAGCCTCTATCGTCACCCCCCAGAATCTAAAATAAACAATCGTACTTAGACTGCTGTACCTAGGTTTTTGTCCCTAGGCTTTCTTTGTACGAGCGAGTTTGTATTATGAGTCTAAGTTCAGTCCTCCGATAATTGTTCTGTACTTTTACAATCAATGGCAAGCACGATGGCGACTCTGCTGGGGACTAACTTCTCCACGGTTGAGGAGTTGGTGACGCAACCGGACGCAGCCAAACTTGGCTCTACACAACAGAAGATGATCGTACACTTCGACCAACAGGCGTTCGAAGAGATGCTCTCTGAAGGTAGCACTGGCCCGGTCCAGAAGCGCACCCGCACCATAAAGGTTCGTAAAGAGTGGAGGCCAAAATCATTTGCTCCTCCGCAAGCCCTTGATGAGGTGCTCTCTATTGCTCAAGATGGCGAGAAAGACTCCCCTGCGGCCCCACTTCAGACCGTAGACAACTCTGCTGTCCCCAAGTCCGGCAGAAGAAAACACTATGATGCTGGACTTACAGGGGCAAAGAGGAACTCTACGCGATCCGAGCCGCAGAAGAGTATTAACCGCAGGGAGAAAACCCATGCGGCTACAACCGCCGACCGCATAAAAAAAACTCATGCGGCCACATCTGTCAGCCGCATAACTTATGCGGCTACAGTTGCCAACCGCACGGATGAGACTCATGCGGCTATTAAAGTCAATCGCTTGCAGAAAACCCATGCGGCCACAGACGCCAACCGCATACGGTCAGCCTGCACGGTCGTGACTCCTAACCGCATAAAGACTCATCCTACAATAAAAGACAGACGCATGCAGACAGCCTACATGGTACCCAATGCTAGCCGCATAGCATCCGTCCCACGCTTCTCTCGATCAGTCTTCGACCGGCTCTCATACGGTCCTGACTCTGATCATTATCTGGATGATAATCCAGACTCTGTGGTATTTGACTTAGACTCCTCCTATTACGCACCCACAAGTGCTAAAAGGAGGAAGTCTAGGGCAGCGCGGGCTCATCAAGTCCAGACGACTGCCCCAACCTCTGACTATCGGGGCGTCCCGCTGATTATCACGCGGGCCTCTGATGGAAAGTTGTATAAGACCACTCAAGTCTAGTCCCCGGCGGCAAACAGACAAAGTGGTTTCTCTGACCTGCGTGAGGTTATCCTCCACAAATGCAAGGAAAGAGAAGGAGCTTCGGGGTGTAAAGAGCCCACACACGGACATCAATGCACCCAGATCATCGTCAACTGCTGTTGCAGCAATGCGGCGGTGACGGAAGACCGGCCATCCGTCTTCCAAAGACTACATCACCCGAGCTCAGAAGATGAGGCACCTCCTGTTGTCTCCTGCAAGTCCGCGCAGAAAGTTCTCGCCAAGGGAAGAGGGAAGAAAACGAGCATCTCCAGCCCAAAGGTGTCAACTA
Source organism: Iris pallida (assembly GCA_029216955.1). Classification (NCBI taxonomy): domain Eukaryota; kingdom Viridiplantae; phylum Streptophyta; class Magnoliopsida; order Asparagales; family Iridaceae; genus Iris; species Iris pallida. The sequence continues at coordinate 61,542,972 of JANAVB010034417.1, read as the reverse complement.
CTGCAGCTAAGAAACCGTCGTCTAAAGGGTTATCCTCCACTGGAGTATTTCAACACACCCGTTCGAAGACGACAACTGCTGCAGTAGGAAGTTCGTCGTCTGCAACATTGGGGGTCGTCGGAACTGGGGGTAGCACTCCTCCAAACATCCACGACAATCCGACATTCCAGGAATACGGACTGGAGGAAGCAAATCCTCCGACGGATACAACAGATACCGACGTCCCTAAGGACATCCTAGACGAAGCAAGCTCCGAAGCCGGGGGTAGTGTTCCTTTCGAGTCTGAACCTGAAGAGAACATCCCCACATATCCTGATGATTTCTCGATGCACGGGTATGACTCGGAGGGTACATCCTCCACCACTCCTTCTGTCACTCCTCATGTGAAGACGGTGTTCATGACAGACAGCAATCAAGGCAGTTCCGGTGATCGCCAGCGCATCGACACTTTGGAGGCCATATTGCACGCCTTGGTCAAGTCTGTAGACGAGATCAAAGCGGCGCTTCCTAATCTGCAGGGGGTGACACCTGGCCAGACAAGCACGGGTCCCCCAATCAACGTAGATTCAAATTCGACGGCACCGAACCCGGGCAATAATCCTCCCGAAGTAACGGCTCCGACTGCGACAGATGAGACCCGAAAAGTAAGGAGAGAAGTTCAAGAGCTCCGAGCCATGTTCCACGCCAGAGAAAACTCTCAAGACTTCAGAATACGGCAACCATATCCTACTGAATGGAGGGATGTTCCATTCCCACCAAGATATAAGCCGTTCAATATCAACCCTTATGATGGCAAGACCTCAGCAAGTCGGTACATCACTTACTTCGAGGTCACTACCGACCATCTGCCCTATGATGACGCTATCCTGACACGGTTATTTATTGGGGCGTTGGAAGGAGTCGCCTTCGATTGGTACCGCAACCTGCCGGACAATTGCATCCATTCCTTCGCTGGCTTCAAACGCCTGTTCTTGGAGAGGTTCTATGAGGTAGGGCAGGACGTCACGATGTCTACCCTCATGGACGTTATTCAAGGAGAGAAAGAGCTGACGAGGAATTACATTGAGCGGTTCCGTCAAACCGCAATGAAGTTACCATCTGGCAACCCGGACTCCTCCTTGATCGAAATTTGCCAAAAGAGACTACTCCCAACAATCAGTCTCTGGATGGGCGAGAGTCAATTCAAGGACTGGAAGGCTTTTATCATTAGTGCTACAAGTGTCGAAGAACGATTAAAGAAGGCTCGCCAACTGGGATTACATATCTCAGAGGGAGAGAACAAGGGCAAGCGTCCCAGCACCACCAACGACAATGGGGGTAGCCCCTCCAACAACCGGGACAACAGAGGCAAGCAGGCTATGGTGGCCGATACAGTCCAGAAGCCTGAGTCGCAACCTGCGGACAAACAATGGCCTCAAATCACTTACTCTTTTGAAGACGGTCACGTCAAGCCTATCTTGGACATGCTCATACAAGGAGATAGGATTCAGCTTCCTCCACCAAGATGGGAGCCTCGGCCGACTGATCTGGAGAACCCAAAGTTCTGCTATTACCACCGATACGTCCACCATGCTACGTACACCATGCTACGTACGACTGCTACCAACTGAAACGATGTATCCAGAACCTCATCGATTCGAATGCTCTGGCCATCGATTTCGAGGAGGTAACCGTGGCAGCCAACATGGTGTCCGTACAATTCGGCAGCTTCCCTCCAACAGAGACCCAGGACGGGGTTATACCCATTCCTCTGGCAACGATGGAGATTGCTAATCTCCCGCCTGCTCAAGCTGCTGGTCTAGTACCCCTCACCACATCACGAGGGGAAATCATGTGGGTCCATCCGGACCTAGTCCACGAGGTAACTCAGTCCACTCCATCTTCTAAAAGAAAAGTGGAAAAGTCAGATCCTGCCGCACCACCTCAGCAGATGAAGAGGAAGTCACGGCCGTTGTTACTCGATCCGGAGCACAATCTCAACCTGTGGCTGAAAACTCGACTGATGATCATCCGTCCATTACCACGGATGCTCCGGGACCGGCTCAGCCTTCGACGACCGACAAGCCTAGGCCGAAGGAGACTCGCTTCGACAAATCTCTCCGAAAGAAAACATCTCAGGGGCTGGAGAGGCCCTACAACTTCGACATCTTGGCACAATTGGCCAATACACCGGCCAAATTGTCCTTATATGAACTCCTGAGGCTCTCAAAGGATGTCCGCACAGCTTTGAGCGATGCACTTCAAAATGCCGATGCGTACCTGGCTCAGGTCAACCTCACGGGGGAAAATCAGCCCGCAGACCTCCAAGATAGCGCCTGTACGGGAGCAATGCCCAACATCGTCTTCACTCCATAAGACATGTTCATCAAGACTAATCTAAACGATCGCCCATTATACTACACAGGCTACATCGGCGACATAAAGGTGGACTGGATGCACATTGACCCTGGGTCTTCCATAAGCATCATTCCAAAAGGACTACTGCATCATCTTCGCATCCCGATGCATCGCCTGACCCCTACAAATACCGCCATCAGCGGGTTCAATTCGGGCAGGAGCTACCCAATCGGGAAGATCCGTCTGAAATGTCAGATTGGCGATCTCCAATCAGAAGTCACTTGCTACGTCATAGATGCCGACACTTCATACAACATCCTTTTGGGGCGTCCTTGGATACACGATTACATGATCGTGCCTTCCACGCTACACCAATGCTTCAAATATGTCGACAAGTACGGCTTCGTGAGGACAGAATTTGCTGACATCGATCCCCTCAAAGGGGTCGAATCTTATTACTCGGACTCCTGCCTATACGAAAAGTCGAAGAGGCACCTTGAAGAAGAAAATAAATAAACTGATGTTGAAGCAACCACGGGATCAGAAGAACCTCTGACAATCCACCTCCAGGCTCGCAAACCAGGCAATTCTGCACCACTTACGGCCACGCTGCGTAAGGACGCGATCAGCCTCTCGGCACAGGAAGAGCAGTTGAGAATCCGACTGCCAAGGTCCGGCCAGGTACCGAGACCCACGACAGGGCCACTTACCATCAGATTGCCGAGAGTCGGTCAATCCCAAACAGAGAAGCTCATTCCCTCTGATGGACCTCTGACGATACGCCTGCCTAAGAAAGGTCGTCACCCCGATGCGGGGTCTGACACTTCAAGCGAACCAGCCACCCCTCGCTCCACATCAAGTGCCGGACTGGGGGTTGCTAGTCTACCAACAACCCCATGCTCCGCTCCGTCAGTTGAACCTCTGAAGATCAAGCTGACTAGGACGCCCTCTTAATCTTCATTCACACAGGGGGTAGCCGAAGAGGAACCAGAGCTAGCCAAGTATGTGGCTGCCCACACTGACGCTCCCTCCGCATATGATGTAATCCCTCTAGAAAAGATACCTTACTTCATCAATAAAGGGTTATCTTTGAACTACACCGAGCTCAATAAGCTATGTACAATGTATGCTATGGAACACGGTATAGGCACTCACCTACATACACAGGTGACAAATGTGTACACCGCTATCCAACTTACTCCAGTAGAAGACGCTTACCGAATAATCGAGGGAGGGGACCATCCAATCATCTTCGGCCGGACGAACAACCCGCATCCCCTCGCCATGGAAGAAGTCGACTTCGGGTCAGATGCTGGAAGACTGCCTCTGTATCTCTATAGCCCTCAATCCAAATATCTCATGCAGAAATATGGGTATGATCTAGAGACAACGCCAGGACTGAACTACGACACTGGACGACGATTACCTTTGAAGACGCCAGCCCCGGCGGGCAAACCACGGAACTACTATAACAAAACTCGATACGGTTTAGGGTATTTAACACCTACTACGACCCCTGAAAGCTCAGATGAAGAATGCGACTGGCAGTCACATTCAACCGGATCACCGACTTCCGACTCAGATACTAGCATCGGAGATGTGTTCAGACAAGTCATGTCAGTCAACATGGCATTCGCCGACGCTTACGAGGAAGATGAAGACATCCCCGAAATCCTTGAGCTAGAGCCATGGGCCCAGTAATTAGACGCACAATGGGAAAAGTGGTTCGAACTGAGAGAACCTCCTACTGAAGATGAGGTCATACAAGTGGATCTCGGCAGCGAATCTTCTCCAAAACCGATCTTTATCAGTAAAAGCCTAACTGACGAAGAACGAGAGTCGCTGTTAGAACTTGTCAGAGAATACATTGATGTGTTCGCCTGGAGCTATGAAGACATGCCGAGGTTAAATCCTGACATCGCTCTCCACAAACTCAATATACGGCCAGATGCAAAGCCAGTCAAGCAGCAACAACGACGCTTCCGTCCAGGCATCATGGACGCGATCGAAGCCGAAGTCAACAAGCTAATAACCAGCGGCTTCATTCGTGAAGAGCAACATCCTGATTGGGTCGCCAATATAGTACCCGTCCTCAAGAAGAATGGGAAGATTCGAATCTGCATCGACTTCCGTAACCTGAACGAGGCATGCCCCAAAGATGAATTTCCCCTTCCTATCACAGACATCATGATCGACAATACATGCGGCTTTGAACGTATGTCATTCATGGATGGATTCTCGGGGTACAATCAAATCAAGATGTCTCCCGACAACGAAAAGCACACTTCATTCCGAACCCCGATTGGCACATACTGCTACACAGTCATGCCATTCGGTCTAAAGAATACTGGCGCTACATATCAGCGAGCCATGAGTATCATTTTCAGAAAACATTTACGCAAGACAGTGGAATGCTATGTCGACGACATCGCCGTCAAGAGTCGTCGTAAGGAGGATCATCTGCAAGACCTGAGAACGGTGTTCAACTTAATGCGAGCCCACAATCTGAAGATGAACCCTACAAAATCGTTCTTGGGCATATCCAGCGGGAAGTTCTTGGGCTTCATCATCACTGCACGGGGTATCCATGTAGACCCCGAGAAAACGAGGGCAATCATAGAGATGGGTCCCCCGAGAAATCTCCGTGAACTTAGAGGCCTCCAAGGGAGGCTAGCTTATATCAGGAGGTTCATTTCCAACCTCTCCGGGCGATGCCGACCGTTCACCCACCTCATGAAGAAGGGAGTCTCATTCGTATGGGACGAGGAATGCCAGCGCGCTTTCGATGACATCAAAGAATATTTATCAGATCCTCCAGTCCTGGTGGCCCCGGTCCCGGGAAAACCATTCCTGCTCTATGTACGAGCAATGGAACACTCCCTCGGTGCCCTGCTGGCACAAAACAACGACGCAGGCCACGAGCAGGCCATTTACTATCTCAGCCGAATGATGGTCGGGCTCGAACACCGATACACCGCTGTGGAGAAGAATGCCTCGCCCTGGTATTCGCCATTCAAAAGACGCGGCACTATGTTACGGGGCAAACCATACATGTGATCTCACGAATCAACCCTCTCAGGGTCCTCATGACCAAACCAGGGGCACTCAGCTCCCGCCTCGCTACATGGGCGATATTGGTGTCCCCCTATCATATGATCTTCGTCCCGCAGAAGGCTGTCAAAGGTCAAGCCCTGGCAGACTTTTTGGCGGCCCATCCAGGATCGGAATCATCCAGAATATATGAAGAAATCCCAGATGAGGTCGCCGATTCAAATACAACCACCCACGATAACATATGGCGGATGTTCTTCGATGGCGCTTCAAGAACCGGACCCAAGGGAAACATCGTCGAAGTCGGAGTAGTATTGGTCTCTCCTACCGGGCTAGTGATCAATCGCGCCTACTCTCTCACGGAACCCTGCTCTAACAATGTGGCCGAGTACAACGCTTTGGTCATTGGCCTCCAACTCGCAGAGAAACTGGGGGTAGATACCTTGAAGCATACGGCGATTTGTAATTAATCATCAACCAGATTCGGGGGACGTACGAAGTCCGCCATGAAGACATGATCCCTACCACCAAATAGCGATCAATTATCTCATCATTCGAGGGATTCTTTATCGAACACGTCCCCAGACTCCAAAATATCGAAGCTGATGTCCTAGCAGGCCGGCTGCTTCCCTAGCAGTGCCAAAACCACTCTCATCATTCGGTCGATGTAATCGGCCATGAGCTGGTCTGCCCCAAGAACAACGTTCAAGCCATGGCGAGTTATTCTGCTCAGATGATCGACGAAGCGCCAGACTGGAGACAACCATTCATAGATTCGTGGTCTACGACATCCTGCCCGAGAACCCGAAGGAGGCTACTTCTATCAGACGGCGTTCTCTCAGATTCTTCTACGATACAGAACGATAATGCTGTATCGCCGCTCCTACGACGGATTACTACTTCGGTGCTTGTTGAACGCAGAAGCTAAAGAAGCCGTACGAGAGGCTCAAACGGTGTCTGGGGCCCATCAGCCTGGCCCTAAGCTGCAAGACCGCCTTCGCCGGATGGGCTACTACGGCCCACGATGGTGGCTGATGCAATAGATTATGCCCAAAATGCAAGGCCTGCCAAGTCCACGCAGACTTCATTCACCAACCATCCGAATTTCTACATCCGACAGTGGTGTCCTGGCCATTCGAAGCAAGGGGAATGGATATCATGGTCCAATCACCCCACCTTCCTCCCGAGGACATCGCTTCATATACTTACTTCTCAAAGTGGGCAGAAGCTATCCCACTCGCCGAAGTCAAGACTGCGAACGTAATCAGCTTCCTGAAGCACCACGTTATTTACTGCTTTGGACTGCCCGAAGGATCATCCATGATAATGGTCCGTAGTTTATAAGCCACGCATTCTACCGATTCTGCGACAAATACCGCATCAGAATGTCGCTTCGACACCATACAACCTGGCAGCAAACGGATTAGCAGAGGCATTCAACAAAACAATTATCAAACTCCTCAAGAAATTTGTCTCCTCCAACAAATGCGACTGGAACGAGAAGCTCGGCGATGCTTATGGGCTTATCGCACCACGGTTCGAACAGCCACGGGAATACACCATTCTCTCTGTGGTACGGGAGTGAGGCAGTTTCCCATTAGAGACTCAGATTCCCTCACTCCGAGTCGCCCTCACTTATCAATTGACAACGGATGACAACTACCGACATCGACTACAAGAGTTAGAGGCCTTAGATGAAAAACGCCTCCTAGCTCAGCAAAGGATCGAATTATACCAAGCACGCATCTCAGGAGCCTTCAACAAAAAGGTCAAAGTCAGAACATTCCAAGTAGGCGAATCTTGTTTTGGCAGTCAGGAGGCCAATGGTCATGACTCACAAGACACCGACAAGTTCCAGCCAAAATGGAAAGGCCCTTTATCATCGAGGCCGTGTTCTCCAATGGTGCTTACCGCCTCGCCAAGCAGAACGGAGACTTGCTCATGTTGCCCGTCAACGGCAAGTTCCTGAAGAAATACTATGTTTAAACACATTTTCTAGAGTTTCGAGTTATGTGCCGCTGGTACCACTGAACAACCCCCTAATTTTCCAACTTATTGAGTCACGTACCCTCTTGTACCGTTGAACTCATATCCCAAATTCCCAAGTCATGTACCTGCTGGTACCTCTGAACTTACACTTTGATTCCAACATTCACAGATTTTCGAGTCACGTACCCGCGTGTACCGCTGAACTCATGCCCTTCTTCCATAAACATATCCCAAATTCCTAAGTCATGTACCTGCTGGTACCTCTGAACTTACACTTTGATTCCAACATTTATGGATTGTCGAGTTATGTGCCCATCGGTACCCCTGAACTTACATCCGGTCACTCTTTGAAAGAAAGTCATGTATAATCATACCGCTGAATTTTTTTCTACAAGAGATCCTCCCTCATGATCTAATACCTGTACTCCCAGTGCACAACAAAGGTAATGGATCCACAAATTTCTAAGACGACCATGTCCTCATCACCTCTGAGTCGTCCCATTTCCGCCAAAAACAAATCACCCCTACATAGAATTTCCATGTCCTCATTACCTCTGAGTTATTCTACGTACCCCCCTTCATTGAGCCACTCCTGTCATGTCCTCATTACCTCTGAATGGGAAGGCTCCGTCGAAGAAACCTTCATACTTGCCATGTCCTCATTACCTCTGAGTAAGTATGATGATCCCCTTTCGACCTATTACTGTACCCACACCAGAGTACGCCAAAGGGTAATGGGTCCAAAATGTCTTGTTGACCATAAATGTCCTCTGTTGACCACAAATATCCTCTGTTGACCACAAATGTCCTCTGTTGACCACAAATGTCCTTGTTGACCACCAATACCCTCCGTCGAGTTCGCTCCTGCCATGTACTCATTACCTCTGAGTAGGAAGACTCTACGTTCAAAAAACTTTCCTACTTGCCATGTCCTCGTTACCTCTGAGCAAGTATATCAGTTCTCTTTCATCCTATTACCCGTATCCTAAACCAGGGTATGCCAAGGGTAATAGGCCACAAATATCCTCAGCTAAATTTCTTAACCAAACCTATCACCTCATCATGCCCCAGGAGCCCAGTGCTCTACGGCAATTCTTTCTCAATACCAAGAGCACCCATGACCACTTTGCTATGGCTGCTTCAGGCATCCTGACCGAAACTTATTATCTCTACCTAAAACCAAGGTACACCATGGGTAACAGGTCCACAAATATATCCCCTATGCGGGGAGAGAACATCACCACAATATCACAGGCACAACAGGCAATGCAAATGAAGGATAGAATGGAAATACTCTTTATTTGAGGGAGAAAAGAAGTACTGCATTTCGGGACCACGTCCCTTTCAAAAAAAAGGAAGAAGGGGGAAAACGGAGACAAAACAAGAGGCGGTTATAGCTCGGCATTGCAAACTCCAAAAGACGGTCCTTTACCAAAGCAGTCCCCCGATCAAGCCTTTGCTTAGCTCGACGCTCGGCCTCTTGAGATAGCTGCTCTGCGTCATTCAAATGTGAATAAGCCTGCCAGTTGTCCTCCACCTTCTTTAGGGCAAACTCTAGATTAGCAGAAGCCCTACTATACTTGCCAGCCTCCTGAATAGCAATCTCTTTCTCAATACGAGCGGCCTCAAGCTCTGACTCCAGGAAACCAGTTTTCTCTGGAGATCGAGGATCTATTTCCGAACATCGCCACCCACGAGAGAATCCGCTTCCCGAGTCGTGTAATTTTCAGTCCGACGGCTCCACTGGTCGTACAACTGAGTCAGATTCCGACGGTCCTGTAATATAGCGGTTTGAGTGATTCCCGGCAGCTATCACCTTCTCCACACGGTAGTGAGGAAGTTGCGTTCTCGATTTATGGCCGCAGGTAAATCAGTCTGTTGCAACGAGCGAAACTGGGCAACGAGACGGCAGCCTCTAATAGCTTAGGCTCCAAGAGCGCAGCCAGTTCCTCTCCCCCAGGGAGTTTTAAGGGTATTAATCTGGCCGCCAGCACATCGACGGGCCAGAGTGAAGGGAGTCCCCCTTTCCACCGCTGCTTCGATCCCCCTCTTCAGATGACGATGGAAACTAGCAACTACGTCCTGTAACGCATCATCCAAGACTTGTGGATGACGGCGTCAGAGGGAGAGTGGCAGACGGTACCAGAGGGGCAGTTTCAGGAGTTACCGCACCCGCCACCAAAGAAGTAAATTCCGTACGAAAAGAGGCTTGAATGGCGGCTAACTCCTCTTCCGCCGCCCGAATAGCGTAATGCTCGGCAGGGAGGAAAGGTTGACCCCTGAAATCACATTCGCAAGGGAGGACACAGGGGGTATCGTCCCTTGTCCCGGCAGTACCGCTGCCTGAGGCCCAAGCTCGACCCAGACGAAGGACCCTCGACACAGGAGATTCCGTCAGGCCCTCTCCGGTGGGTGTGATCCAGCAATATCAGTCACTGGCAATGACGGGTTGGGATCTGAACATCCAAAACAACTGTTAGACGAAGAATTTGAAGAATTACAGGAACACGTATGCTGATTCACGAATTATAGTTTAATTTGCATTACCAGGGGAAGAGCGTGGGGGCGACGGCTCGTTCACTACCGGCATAGTTTCCTCACCCACAAAGCCATTATAAGGGGGCTCAGATGTTTCAAGAACGGGCGCAGTAAAGCTTCCATCCTCCTGGGTTGAGGTTCCAGCAGGGCAAGAATCCTCTGTCGCAATCGGAAGCACCCCAGCAGCAATGATAGCGGTGCACACCCACTGACTAAATGAGATAGGACTGGATTAGCCTCCGTAATCGGGTCCTGAGGGGCGAGCTCGTCCGACGCCTATAAAGAGCAGAAGAAACAAATAATTAGGTCACAACATAAAAGAAGAAGAAAGGAAACACTGAAGCCCAAGTCACCTCAGGAACATCCTCCACATCATCAATAAGCAGCCTGCGACGTCTTACCGCAGCGTGCTTCGTAGAATAAGTTCGGTCGTCAGTGGTAGTCACGGCCTGCTCCGTTTACGCGAGGGCCGGGTATCGCAGATGGTTGATCCTTCACCACCTCGTCAGACAGACTAGACGATTGACCCACGGCCCTTTCAGCTTGCACGACTGGAGGTTGAGTCCCAACCCCCTCACCCGAAGAATGGGACAAGTCATCAGTGTCTTGATCATCGTCCCCCTCATCCGCCCTATTGGACTCTGAATCCGACATAGGAACTCTATCCGCCTTTGTTTTCCTCTTCTTGGACCCTTCTGGCTTCTCGGCCAGATGGGTGCCAACAATGAAGCTAGTATTCGTATCAAAACCAACAGAAGGTTTGCTCGCTGCAACATGATAAAGAGCCGCTATATACAAAATATCACCCTCCACTTTGGCGTCAGGGAGTGAGAAGCTGGCTCGGGTATGGGTCGCATTATAATAATGCCAAGCCCGAATGCCATCAAGTATACTGCCCTCGAAGCTCAAGCAAGCGCTAGGGCGATCCAGGAACAATTGACTATACCCAAATTGACGGGAAAATCTATGGGCAGATAAGGCTCCAAGTATACCCTATTCCGGTAACGATACACCAGGTGCGCGGGACGGATGTTGCGTAACCAAAGAAGCATCTTCTCAGTTAAAAGTTGGGGAGGATCAACGCCGTCAACGTGTACCTCCTCACTTCTCCAGGGGTGAACTCAGGGAGAGATACGAAGAATTCGAGCTCGTCAATTCTCGCCAATGTCCTCCGGCAGGCCGGCATGGTATCATGTTCCCAAGGCTGATGACGATATCGAAAAATGAAGGTGTCATCAACAGAGACGTTTTCATCGGGTCCCGGCCTCATCAATGACACGATAGTGCATCAATAACCACCCATGAGGTAGTGGTATGGTAGTTCTATCCGGTTAAAGTCCGCCGACACATCACGAGCAATAACTTTGGATGTAAAGGCACGAAGGCCGTGGTGTATGCTACACACCATGGCCGGAAGAAGCGCCAGCCTCACTTTGAAGACCAATTTTACAGCAGAAGAATAAATGGCGGCTGATCCTTTCTATAGAACCCGCACCGCCCGAGACTACACAGTTGCGTAGCCACACCATCAAAAACCCAGCCAAGATCGCTTTATTAGACATCTCCCGGGTACCATAGTGGAAATAACTGAGGGAGTCGGTGCTACTCCCAAACCGGTCACGAGTAGACTTCGACTTCTTAACCTTCGACATCATATCCTTAACCTCTCTGAGGTTTGGGGAGCTCGAGACGAAACGTGACCAGAAGGACGCAACTTAAAAAGATACAAAATCCAGTCCCTGGTATGAGGGGCATTCCCTTCTGAACTATTTATCTTCTTAATAGCCATCTGATGGCAGGCGCTATGATGACACAACAGTTCTTGGTACACGGCGACAAAGCCAGGAAATCGCTGATCCAAATCCCCGAGCTCTTCGTTTGTCGGCGTGTATACTTCAAAAGCTTCGTCTCCCTACGGCAATCTAGATACAGTGGCCATTTCGTGAAAAGCGAGCCCCAGTTCTCCTCCGGGGGTAAAGAAAGTCCCAGTACGCCGGTTATACGACTCCAATAGAGCCAT
>JANAVB010034417.1:61353880-61531024 GCA_029216955.1 Iris pallida | reverse complement strand
TTTGCTTCTCTCTCCTGCTATAGGTAAGTAACTCCACCTGAGCCGTAGGCCTAACACTTCTCATCTCCTCCCCCTGTTCCGCTTCACCTTCATGTTCCTCCTCAACCATGTCTCTATGCCAAACTTCTAAATCGGTTACCACCAAATCCATCTCCCCCTCTCGTCTTATACTGGTAGTATTAGGCATGTTGTGCAAAGTTCCCTCCTAGCGGTAATATGGCTCATGCTCCCAGAAGTGGACATCCATACTAACAAATTTTTTCTTCTCTACTGGACTCCAGCACACATACCCCTTATGAGTCGCTGAGTAGCCCACGAAGATGCACTTGACCGCTCTAGGGTCAAGTTTTCCAACTGATGGTCTGTTGTCCTTCACAAAACACACACACCCGAACACCTTCAATGTAAGTATCCCACTATTATTGCCTTGTAATACTTCACATGGAGACTTCCATCCCAGGACTTTTGAAGGTATTATGTTGATAAGTTGAGTTGCTGTCAACACTGCATGCCCCCATAGATGTTGCGGGACATCATGTCGATCATCATACTTCTTGCGGTCTCTAGAAGGTTTCGATTCTTCCTTTCTGCTACTCCATTTTGTGTTGGTGTGTATGCACAAGTGGTCTGATGCAGTATGCCGTATGCTGACAAGTACTCTGCAAGCGTCCTGTTGGTATACTCCGTGCCATTGTCAGACCTCAGTACCTGTTGGCCTAATAATTGTATCCTGTTTTTGAATATGGTTAATATGTTAAGTTTAGCATTTCATTATCACTAATCTTCATACTATCGCTATAGCATTTCTTGTCACGACCCGCACCCTTATGAGGGGCACGAGCACGTGGGTACGTCCAGCCTACGCCGCAGTATCAGCGGTAGAACACTGTATATAACGTCTGTAAATACTACGACTAACAGTATAAAGGTACTTGTATAGTATATACTCTCTGAATGGAGGTGACATATCAATACAGTCTCAATCACAGAATAAAACTAAGGTAGATAGCTCAGAAAGAGAACATATGATAGATGAAAGAGTAAATAAGTCCAGAGTCCAATACAAGCCCAGATATATACAACATCACAGGGTCTCAAAAAAATATAATGTAGAAGCTACAGTCTGATAAAGCTAGCTGGATCGCAGTCCAGTCAAACCTAGCTAATCTATATTACTCTGGAAGTACAAAATCTAGTGGCTCTACTATAAGGCCACGATCCAAGGCTACTCCATCTGACTTGAGCCCATAACGGGTCGAGCAGTCCGACTCAGAATCATCTGTAATATATCATAACGGTATTCTGTCAGGAAAATGAGCAAGTACAAGCACTAACAGCAGTTCCATGTGAATTGATAAATTCTATAAGAGACAGTATAATGAACTACAAGACAAAAATATATAAAGACATGGGAACTGTTCGAAAGCCGAGTTATAACCCTTAAACCAAACAAGGACCGGGGTTGTAACTCTTCTCCCGAGCAGAACTTAGTCTCCAATCAAGGTACAATGTAAAGACATGTAGAGCATGTGAGTAACTGTATATCATACATGGTGAGAGAGTACTGAATGTAGAGCAGATCAGGATATGATAAGATAAGTAAATATAAGATGTGCCTCGAATATTATAGCCTAATGTGATCGGTATGGGCCAAGAATCAGGCTTCCAGCCGACCGACTACAAGTACGTGGACTCGGTCAGGCCGGGATGGTAAGCTATGGAGCAAGTAGTAGCAAAGGTCAGGCTATACCCATCGTGAGGTGAGGGTATAGCTATGATACAAGTAGTAACTCAAGGTGGGCATTGATCACACTATCTATAAAATTCTCCATTTTCCGAATAGTATACGAATCCGGACATAGCACGTCATGACGCGGAATTCCCTAAGAGGAGAGCAAGTCCTCTTCAGGAATCGCCGTCAATACAAGTACAAGAATCAAGACCAAGCAAGTACCAGTATCCCAAGAAATCCAGGAATGACATCTTATGACAGGAATCCGACAATACTAGTCCGTGAACTATCGTGACTGAGAATCAAGTAAGACACTACGACTGAATCGGATATAGCAGATATCAAGACAATAAAAACTATCAGTAAATGTACTCGCATGCTATCCTGAGCTGTAGGGTATATCAATGCTCAGAGCGGTAATCAGAAACCTAAAGATGAGATACTGTATGTTAATTTAGGTTTAAACAAGTTTAAGAATGATTCACAATGAATGATATACAATCTAGGTCAAACTAGGTCTCACTGAGTCACACTAAGTCCTGTCAAGTCAAATCTAGGTCAAATCAAGTTATATCAAGTCAATCTAAGCCAGACCAAGTCAACCATAGGTCATACCAGTCATCACAGGTCAAAACAAGTCGAAGAAAGTCAAACGGGTTAAGAGTTGACCTACAGTTGACTTTTGGTCAACTGGTCAACCCTGGTCAACTTTGGTCAACTCTAGGTCAACTCTAGATCAAACTGATCAAATGTTGACCAAAAGTTGACTTTTGGTCAACTGGTCAACTCTGGTTTGGATTTGGTCAAATCTAGACAAAGTGTTGACTCACGGTTGACTTTTGGATAAAAAGTCAACTCTGAGTCAACCGAGCCAAAATTGGTTCAAATATGACATTTATAGGGTGTACCCAACAAGCCACCCAAGTTTCAAGTCAATTCGACTACCCGAACTCCGTATCTTGAATTTATCCGATTGCCCCTTAACATTTACCCTCAAACCGTTCTAACTCGACGCCAAGTGGCCTTCTCTTAGGAATTTCACTCCGTGCTTCCTAGGGTAGTAGGGTACTATCCTATACAACCATTACCTACCAAGTTTTCTAGGGTAAGTGGACATCCAGTCCATCTTACGGTCCGTATCGCCCGTTTACCCGTTATCTTGAATATTTCAAGATACGAAATGGTACGGTACGATACCGTCTTCCTAATCCCACACGCAACCCCGATTCCAACTCTGAAGCCTACCCACAAAATCTAAATCACATTATCTAAGTCCCCTCCAAGTTTCAACGCGTTTCAAATCACGGAACTCAATTTTACCCCTTAACCAAAATCCTAACTTAATATTCACTCACTCACTCAAACCCATTTTCACACTCACTTAGGACCAACTTAGGGGGCTATTCTAGTGGGTTTTAGAGGGGTATATAGAGCTAATAATAGGGTATATATAAGTATATACATATAGGTATATAGTGGGGTATATACGGGGTCGAATAGGGGGTTAAATGGGGGCCTAAAGGGGGTTTGCTGCTGCTGCAATTGCTATTACTGCTGCTGCTGCTAATGTTGTTTTTGCTACTGTTGTAGGGGGGGGGGGGGGGGGGGGGGCAGCAGCTCCCTTGGGCCCCCCTTGCTTCCATTGCAGCTCTACTCTTCTCCCCTCTTCTTCCCTCTAAATCCCTCCTCTTCACCTCTCTAAATCTCTTCTAAAACATAAATTTCCTTCTCTAAAGTCTCTATTCTATCTCTCAATCTCTCTAATATATATATATATATATCACTCACATACAATTCCTCATTCCTTCCCCTCTATACACATACAAATACACACATATATATATATATATATGATCACACACACACACACACACACACACACAACACACACACACACACACACACACACACACACACACACACACATATATATAATATATATATATATATATATATATATATATATATATATATATATATATATATATATATATATATATATATATATATATATATATTTCACACATATGGACACTCTCACCCACACATGGACACACACTCTCACATGGACACACACATACTTATAGACAAATACAATATATATATATATATATATATATATATATATATATATATATTTATATATATATATATATATATATATATACATGTGTAAAAAAAAATATAATATATATATATATATATATATATATATATATATATATATATATATATATATATATATATATACCACTCTAAAAGGATAAAACCATAAATAATCCTTAAACTAGATTTTAGGGGAACCTAACAAATCTAGGGTCAACTTGTAGAGAATGGTCCCCTCTCTAATTTATGTGAAGGAATAAAAGTAAATGAGAAATTAATGAGGGTATTAAAAGCATACCTAAATGTAGATTTGGAAGAGGAAGAAGGAGTTGGAAGAAAGAAATGAAGGGATAAGAAGAAGTCTTAGTGATGAAGGAAGGAAAGGTGGAGGGGGTGGACTATATGACCAGCCATGTAAGGGAGGGTAGGGGCACTTGTAATTACAAGTTTGTCCCTCCCTTGCCTTCTAGGCTAACTTAAATCAATTTTTGGGTTTTGGGATTAGCAAAAATTAAACAAAAATCATAATTAAGCTTAGATACTTATATGGGATTAGTCCAAACTCCTAATCCTAAAAGTTAAGTATGGTGGGTCATGGTTAATTTACATGCTAAATACGACTCAAGTCGAAATTCCCCGGAGTCCCGAATTAACTCGAAATGCGATGAAATTCGAACCCGACTCCTATAATAATTAAATATTAATATTCATGAAATAAAATTCTCAAAAATATTATAAAATGGAAAATTACCATTTTACCCCTAACTTGGAAAAGTGAGGGTGATAAGTCTATCCACCTTAAAAAATTTTGTCCTCGAAATTGAAGACACAAGCACAGGAAATCACAAACAGAATGACAAAAGAAATAGATTTATACCTCAGGGCGCGAAAAGATAAGGGAAATACTCCCGCATATCGTCCTCCCTCTCCCAGGTAGACTCATCTGGAGAGTGATGTCTCCACGCAACCCGAACAAAGGGTATGACCCGGTTCCGGGGCACCTTCTCCCTGCAATCCAGAATCTCCACCGGCTGTTCTGGATAGCTGAGAGTAGGTCCTACCTGTATCGCTGAATGGTCCAATACATGGCTAGGATCTGCCACGTACTGCCTCAGCTGAGACACATGAAACACGTTGTGCACTCCCTCGAGCCTGGTAGGCAAGTCCAGTCGGTAGGCTACTGCACCGATCCTCTCTATGATGGGAAAAGGTCCGATGTAGCACGGACTGAGCTTCCTACCACCGCCAAAGTGAATAGTGCCACGTGTCGGGGATATCCTCAAAAATACCATGTTACCAACCTAGACACAAGACAAAAACTCAGTACACAGACTAAACAACAAACACAAACAATACGACAAAAACTGAAACTAACCTCGAACTCTAACGGTCTCCGGTGACTATCGGCCCAATGTCGCTGCCTATCCTGAGCCACCCGAAGTCTGTCTCTAATCATCCTGACCTTCTCGGCCGCATCCACAACCATCTCTGGCCCAAGAAGCGCCCGCTCGCCGACATCGTCCCAAGACAAAGGAGTACGGCATCACCGTCCATATAGAGCCTCAAATGGTGACATCTCTATACTGGCCTGGTAGCTGTTGTTGTAAGCAAACTCTACCAGGTGAAGATGGTCCTCCCAAGAACCCTCGAGATCTAGCACACATGTGCGAAGCATATCCTCTAAAGTCTGGATGGTCCTCTTCGACTGCCCGTCTGTCTGAGGATGATAAGCAGTACTAAACTTGAGCGAGGTGCCCAAGCTAGCCTGCAAACTCCTCCAGAAGTGGGAAGTGAATCGGCTATCCCGATCTAAAACTATGCTCACCAGAACTCCGTGCAATCTCACGATCTGACGAACATACAGCTCAGCCAGCCTCTCCGTAGACAAACCCACTTTGAAAGGCAAAAAGTGGGCCAATTTGGTCAATCTATCAACGATGACCCAAACCGCGTCCTTCCCTCCTGGCGATCGTGGAAGTCCAGATACAAAGTCCTTGGTGATGTGCTCCCACTTCCACTCGGGAATGGGTAGCGGCTGTAGCAATCCACCTGGTCTCTGTCTCTCGGCCTTCACCTGCTGACACACAAGGTAACGAGATACAAACTGAACTACCTCGCGCTTCATGCCATACCACCACACGTGCTCTCTCAGGTCCCTATACATCTTGTTGGCCCCAGGATGCATAGAATACTGAGAGCGATACGCCTCCTGAAGAACCTCCTCCTGAAGCTCTCCACGCGGAACGTACAGCCTAGTACCGTACTGCAACGACCCGTCTTCGGCTACAGAGAAATCATCAAGCAATCCCGTCCTCACCTGCTCCCTGATGCTCCTCAGGGTAACATCATCATACTGTGCTGACCTGAATCTATCCATCAGCTCAGACTGAATCTGCAAACCCCACATCTGGATCTCCATGCCCAGAATGATGACCTCGATACCCAAACTATCCAGGTCGGCCAACAGATGACGATCTGTCATCAAGAACATAGCTACTGGATACCTGCTCAAGGCATCCGCAACTACGTTGGCCTTCCCCGGATGGTACTGCAAGGATATGTCGAAGTCCTTCATCAGCTCTAACCACCGCCTCTGCCGCATGTTCAACTCCTTCTGAGTGAACACGTACTTCAAGCTCTTATGATCTGTGAAGATCTTAACTCGCTCTCCGTACAGGTAATGCTTCCATAACTTCAAACCAAATATAACCACGGCCAACTCCAGATCATGAGTAGGATAGTTCTTCTCATGAGGACGCAACTGCCTGGATGCATAGGCAATCACCTTCCCGTGCTACTGAAGAACACACCCTAAACCCTTCCCGGAAGCATCGCTGAAGATTGAGAACCCACCTGACCCGGATGGCAAAGTCAAGATCGGAGCTGAAGTCAACCTCCTCTTCAGCTCATCGAATGCAGCCTGACACTCAACAGTCCAGACAAACTCTATGTCCTTCCTAGTGAGTCTAGTCATCGGCTCTGCAATCTGTGAGAAGTCCTGGACGAACTTCCGGTAATAGCCAGCCAAACCCAGAAAGCTCCGAACCTCGGCAACTGAACTGTGCGTAGACCAAGACTCCACTGCCAAAATCTTCCTCTGGTCTACTGAAATCCCGTGCTCGGTCATAATATGACCGAAGAACTCCACCTGGTCTAAGAAGAACTCACACTTCGAGAGCTTCCCGTAGAGTTGCTCCTTCCTCAGAGTCTCTAACACAACTCTCAAGTGCTCCTCATGCTCCTCCTGCGTCTTCGAATAGATCAAGATATCGTCTATGAAGACTACCACGAACTTGTCAAGGTACTGATGGAATACCTTGTTCATCAAGTTTATGAACACCGCGGGAGCATAGGTCAACCCAAATGGCATCTTTGTAAACTCGTACTGGCCGTACCGAGTCCGAAATGCCGTCTTGTGAATGTCAACCCGCCTCACCTTCAGCTGGTGATACCCGGACCTCAAATCTATCTTCGAAAAGACCTTTGCCCCACTCAGCTGATCGAACAAGTCGTCGATCCTCGGCAAAGGGTACCTATTCTTGATAGTGAGGTTGTTGAGCGCCTGGTAATCAATGCACATGCGGGACGTACCATCCTTCTTTGGCACAAAAAGGACTGGCACTCCCTAGGACGAAGAATTGGATCTGATGAACCCCTTGTCCTGCAGCTCGTCGGCTTGCTTCTTCAGCTCTATCAACTCGCTGTTGTTCACCCTATAGACATGCTGTGAAATAGGCTCAGCGCCCGGCACCAAGTCTATAGTGAACTCAATATCCCTGTCTGGCGGCATCCCCGATAACTCCTCGGGAAAGACATCCGAGAACTCAACAATCAACGGATGTGGCAAATCCCGTCCCGCCAACAAAGCTCCACAGAATCCAGCCTCCGGCTCCGCTGCTCCTCGAGCAAACTCGATCTCTGGCTCTCCCGGCGTCCTAAAAAGAACTCTGCCTCCTCTGTAATCAATGCTAGCATGGTACATGCTCAACCAATCCATACCAAGTACCATATTGTACCTCGGTAGGGGCATTACGAGCAGACACACACTCAAGTCCCGGCCTCTCAGAGTGACTCTTCGCCCCTTGCAAATATTATTAACCAGGATAATACCTCCCCCGGTCATAATCTTGTAAGTCTTACCTATATATTCAGCAATAATAGTGTGTCTCAGAGCAAAAGAAACAGACACAAAACTATGGGTCGCCCCAGAATCAAACAAGACGAAAGCAGGGAAAGAATCTAGGAGAACATGACCTGCTACAACATCTCCCACGGGCTCTACCTCCTCCTCTGCTGCCAAAGCGAACACCCTGCCTGCGGGTGTTCCCCTCTGGTGCTGGACAAAATGCTGCTGCTGGGTCTGAAGTGGAGGACCCCACTGCTGAATCGCTGGTCCTCTAGCCGGCTGCACCCTGTCCTGGCCTCCCTTGGCTGCCCGAGCAGGACATCCCTTCAACTGGTGGTTGGTCCCTCCACAGAATAGGCAAGCGCCTAACCTCCTCCGGCATACGTCTCTGCTGTGCCCCATCTTTCTGCAGAAAGCACGCTACTGGGTCTGCCTCTGGCCCTGACCCTGATGCTGCTGGGCACGTGCCGGTGCCTGCTGAATCTGCAACAGAGACTGCTGCTGCTAAAATGGCCTCTGCTGATGCTGAAAGTGGGGGCACTTGGCCGGTCCCGTACTGAAACTCGCCCCCATAGCATCTCCGCTCCTCTTCGGCCTGAGGCCGAAGTCCTCCTCTGCGATCTGCGTATCCATCAATATCTGATCGAACGTCGCGTCACGGCGACCCGAGGTGCGGGTGCGCACTGCATGAATAAGTCCCCTGCGGAACTTACGAGCCTTCTGCCCCTCATCTTGGATTATATCGGGAGCAAACCTGCTAAGGCGGAAGAACTCAGCTGCATACTCGTCCACCGACGAGTTCCCCTGCACTAGACCCACAAACTGACCCTCCAATGCTGTAAGAGCCACGTCCGGGAAGAACTTCTCCTTGAAGAGCCTCCTGTAACTCCCGAAATCATGTTTGGTAAATTTTAAGATTTTTCTAATTTTCTTGGATTTAAATATTGCTTCTTACAAAAATCTATTTGCGATTAAAGTGAATTTCGGATTTTCTTCAATTTGAAAAATATTTAATACAAATTACGTATTTTAGATGAATTACAATATTGTTATTATTATTAATATTGATTGAGTTGAAGTTACTAACTGTTAACTATGGAAATGGTTTATTAATATTTTCGGAATTAATTAGTGTATGATTTTATTGGAGGAACAGTAATTATTTTCTAAACAGTTGGTAATTTGTAAATTAATACAACCTGTTAAAATAGTTGTATTTTGAAATTGTTTAAATCTGTGGAGAAAATATTTTAGATTTTGGTATTGGAAAATATATTTCAATTTCAATTTTTGAAAACTGTTGGATCATTTTTATTTGCTAATCCTGTTTTTTTTTGAGAATCTTGGAGGGATGAGTATTTTCGAAATTCCTTTTAGAAACTGTACTCGAATCTATTTTTCTTTGAAATCTGTTTGTAAATTGTGATGGATCATTTTATTTGAATTTGAAAATCTGTTTTTTTTGGAAACATATTGGAGGGAATATTGGTTTTGGAAAGTTATTTTAAAAATCATTTGAATTTTGAAAAACTTAGTTTGAATTTGAATCTCTAACTAATTCTGTTACAATCTATTTGATTTTACCCCTAGATCTACACTAAATTACTGCTACTGCCATCACAGAAATAGCCCCAGATCTACGATTATTTTCAGGAGTGCCACTCACTCCTGCACACACACAGACGCACATTAATTACTATAAATATCACGAATACCAATGCACTGACACACACCATCACTGTCAGTACTCCACTCTCTCTCTACACGTCACCTCACCTCTCTCATCTCTCTCTGTCCTCTCTCTCTCCTTACTGGGAAGGGCTGAGCTCAGCCGAGCACCACCGCCGTCGTCACCGGAGTTCGACCCCACTGCCGAGCTCGCCGGAGCGCCGCCGTGCCATCGCCTTGTGCCGCCGCCACTCCAGCAAGCCTGTTCCTTGGAGACCGTGCCGCTTTGTGGTCTGTGTACTGCCATTAGCACAGCCTCGACTGCAGCGCCACCGCCGCCTCGAGGACTGTGCTGCTTCTCGAGCAGTGAGCCATCTCGAGCTGTATGCACCGCCATTAGCACAGCCTCGACTGCAGCGTCACCGCCATCGGCACTCGAGCGCCGAGCCACCGCCTCAGAGGAACGTCACTGCCGCTTCGAGAGCCGGGCCCCGAGGACTCACCGAGCGACCGCGTCTAGCCACCGGAGTTCGATTCTGGCCGTTCGTCGTCGACGTTCCGTCGCTGTTAGTGGATCGACATCCCCTTCACGCCGACGGTGAGCCTCTCTCCATCGATCCATCTCGATCCCTCTCTCCTTCTTGTTTTCTAGGGTTTCTGGTTTGGATTAGGGTTTCCTGATGTAGATGGGGATGTTTGACCTAGAGATCTAGGGTTTCGGCCGGAGTTGTAGGCTTAGAAGCTAGGTTCCACTTTGGGTTAGGGTTCCTAACCTTGATAAGGAAGAAGGAGAAGAACTACTAGGGTTAGGTTTGATGGCCGGGTCTGTTAGGGTTTGTGGAAGTGAGGAAGAGGTCAGATCTAAGGGTTTCGGCCATGGATATTAGGGTTTCACCTAGATCTAGGGTTTGCTCGGTTAGCAGAGGAAGGAGACGAAGATGGAAGCCTAGAACCTAGGGTTTACTAGAAGACGAACCAGAGGAAGAAGAGTAAGCGTCAGGGTTAGGGTTTACTCGTAGTAGTTGGGGAAGTCTCGTCGGAGAAGACGAAGAGGCTGGAGGAGGAAGACGAGTGGGGAGTGTTTTGCCCGTTGCTGAGAGCAACCAGAGGGAAGAAGGAGCCGGAGGAGATGAGTCCTCGCCGGAGAAGACGAGGACTTCGTCGGAGAAGACGAGAGGGTTCTCGTCATCTTCTGGAAAATTCGGAAATGAGCCGGAGAGAGAAAGAGAATATGGGATTATAACTGATAGCTGGTGGGCCGGGTCCCTGGGCCAGGAGTTGGGCAGGCTCGTTTGGGCTGTCTGTTTAAGAATTAAGATTTTAATTTGTTTTATTTTTTTTATCAGTGAATATAGGTTCTGGGCCTATGGTTTGGGCCATAGGGCTGGGCTGGTTAAATTAGAAGTATTTAAGTTTTATTAAGTTTTAGTTTAGCACAGTGGGCCGGGCTGTGGGCTAAGGTTGCTGGGCTGGGGTTATTTAGAAATAAAAAAATGGTTAGGCTTGTCTAGATTTGGGCTTGGGTTATTTGGACTGTTTTAATAATTATTGTTAAATTTTAGTGTTATCAAATATTGACTTGTATAGTATTTATTTTAGTGATTTTAAATATTAAATAAATCTTGTATGACATTTTAGTATATGTATAATATTGTATATATTTCCAAATGAATAATTAATATCTTGTAAACCTATAAATATATAAATTCCTATTAGTAGTTATTATTATTTCACAAGTTATTTCCAAAAAGGATTTATCAAAATTAATATTACTTTGTTAACATAAAGTTTCTAAATTAAGATCTTTTGTATAAATAATTATTATTGGTTAATATTGATAAATTAATATTCTTATAGAAGTATTGGTGACTAAACTATTTTAAAGGGTTTATATAGTTATAAATTTTGCTAGCAAAAAAAAATGTTTAATATTTCTAAAAAGGTTATTAGTATTGATTTAAACTATAATGTTTTCTAAATTTTATTATCTATGTTAGTTACTTAGACTGGTTAATGTCACTATTTCAAACCCCTAAATAACTTGTACAAATATAACAGGTGATTCATTGCAACCATGCAGTACTACTCTCGTGCAACCAAACCGAGGCAAGTACACTGACTTGACTTGTACCTTGTTTTCTGTCTTACCTTCATGTGCCATGTTCTCATATCTGACACGAATTACACACGATTGTCTTGCGTCATTGTTCATTGCTTGTGCGTCATTGTTCATTGCTTGTGTGTCATTGTTCATTGCGGGATTAGGGAAATATTAGCTTTTGTGTGACCACACCCAACATAGGTATTGAAGATAGCCTAATCGTACACATCACGTACGATGAAGCCGTACCATGTAGAATTGACTCATTGATTGATTGATTGATTGTTCCTAAGCCGGTCACACATTAGTTTTAATATTTCAAAATTGTCACAATTGCATCATTGATTGTCATGATTGATTGCCTTGTACATTGATAGCCGTGTTCATTGTCTAGCATATTGATTGTCATCCTTTACCTGCAGTTTACATTTTATTTCTGGTACCACAGTTCAGTTTCATTTCATGTTCTAGTTTTCTGGTATTCCTGTTTCACCTTGTACTCTGGATCACAGATTATATTGTATATTGTCTAGTCAGGGTTGTACTTTGCTCTTTTCCTGATAGGATCGTTGCAGGTGAGTGGGAGATTGCATGGAGCTGGTGATTGCTTGGACATTGCAGTTTTTATTTATTTCAGTTTATTTTTTGCAGATTGTATCTTAGAGATTCATTATTTTATATTATTTCTTTGGACCGGATTTGTCTCCAGCAGAGTTGTATTTTAAAGCACTTGATGGATATTGGTGATTTCTGGGAACGTTATAAAAGCTGTGATTTGGTTTACATTACATTGTGACTGTGAGTTTTCCTTAGTATTGTACAGCTTACTTCGTCGTGTCCAACGACGAAGGCTGGGCGTGTCCGACTTGTATCCGATTATTCGGGAGCGGGTCATGACATGTTTTTAGTGGTGGCCCATATAGGTCTATCCTAATAACACTTAGGCAAATAAGTGTTATTGGGGGACCAGCGAAAGCCAAGGAAAACTCATCACAGCATAGGAACCGCGGGAAAATGGTTTATGATTTATGGAAAATGGTTTATGAAAATGGTTTACTGTTTATGAAAATGGTTTATGGTTTTGAAAATTGTTTATGATTAATGGTTTATGGTTTATGGTTATTGATGTTTAAATTTTTTTTAAAATTTGATTTACTTATAATTTTTAGGATAGTTTGTGATTTTTATAGGATATAGCAATCAACAGTTTATTTCTTTTGCAGGACGGTCGCCACGACGAACGCTGGGACGAGTGAGCAGTCTGCACCCAGTGCACAGGAGCAGCTTCCACCGCCTCCGCCTCAGCCGATTCCACCGACGATGATGTTCGATGGCACGCAAGTGATGGCCATGTTCCAATAATTCATAGAGGCCCAGAATCAACAGGCTGCATAGTTCAGAGAGACTCAGAGTCAGCAGGCCGCACAGTTCAGAGAGACAGTCATCGACGCACTCAGGACCAGAGCCAGCTCCACCAACACCGCCGGCACCAGCGCCGAAGCCAGGAACTGCCAAGGAATATCAGTTCCTCTGCCCGATGGATTTCTGGGGCGATGAGGGAATAGTCTACGCAGACGAATGGCTGGAGAATGCTGAACGGTCATTGAAGATGGCGAGAATCCCGGATGATTTGAAGGTCGAAGTTGCAAGCATGCGACTTTTCGACATCGCTAGGGCTTGGTACCGGGAGGAGCCCCAGTTAGCAGAGCCCGGAGTTTCCTAGAAAGATTTCAAGCTACTTTTCCAGGAAAAGTTCTTCCCGAATGTGGAGCGGGACGAGCTTAGGATGCAATTTGAAGCATTGCAGCAAGGAAATATGTCAGTGGCCCAGTACACATCCGAGTTCACCCGACTCAGCAGGTTCGCAGAGAACCTACTCAGCACGCCGAAGGACAGGGCTTGGATGTTCAAGAAGGGTCTCACCAGGGAGCTACGTCATGCAGTAGCTATTAGTCAGGCCACTACATATGCGAGCATTCTTAAAGTTGCTCAGGGAGTGGAGAAGGAGATGGACCCGAAGCTCAAGCGGGACAGAGATTTGGCGCCAGCAGTTCCAGGGTCCACCGAAGCGTGCCGACACCCAGCACAGGCCACCTCAGCATCAGCACCATGTTCGAGCACCGACATCGCCGAGGCAGCAGAGACAGATCCAGACCCCGGTGTACTTTTCTTGCGCATACTGCAAGAGATCGGGTCACCGTGGCGAGGAATGCCGCATGAAGTTAGGACAGTGTTTGGTTTATGGATCTGCCACTCATCAAGTGAGGGATTGTCCTGCGGCTTTCACAAGTCAGGAGCCAGCACCAGAGCAGCAGGAGGACCCAGTTTATGAGGAACAGTACTAGCTGCAGGAGCGCAGCTGAGTGGACCGTGATCTTTTTACTTGCTTTAGTAGCTGAATTTTTTTATATTGCCTATTTTGAGGCTTGTCTCTGAATTTTCTTGCATTTACAATTTTCCCTATTGTCTAGTGACTACTTGTTAGTCCTTGTTATTTTACTACATAAATAAATCATTTAGTTTTTCTGGTTGCCTTTAATAAATTTTGTTGATTTTATACATTGTAAAACCCTTTAAATTTCGAGGACAAAATTTTTGTAAGGGGGGTAGATTTGTAACTCCCGAAATCATGTTTGGTAAATTTTGAGATTTTTCTAATTTTCTTGGATTTCAATATTGCTTCTTACAAAAATCTATTTGCGATTAAAGTGAATTTCGGATTTTCTTCAATTTGAAAAATATTTAATACAAATTACGTATTTTAGATGAATTACAATATTGTTATTATTATTAATATTGATTGAGTTGAAGTTACTAACTGTTAACTATGGAAATGGTTTATTAATATTTTCGGAATTAATGTGTATGATTTTATTGGAGGAACAGTAATTATTTTCTAAACAGTTGGTAATTTGTAAATTAATACAACCTGTTAAAACAGTTGTATTTTGAAATTGTTTAAATCTGTGGAGAAAATTTTGGATTTTGGTATTGAAAAATATATTTCAATTTCGATTTTTGAAAACTGTTGGATCATTTTTATTTGCTAATCCTGTTTTTTTTTTAGAATCTTGGAGGGATGAGTATTTTCGAAATTCCTTTTAGAAACTGTACTCGAATCTATTTTTCTTTTGAAATTTGTTTGTAAATTGTGATGGATCATTTTATTTGAATTTGAAATCTGTTTTTTTTGGAAACATATTGGAAGGAATATTGGTTTTGGAAAGCTGTTTTAAAAATCATTTGAATTTTGAAAAACTTAGTTTGAATTTGAATCTCTAACTAATTCTGTTACAATCTATTTGTTTTACCCCTAGATCTACACTAAATTACTGCTACTGCCTGCCATCACAGAAATAGCCCCAGATCTACGGTTATTTTCAGGAGTGCCACTCACTCCTGCACACACACAGACGCACATTAATTACTATAAATATACACGAATACCAATGCACTGACACACACCATCACTGTCAGTACTCCACTCTCTCTCTCTATACGTTACCTCACCTCTCTTATCTCTCTGTCCTCTCTCTCTCCTCACTGGGAAGGGCTGAGCTCAGCCGAGCACCACCGCCGTCGTCACCGGAGTTCGACCCCACCGCCGAGCTCGCCGGAGCGCCGCCGTGCCGTCGCCTTGTGCCGCCGCCACTCCAGTATGCCTGTTCCTTGGAGATCGTGCCACTTTGTGGTCTGTGCACCGCCATTAGCACAGCCTCGACTGCAGCGCCACCGCCCTCGAGGACTGCGCTGCTTCTCGAGCAGTGAGCCGTCTCGAGCTGTGCACCGCCATTAGCACAGCCTCGACTGCAGCGTCACCGCCATCGGCACTCGAGCGCCGAGCCACCGCCTCAGAGGAACGTCACCGCCGCTTCGAGAGCCGAGCCCCGAGGACTCGCCGAGCGACCGCGTCTAGCCACCGGAGTTCGATTCTGGCCGTTCGTCGTCGACGTTCCGCCGCTGTTAGTGGATCGACATCCTCTTCACGCCGACGGTGAGCCTCTCTCCATCGATCCATCTCGATCCCTCTCTCTTCTTGTTTTCTAGGGTTTCTGGTTTGGATTAGGGTTTCCTGATGTAGATGGGGATGTTTGACCTAGAGATCTAGGGTTTTGGCCGGAGTTGTAGGCTTAGAAGCTAGGTTCCACTTTGGGTTAGGGTTCCTAACCTTGACAAGGAAGAAGGAAAAGAACTACTAGGGTTAGGTTTGATGGCCGGGTCTGTTAGGGTTTGTGGAAGTGAGGAAGAGGTCAGATCTAAGGGTTTCGGCCATGGATATTAGGGTTTCACCTAGATCTAGGGTTTGCTCGGTTAGCGGAGGAAGGAGACGAAGATGGAAGCCTAGAACCTAGGGTTTACTAGAAGACGAACCAGAGGAAGAAGAGTAAGCGTCAGGGTTAGGGTTTACTCGTAGTAGTTGGGGAAGTCTCGTCGGAGAAGACGAAGAGGCTGGAGGAGGAAGACGAGTGGGGAGTGTTTTGCCCGTTGCTGAGAGCAACCAGAGGGAAGAAGGAGCCGGAGGAGACGAGTCCTCGCCGGAGAAGACGAGGACTTCGTCGGAGAAGACGAGTCCTCGCCGAGAAGACGAGGACTTCGTCGGAGAAGACGAGAGGGTTCTCGTCATCTTCTGGAAAATTCGGAATGAGCCGGAGAGAGAAAGAGATATGGGATTATAACTGATAGCTGGTGGGCCGGGTCCCTGGGCCAGGAGTTGGGCAGGCTTGTTTGGGCTGTCTGTTTAAGTATTAAGATTTTAATTTGTTTTATTTTTTTATCAGTGAATATAGGTTCTGGGCCTATGGTTTGGGCCATAGGGCTGGGCTGGTTAAATTAGAAGTATTTAAGTTTTATTAAGTTTTAGTTTAACACAGTGGGCCGGGCTGTGGGCTAAGGTTGCTGGGCTGGGGTTATTTAGAAATAAAAAAATGGTTAGGCTTGTCTAGATTTGGGCTTGGGTTATTTGGACTGTTTTAATAATTATTGTTAAATTTTAGTGTTATCAAATATTGACTTGTATAGTATTTAGTTTAGTGATTTTAAATATTAAATAAATCTTGTATGACATTTTAGTATATGTATAATATTGTATATATTTCCAAATGAATAATATCTTGTAAACCTATAATATATAAATTCCTATTAGTAGTTATTATTATTTTACAAGTTATTTCCAAAAAGGATTTATCAAAATTAATACTTTGTGAACATAAAGTTTCTAAATTAAGAACTTTTGTATAAATAATTATTATTGGTTAATATTGATAAATTAATATTCTTATAGAAGTATTGGTGACTAAACTATTTTAAAGGGTTTATATAGTTATAAATTTTGCTAGCAAAAAAAAATGTTTAATATTTCTAAAGAGGTTTATTAGTATTGATTTAAACTATAATGTTTTCTAAATTTTATTATCTATGTTAGTTACTTAGACTGGTTAATGTCACTATTTCAAACCCCTAAATAACTTGTACAAATATAACAAGTGATTCATTGCAACCATGTAGTACTCTCGTGCAACCAAACCGAGGCAAGTACACTGACTTGACTTGTACCTTATTTTCTATCTTACCTTCATGTGCCATGTTCTCATATCTGACACGAATTACACACGATTGTCTTGCGTCATTGTTCATTGCTTGTGCGTCATTGTTCATTGCTTGTGCGTCATTGTTCATTGCGGGATTGGGGGAAATATTAGCTTTTGTGTGACCACACCCAACATAGGTATTGAAGATAGCCTAATCGTACACATCACGTATGATGAAGCCGTACCATGTACAATTGACTCATTGATTGATTGATTGATTGTTCCTAAGCCGGTCACACATTAGTTTTAATATTTCAAAATTGTCACAATTGTATCATTGATTGTCGTGATTGATTGCCTTGTACATTGATAGCCGTGTTCATTGTCTAGCATATTGATTGTCATCCTTTACCTGCAGTTTACATTTCATTTCTGGTACCACAGTTCAGTTTCATTTCATGTTCTAGTTTTCTGGTATTCCTGTTTCACCTTATACTCTGGATCACAGATTACATTGTATATTGTCTAGTCAGGGTTGTACTTTGCTCTTTTCCTGATAGGATCGTTGCAGGTGAGTGGGAGATTGCATGGAGCTGGTGATTGCTTGGACATTGCAGTTTTTATTTATTTCAGTTTATTTTTCTGGAGATTGTATCTTAGAGATTCATTATTGTATATTATTTCTTTGGACCGGATTTGTCTCCGGCAGAGTTGTATTTTAAAGCACTTGATGGATATTGGTGATTTCTGGGAACGTTATAAAAGCTGTGATTTGGTTTACATTACATTGTGACTGTGAGTTTTCCTTAGTATTGTACAGCTTACTTCGTCGTGTCCAACGACGAAGGCTGGACGTGTCCGACTTGTATCCGATTATTCGGGAGTGGGTCGTGACACCTCCGGAAGTTCTCCCATGTTAGCCCTCTCACCGACGCACGAGGAACCGTGTGGTACCATGTCAGCACAATGTCGAAGAATCGGCTGGCTGCGGCCGAAACCCAAAGTGCTCTAGGAAGCTCTGCCAGCTCCATGCTCCGCAGTACATCCTCTAGCAAGTCGTCTGCATAAAGGATGCCCTCCGTGCCTGTGAAGTCCCTGGAGCTCATCTTTCTAAAGTCTAATACTGTCCCCGGCCTGGACTGTTGCTGGTACGACTGCTGGCCAGTAGGGCCCTACATCGTACCCGGTGCCACTCTCCACTGCTGCCAGTACAAGCTGATGCGAGTTCTCCATACTCTGCCTCAGTCTCGATCTGACGGTGTGACACCTCCCTCCGACTGGCGCTGCGACGCCTCTGCCTGGGCCCGCTGTGTCTCCATCATCTGCTGAAGGAGAAGGAACATATGATGTGTATCCGTCGGTATCGGTGGTGGTAGCGGCAGCATCTCCGAAACGACGACCGAAACCCTCTGGGTGGAGGTAGTAGACCTCCCTGTGCAACTGTCGGGGTCTCCGGAATAGTAGAATCACTGGGGGCAGTCTCGTGAACCTCCTCCTCGGCCTGGTCAGATCTCTCGGGCAAGCTACTCGATCCAGTGGCTTGCGGGTGCGTCTTCGTCATCCTGGAGACGAATTGAAACAAGAGATCAATATGGCACATGAGTAGATAATATCAAAGAAGGACAGTTAATTTAATACAAGGGAAATAGTCATGATAATCAAAAGATCGAAAATTTCCTAGGTGTGATTGAGAAACTCCTCTCATATCATAGGTACTATGTCCCAATTGCAAGCTCGTAATTAGTACTCTAAGTCGAGCACCATTACGAGATCGTACTAATTACGACACTAGCCTGCATGGGCTACCATAAAAAGTGTCAAGACCCGCACCCTTATGAGGGACACGAGCACGTGGGTACGTCCAGCCTACGCCAGTATCGGCGGTAGAACACTGTATATAGTGCCTGTAAATACTACGACTAACAGTATAAAGGTACCTGTATAGTATATACTCTCTGAATGGAGGTGACACAATACAGTCTCAATCACAGAATAAAACTAAGGTAGATAGCTCAGAAAGAGAACATATGATAGATGAAAGAGTAAATAAGTCCAGAGTCCAATAAAAGCCCAGATATATACAACATCACAGGGTCTCAAAAAAATATAATGTAGAAGCTACAGTCTGATAAAGCTAGCTGGATCGCAGTCCAGTCAAACCTAGCTAATCTACACTACTCTGGAAGTACAAAATCTAGTGGCTACTATATGGCCACTATCTAAGGCTACTCCATCTGACTGGAGTCCATAATGGGTCGAGCAGTCCGACTCAGAATCATCTGTAATATATCATAACGGTATCCTGTCAGAAAAATGAGCAAGTACAAGCACTAACAGCAGTTCCATGTGAATTGACAAATTCTATAAGAGACAGTATAATGAACTACAAGACAAAGATATATGAAGACTTGGGAACCGTTCGAAAGCCGAGTTACAACCCTTAAACCAAACAAGGACCGGGGTTGTAACTCTTCTTCCGAGCAGAACTTAGTCTCCAATCAAGGTACAATGTAAAGGCATGTAGAGCATGTGAGTAACTGTATATCATGCATGGTGAGAGAGTACTGAATATAGAGCAGATCAGGATATATGATAAAATAAGTAAATATAAAATGTGCCTCGAATATTATAGCCTAATGTGATCGGTATGGGTCAAGAATCAGGCTTCCAGCCGACCGGCTACAAGTACGTGGACTCGGTCCGGCCGGGATGGTAAGCTATGGAGCAAGTAGTAGCAAAGGTCAGGCTATACCCATCGTGAGGTGAGGGTATAGCAATGATACAAGTAGTAATTCAAGGTGGGTATTGATCATACTATCTATAAAATTTCTCGAATAGTATACGGATCCGGACATAGCACGTCATGACGCGGGATTCCCTAAGAGGGGAGCAAGTCCTCTTCAGGAATCGGCGTCAATACAAGTACAAGAATCAAGACCAAATAAGTACCAGTATTCCAAGAAATCCAGGAATGATATCTCATGACAGGAATCCGACAATACTAGTCCGTGAACTATCGTGACTGAGAATCAAGTAAGACACTACGACTGAATCGGATATAGCAGATATCAAGACAATAAAAACTATCAGTGAATGTACTCGTCTGCTGTCCTGAGCTGTAGGGTATATCAATGCTCAAAGCGGTAATCAGAAACCTAAAGATGAGATACTGTATGTTAATTTAGGTTTAAACAAGTTTAAGAATGATTCACAATGAATGATATACAATCTAGGTCAAACTAGGTCTCACTGAGTCACACCAAGTCCTATCAAGTCAAATCTAGGTCAAATCAAGTTATATCAAGTCAATCTAAGCCAGACCAAGTCAACCCTAGGTCATACCAGTCATCACAGGTCAAAACAAGTCGAAGAAAGTCAAACGGGGTCAAGAGTTGGCCTACAGTTGACTTTTGGTCAACTGGTCAACCCTAGTCAACTATGGTCAACTCTAGGCCAACTCTAGGTCAAACTGGTCAAATATTGACCAAAAGTTGACTTTTGGTCAACTGGTCAACTCTGGTTTGGATTTGGTCAAATCTAGACAAAGTGTTGACTCACGGTTGACTTTTGGGTAAAAAGTCAACTCTGGGTCAACCGAGCCAAAATTAGTTCAAATATGACATTTATAGGGTGTACCCAACAAGCCACCCAAGTTTCAAGTCAATCCGACTACCCGAACTCCGTATCTTGAATTTACCCGATTACCCCATAACATTTACCCTCAAACCGTTCTAACTCGACGCCAAGTGGCATTCCCTTAGGAATTTCACTCCGTGCTTCCTAGGGTAGTAGGGTACTAGCCTATACAACCATTACCTACCAAGTTTTCTAGGGTAAGTGGACATCCAGTCCATCTTACGGTCCGTATCGCCCGTTTACCCGTTATCTTGAATATTTCAAGATACGGAATGGTACGGTGCGATACCGTCTCCCTAATCCCACATGCAACCCCGATTCCAACTCTGAAGCCTACCCACAAAATCTAAATTACATTATCTAAGTTCCCTCCAAGTTTCAACGCGTTCCGAATCACGGAACTCAAATTTCACCCCTTAACCAAAATCCTAACTTAACATTCACTCACTCACTCAAACCCATTTTTCATACTCACTTAGGACCAACTTAGGGGGCTATTCTTGTGGGTTTTAGAGGGGTATATAGAGCTAATAATAGGGTATATATAAGTATATACATATAGGTATATAGTGGGGTATATACGGGGTCGAATAGGGGGTTAAATAGGGGCCTAAAGGGGGTTTGCTGCTGCTACAATTGCTGTTACTGCTGCTGCTGCTAATGCTATTTTTGCCGCTGTTGTAGGGGGGGCAGTAGCCCCCTTGGGCCCCCCCTGCTGCCATTGCAGCTCTACTCTTCTCCCCTCTTCTTCCCTCTAAATCCCTCCTCTTCACCTCTCTAAATCTCTTCTAAAACATAAATTTCCTTCTCTAAATTATCTATTCTCTCTCTCAATCTCTCTAATATATATATATATATATATCACTCACATACAATTCCTCATTCCTTCCCCTCTCTACACATACAAATACACACACACATATATATATATATATGATCACACACACACACACACACACACACACACACACACACACACATATATATATATATATATATATATATATATATATATATATATATATATATATATATATATATATATATAACACACACACACACACACACACATATATATATATATATATATATATATATATATATATATAAATAAATTATATATATATATATATATATATATATATATATATATATATATATATATATATATATATATATATATATATGGACACTCTCACCCACACATGGACACACACTCTCACATGGACACACACATACTTATAGACAAATACACACATACATACATATATATATATATATTTTTTTTCTTTTTTTTTTTACTTATAGACAAATACACACATACTTATATATATATATATATATATATATATATATATATATATATATATATATATATATATATATATATATATATATATATATATATACATACACCACTCTAAAAGGATAAAACCATAAATAATCCTTAAACTAGATTTTAGGGGAACCTAACAAATCTAGGGTCAACTTGTAGAGAATGGTCCCCTCTCTAATTTATGTGAAGGAATAAAAGTAAATGAGAAATTAATGAGGGTATTAAAAGCATACCTAAATGTAGATTTGGAAGAGGAAGAAGGAGTTGGAAGAAAGAAATGAAGGAAGAAGAAGAAGTCTTAGTGATGAAGGAAGAAGAGGTGGAGGGGGTGGACTATATGACCAGCCATGTAAGGAGGGTAGGGGCACTTGTAATTACAAGTTTTCCCCTTCCTTGCCTTCTAGGCTAAGTTAAATCAATTTTTGGATTTTGGGATTAGCAAAAATTAAACAAAAATCATAATTAAGCTTAGATACTTATATGGGATTAGTCCAAACTTCTAATCCTAAAAGTTAAGTATGGTGGGCCATGGTTAATTAACATGCTAAATACAACTCAAGTCGAAATTCCCCGGAGTCCCGAATTAACTCGGAATGCGATGAAATTCGAACCCGACTCCTGTAATAATTAAATATTAATATTCATGAAATAAAATTCCCAAAAATATTATAAAATGGAAAATTATCATTTTACCCCTATCTTGGAAAAGTGAGGGTGACATTTCTACTTATACTTATACCTTTGGTGATATGTGCCTATTGGTTTACGTATTAGTGATATGAGCTTATCTATCTTAAATTTAATCGGGTTGCCAAAATCAAAACTATGTTTTTGATTGTGGTCATTCAATTAAGTTTAATCATTATGATATCACTAACATTTATGCTATCACCTTATCACTTATACTTAAACTCGACATTATCCTAATGTGCATTAAACTTATTATACTTGCTACTATATATATTGTTTTGTTCGCCTAATATGTACATGCAGAAAAGCAATATGCAAGATCAACATGGACTTATGCAAATGAAGAAATTATGGTGGGCCAAAGACGACGGATCCCATAAGATTTCTCTGAACCACCCGACGACATCTCTGGAGCCACGCACTCAGCGGACGGGGGTCGAGGGGGCAGCGCCCCTCGTCGGGGGTTCGGAGGCGAAGCCTCCGAAAGGTATTCAATTTTTACAAACTGGATATTTTTGGACAGCTGACGTCAAGGAAGAATCCAACATCTATCAAGGAAAGAACCATGCCATGCCATCATCATTTCAAGACTCTGAAGAAGCCTGCACCTGCTACAGTATATCTGGAGTCTGTAATAAGTTTTAGGAATACTTATAAACACAAGAAATAGATGGCAAAATCGAAAGCTAGGGTAGAAATTAGACCAGGATCATTTTCGGATAAAAATCGGCATACCAACGGTATACCAATTTTTGTTAACAGAAAGTTTCTGTCTACAAAATTGGCATACCGACGGAATACCGATCTATACCAACGGTATACCGATTCAGTAACGTTGAAAATCTAACGGTCGAATTTTGAACATTTAATGATCCCAACGGCTAGCCGTTGCAATTCCAGACCGGTATTTCGACGGTATACCAGTTCGTACCGACGGTATACCGATCGCTGACTGAAAAGTTGCCTTTGAGCTCTTTTTAATGTTTTGGTTATAAATAGCCTTGAACCCCTTCATTCAAGGTTGATGCTTTGAGCCTAAAAATTTTTAAACCACCAAAGCCTATCCACAAACAACTCTACAAAGCTTTCATTTGCCATTCATAAATTATGGTAGAGTTATTGAGTTGAAAAGTAAGATCTTCATCTTGTTGTATAAGGAGATCAAAACCTATTGTGAAAGGTTGAAGTTGGAAAGTCTTCAGATCCAAACTCTCGGTTGAAGTTGGAGAGTCTTTGTATCCAAACTCTCGGTTGAAGTTGGAGAGTCTTCGTATCCAAACTCTCGGTTGAAGTCGGAGAGGCCTTCGAACTAAAGCTCTCGTGTAAGAAGTTGCCGAGTTCTTCGGATCCAAACTCATGTGTAACTATTTACTCAAATAGTGGATTAAAGTCGGAGAGAGTTCCGGGACTGGACTTGGGAGGATACGAAGATATATCGTGTGTCGGTATTGTTGTTGCTTCTTCTCTTTCACTTATATTTTTAAATTGTCCATTAGCTTGTGCTAAGTGCTTGATTAGTTAGCTTGACCCTATTCACCCCCTCTAGGGTTCCTTCAATTGGTATCAGAGCAAGGACTCTATTGTTAGGCTTAACATCCTTAGGGTAGATCCTTGTTTATTTTTCTATGGTATCGTATTCCTCCTCCTCCTCCGATAAAGAGGATTTTACTTCTAGTAGCATGGACAATCATGTTTCTTCTAAATGCAAGAAATGCTCTAAGTGGAAAGCCATGGCTAAACAATCCTTAGAGATTCTTGACAACCTTTATTCTACAAATGAAGAACTTTCTGAAAAGGTTATTCATTTAGAAGAAGCAAAATAAGTTTTTGAGTAATGAAAACAATGATTTATTATCTAGACATGATTATCAAAACTCATCTTGTGTTTCTTTAAAGAGTTTGAATGAGGCTTTAATTTTGAAATTAAATCTCTTTTCTCATCAATAGAAGATCTCAAGACTCAATCACATGAGTTATCTTATTTACATGATTCTTCTATTGTTGATTTAAAGAAACAAAATGATGCTTTTATCTCTAGAATTGCTTTATTTGAAAAAGAGAATGATATTTTGAATGCTAAATTTGATTCTCTTCCTTGCATGCATGATGATTTGTTATTAGAACATAATATTCTTAAAACTAAATCTTCACATGCTCACTCTAGAGATAGTCATCATTCTAGTATGTCACATGTTCATAATCATGCTCATTCTGATACATGTGCACACACTAGCATTAGGTGCTTTTATTGCTCTCGCATTGGACACATGAGCTTTATATGTCCTATTCGTAGGACCTTTACTACCAATGTTAGAGTAAGTGCTATATGGGTCCCTAAAGCTAACAAATATGGATTCAAGTTTATTTGGATACCAAAATCTTTGCCTAATGTTGTAGGTGGAGCTTCTTATATCGGGACATAGCACCGAGAAACGTGTCGGTGGTTACAAAGCTTAAAGGTCATCTTCTAAGCAATTGCACCAACACAAGCGTGACCACTAGAGCCACTTTGGTAGCATGCTAAATGATTCTCTTTAAATTATTTATATTTGTAGAATCTAGCATGTTTCTCTTGATATCTTGCTACTAGCTCACATTGATATCCTTTAGTTGCCTTTTTTTATAAATCAATGTGAGATATAATACTAGCATGCTTAGTTAATTTTCTTATTAATTCTTTTATCTAGCATGACTAGTTACTTGGCTTAAATGATTAGTTCACACTATGTAGTTTATCACTCATTTTCTATTAGTGTGACACATTTATATATGCATGCTCGTTATTCTTAATCTTTATTTATAAAGCATGCATATCACTCTAGTTCATAGGAGCTTGGTTTTGCTTTGAGTTAATATGATTTTAACTCTCCGTCCTTAAAGTTTTTGAGATAGTTATTTTTTTGTCGATTTGCTTTTAATATGTCATATTTACATTAATCGGTATTTGTGAATATGTGTTTAGCACAAGCTTCTTATCACTTGACAAGTATACACGTATACTTCCATTTTAACCTTGTACTTATATAATATATTAATTATTGATTCTCATATTTTATTTTGATTAAACCTCTTATGAATCAATTATGTCTTTGCCTAATAAAGCTTATTTATATGTGTTTTGAATTTGTGATTTTTTTCCAAACATTCATTAAGGATACATGACTATATTCATTAAATTTCTATTTACATGTAGATCATGTATTTCTTATGTTGATATATATTTTTGTATAAATATCTTTATGTGGGCATATGAGTTAAGCTAAAGTTTTATATTGACTTGAAGAGTATTTAATTATACTTGTTACCTTCAAACTTGTGCTTATCTCATACTTTAGCTATTGATTCCTTTAACCAAATTTGTGCTTCTTGAATCAATTAGCTTCTTCCTTAAAGTCTTCTTTTGATGATATCTTCTTGACTTTTTCGTTAGCATTATGGATACATATTCTTAATTGATTTTTGATCTTTTCATGTATGCCTATTCGTGATATATATAGTTTCATATATATAAATGATTCCTAACTTTTGATATTTTTTTATACCTTTAAGTTAGGATGTTGAGAGAAAATATTTATTAATGTTTTGCATTATGGATGTTCTATTAAGGATCACATAGTTTTGTGCTTTACCTTGCTTGTTAAATTTACCTCCTTAATTAGTGCACATTTTCTAGTCTGTATCTTTATCATTTACTATGGTGCACTATGAAAGCTCTTTGAAAAATGTACTTCTTGATATCTTTAGCATTTAGCTTTCTTGATCTTAATGATCTTTCCTTGCTCATTCCTTTGGTTTATGCTTCCTTAGAATTATTGTTGCACACATAAGGATTCTTGTAATTGATACACCATATTTCTTATGCTTTAGCTACTACGGTTTGAGCTTTTTGTGTTGAGATTTTTCATTTCTAGAGAATACACTTATTTCATAATGGCTATAATATTTTACATTCTCTAGATCGATCTATTAATTCATTATCTTGGATTAATCTCACTACTTGGCAAAGAGATTTATTTTCTTGTATTTTCTTGAACTTCTCTTTTGTCCTTTACTTGATAAGAGTCTAATTCAGTTATTTGTTATCCAATGCTCCTATTATTGCTTGGTAAAGAGTCTATAAATTATTTTGTTCTTTTAAAATGCATTACTCACATTGTGAACTCTATACTTAAGCAAGTTTTTTTTTTGTTAGTGACTTAAGAGTTAATGAGCACATTTATCTTATTAATGGCCTACCTCATTAATCTTAATTAGTTATGTAGCTTGCTTATTTATGATATATTATTAAGCTATATAGTTTGGTTCACTTTCACTCTTCTAGCTATTTTTTATTATTTTCAATCTATAAATGATATGCTAGTTTACATAAACAGATTTATGATTCTCCTAGATGTAATTTGCATCCTATTTTAGATACATATGTTTGTCTCTAAAACTAGTCTTACAAATTTTTGACTAGATCTTGTTTCTCTTGGAGGTTTATGATTCCTTTCTTTAAGTCTCCTTCTATGTTAGTCATTAGCAAGTATCTCTTAAATTTCTCTCACTTTTGATTCATGATTCCATCGTATTATCATTTACATCTCTTTTTTATTATATTTGCAATCATTTAAATAAGATA
Source organism: Iris pallida (assembly GCA_029216955.1). Classification (NCBI taxonomy): domain Eukaryota; kingdom Viridiplantae; phylum Streptophyta; class Magnoliopsida; order Asparagales; family Iridaceae; genus Iris; species Iris pallida. The sequence goes on along the minus strand of JANAVB010034417.1, from coordinate 61,503,480 downwards.
GACTCTTTTCCATATTCTTCATTGATTTGTAAGATTCTTTATAAATATAAAATTTTAATTTTCTCTTGATGAGATTTTTTGTTGGATCTTGTTTAATTTGTTTATTTTTATTAATAAAAGATCCTAATGGTTGATTAGTCCTATATTATCTTATTATGTGATTATCAAACTAATTTATTACTCTACTTTGACTACTCATGGATTGTCACATATGGACCTTTGCTATTTGAACTTTATGGATTATTATTTACCATTAGCAAGGTTTGGATTTTACCCGTTGATGGGTACATATATGGTAAAATATATCTAGTCCATGTAAAGTAATAAATTGGTTGATTCTTTCTTAATTAGATAATCATAGACATGATATTTGAGTTTTATTTTTATTTTATTTTTGAGCTATATTCTGTCTATCTTCATGATTGTTCTTAATTGACTTTATTTTTTTTATGATGACATTTTCTCAAAGGATAACATATATTGATCTATCATATTTAAATATGAGATCCTTCTATATAGATTAATGTATGCCATATTTTGATTATACGTGCTTAATTGGAATATTCTTCTAATTTTTTATCTTTAGTGGCTATTAATTGGATCTCTCTTCTTGACTAAAGATGATATTATTCGTCTTTTGACGATATTGTAGCCTTATATGCATTGAGCAAAGGGAAGAAATCCATAGTTGATTTACCCCCAAATCCTTTAGTTATATATTCTATGATATAAGTGCTTTGGAACTAGACGCATATTTTGAGAGAGAGAAAATAAATTGATTCAATTCATTTATACCTTGTAATATATCGTATACCTAGTTCATCATGGACCCATATTTTTTCTATTTCATATCCTATTGATTGAGGTCATGATATTTTTATTTGTGAAGGACTTATGAGAGTGTATGCAAGTGTCTTTAATATTTCTCTCTCTCTCTCTCTCTCTCTCTCTCTCTCTCTCTCTCTCTCTCTTATATGGATTAAATAAGTCATCTTGTTAATATTAACTTTCATATCTTATCTTGATGACTATTGTGCTTTCATTGTTTTGTCTTTCCTTATATGCTTAATTGATTTGGCTTTTCTTATTTGAGGACTTACCTAAAATTCTTGTTTATCTATATTGGTAATACTTTGAGGGGGAGCATTCAAGTCGATTGAATGTCTCTTTCTCAAGTATTTTTCTTCTTTACCTTCATGTTTATCTAAAGGATATTCACATAGCATGATAAGGTAATTGAGTTCAAATGCATTAACTTGGGTAAGCAAATAGATTGTGCAAATAAATAGATTATTTTATATCAATTGCTCTATTTCACTGATCATTCATTATTTGTTCCACTATTTATTTGTGGACAATTTTGACTTTCAAATGGCTTTTTGATAAATGTTTCAAGTTTATATTTCAATTGGTATTAAGCTTATATCTTCCAACTATCTCAATTGGTAATTTTTTTTAAATATCAATTACTTTGCAATTATCTAATCCTCGTGGGCTTTTGACTGAAATCATTGATTGAAATCTTTTATTTCAATTGGTATATCGCTTCCTTCCAAAACTAGAGTTTTAATTCATATAATATTATGTTTTGGAGTTTCTTTCTTGGATTTTAAGTTGGTAAAACTATTTTTTTGACTGTTTTTCAGTTTTATTTGTTTTACCAACTATATTGTGTTTTGACATGCTTCTTTTAAAAATTTGATGTTCTATATTGGCAATGTAGCTTTATAAACTTGTCATTACACCATTCTCCCAATGTTTTTCATTAGTATATCTTGATCATGATTGTCTATGACTTTCCTATGCTCTGATTTCCTTGCTTGAGATTGATTTTATTTTATCTCTTAGTACGGGAGAGCCTATTTTTGATCATGTCAAAGGGCGAGAAGTAAGTTTAAGTATGTATTTATAAGTAATCTAAGTAGTATGCTTTTAGTGATATTGCTTATATCTTTTGTATATTAGTGATACATGCATCTATTGTATCCATAGTAAACTTAACTGATTTGTCATAATCAAAACGGGGGAGATTGTTGGCCCAATGATTGTATCATGTTTTTGAATATGGTTAATATATTAAGTTTGAAGACAAGGTAGGTAACTCTAGAGGTGGGTGAATAGAGTTTATGACAATAATAGCCAAATAAAAATTAAACTCTTTTCACCAACAGTAAATAATCTGAGTAAATGCGGAAATATAAAGATCAAGAGATCATACGCAAACACAACCGATTTTAACCTGGTTTCCCTCGTGGAGGACTAGTCCAGGCCTGAGAACTCTAGCTCAGGATTAAATCTACTATTTGTAAAATAGTAGTTACATCCCGTGCCTTTTCTTCAGAAGAGCACGTCAACTTCTTACAAAGATCGCAGTGGCGATGCTTGGAATTTTCTAAACGACTTTCTTGACTCTTGCACAAACTCCTAACTGAATAGCACTGAGCACTTTGAGGCTTCGGAAGCTTGTGGCTAGTAGATGAGAAGGTTAAGGCTTGTATGAGGCTTTAGAGAGAAGAGAAGAGAAGATTGGATGATTAAAAATGAGAGAATTCAAGGCCTATTTATACTAGTTGGAATAGGCAGAATTCGGCCAGAATTCTGTGTCAAGAATTCAAATTTTTGGCCGTTGTAAAAATTAGGGTCCTATAATTTAGGGGACAGAGTTCGGCCCAAACTCTGTGTGAGGCAGAGTTTGGCCCGAACTCTCTGTGAGGCAGAGTTCGGCCTAAATTCTGTCTCCAGAAGACAGAATTGCTCAAATGGGCTTTGTGGGCTAGTTTGGTTTAGTGGAGCTTTTGGTTTGTAGTTTGGAGATAGGTACAGGCCCAAACCACTCAATGCTACTCAGTTTACATTTAGCTAGACTCAAATAAATATAAAAATACAGACTCAAAAACTGAGTACACTGCAGGAGAGAGCCGACGTCCGTCTTGTACTTTGATGTGTCATATTAAATTATGACGAGTATCATATTGTCAATTTTATCAATATTTGGTTGACTGTGATTTTGTGTCAACAATCTCCCCTATATTGATAATTGACAAAATGATATTTGTATATTCAATGTTCATACCTGGACACAAGTAGTAGTCGTGCATAGAAGCAATAGCTCCCCCGTAATCAGTACATAGAAGCAATAGCTCCTCCGTAAACATTGCTTCTCTGTAAGCCAATGTTTCTTTTTCCTGATAAACACAATATCTACCAAAACATAGATAACACAGATAGATAATATGATATGAATATCGAATATCAAATAATTCTCCCCCTTTTGTCATTTAACAAACTCAAATAAACAGAAATTTGTAAATGAAAGTAACTGGCAAGCACACCAAAGTAATGATAAACTGCATAGAGAGTCTGAAGAGTCACATAACATAGAGTAAACAAATACAATAAAAAGCAACTACATAAAATAGAAGTCCATAATGCAGAAAAACTAAAAAATAAGATCCTCAGCAGCAGCAGCAGGTAAGGGACCACATCCATCATGGAGCACGAGATGGTCCAGCGCCGTCAGATGGATCAATATCCGAACGTCGAGGATCCACGAAAGCCGCATCCGGATCCAGATAGCGCATAACCCAATGGTCATTGATATGGTATCCGTCGCAAGAAGGATCCCGCTCCATAGAAAGTGGCATAGAGGGATGCCGAAACATAGTATACCGGATGTCATGCAGTGAGTTGTGGATGGCATTCATCTGCAAGGTGGTACGATAGTCGAGCTGGGTCCAGCGATCATCCTCCAACACGAAACGATCGCGAAGCATGGTCTTAATAGACTCAAGAGTAGCAGGAGGAGGGGGCGCAGGCTATCCAAGAGCAGGTGCATCAGCCTGAGCATCAGAGTGCTCGGACTCAGTAAGAGATCCGACAGCTGCCTGAAGCCGCCTTGCCTTAGATAGGAAGGCAGGGGCTGGAAGGAATTGGCACTCATCGAGAGGGACATGAAAAGCACGAAAAACTATCGGAAGATAGAGAGCATAGACCAAAGATCGTGGCCTCTTCCTTGCATTGATCATCCAGTCCATTATGGTACATGAAAGGTTGAACGGGACATAAAAGTGAAGGTGATACAAAGCAGAAATCTCAAAATATGAAACCTTATCAGTCGATCCCGCTTTGGGCAGGATCGTGGAAGAGACAATACGATGAAGCTCGTAGAAATAGGGGTTTGGGAATTTTGCAAGTAACTTGCGTGGACGTGTGTTCGGGGTACAAAAATCATCCTTGAAACTCTCAAGGGAAGACCCATCAGGGAATTGAAACTTGCGTGCATCGACAAGCTTCTCCCATGAGTTGGGTTCCGGAATCTCGAGATATTCCGCAAGTTCAAAGTCATCGAATGAGATGTCAATTCCAGCAACACGAGAATATAAACGTGTGTCATCAAAAGTGAGATTGCATTCAAATAGATAAGTGAATTTGTAGACATTAATTCATCAAGACATAAATCATGAAATAATGAATCATAACGAGAAAAGATAGTAAAGTTGATGGGATAGCCCGCACACACGGGACATGATCGAAAATCATTGAACCATTTGTTTGAGGCTTCTAATGACACAAAAATTTGATCATCGAACGTGTCGGGGTCAATGGGACGTGGTGGATTGAAAAGAGGGTGAATAGGTTGATCATCACGAGGAGGAGGAGGGTTCGATGAGGAAGCACCCTCAAGTCTAGCCCTCTTTCCTGTATTAAACAACCTAGGTGCCATGAAGAAAATATGAAATTGAGATGGAGAAAAGAAAGAAATTATACCTCAAGAAAATAGTGGAGGATGGAAGAGAATGATGCAAGAAGTCTTCTCTTTGAATTTGAAGAAGAAATATTCTCACAAGGAAGAGAAAGCTAGGGTTAGGGTTTAAAGAGGAAGGGTTTGGAGAAGTTTTGGAGGAGGCAATGGAAAAGAGAGAGAGGGAGAACCCGTTTTTAAGAAGGGGGTTCAAATGGTCGGGTAAAATCTGGATCCTAGGATAAAAAATAGATCAGCGGCTGAGCCCAACTGAAGTTCTGGAATGAACAGACCGTATTCGGCCCAAACTCTGTGTTAGGCAGAGTTCGGCCCGAGTTTCGTGTTTTGGGACCAGAACTGAAGCCAGGTTGAAATAGGGTTGAAAACAATGCTTGGTTTTAAAAGAATGAAAGTAGGGAAAAGAATTTTTAGAAAAATTTAAAGGTAGATGCCCAAGTAGAAAATTTTTAAAGATAAAAGCTGAATAGAGTTAACGATAATGAAGTTCGAAAATTTGAATTTAGTAAACTATAAATAAAAGTAAACCATGTAATAAACAAGGAGTTATGACACAATTCAGTATAGTGAAACTGCCATGGGGTAGCTGTAGGGGCCGGATCCCAGCTAGCGGTAGTCCGAAGACTAGTGCACCGTGTCGCTTAGGCTTTTACGCCTTGTTGTCAGAAGGACCCTTTCGACTTGTACCCATAGCAAAGTCATCATAAGGAACCGTGACATAATCGATATTTATGCAGGCTACTTTAATGAATAACCGCTTCATTCAAAATTTTTAGTTCACGACAAAGAAAGTTGAAACGCTCTTCGGATAGTGGTTTTGTAAAGAAATATGCCAGCTGATGATCAGTGTCAATAAATTCTAAGTTTATAGTGCCATTTTGTTGGTGATCACACAAAAAATGGTGACGAATTTCAATGTGTTTCAAACGTGAGTGACATATAGGATTCTTAGTAAGGTTGATAGTACTAGTGTTATCACAGAATATAGAAATGTGCATAAAAGATAGGTTGTAGTCTGCAAGGGTTTGCTTCATCCATAGAATTTGTGCACAACAACGACTAGCTGCGATATACTCAGGCTCTGTTGTGGATAGTGCAACAGAATTTTGCTTCTTGCTAAACTATGAGACTAGAGCTTTACCTAATAAATGACATGTACCGCTTGTACTTTTACGGTCGACTTTACATCCCATAAAATCAGCATCCGAATAACCGATAAGGTCAAAGGATGTGGATTTGGGATACCACAAGCCTACTGTAATAGTACCCTTAAGGCATCGAAAGATACGTTTAACGGCGAGCATGTGTGATTCCTTAGGACTGGCTTGATAGCGAGCAAACAGACAAACACTAAACATGATATCGGGACGACTAGCAGTTAAATAAAGTAAACTACCAATCATACCTCGATACTTACGTTGGTCAACAGGTTTGCCGCTTTTATCAGGTTCCAGTTTGGTCGTAGTAGCCATAGGGGTGTTGATTGGTTTGACGTTGTCAAGATTAAACTTCTTCAGCATATCCTTTGTGTATTTTGACTGGCTGATGAAAGTTCCTTGCGAAGTTTGTTTGACTTACAATCCAAGGAAGTAGGTGAGCTCCCCCATCATGCTCATCTCGAATTCGTTCTGTATACACTTAGCAAAATCTTGGCATAGATTTTCATTAGTAGAACCGAATATGATATCATCAACATAACTTTGTACTAAAAGAATAGTGTTTTGAAAGCTTTTGATAAACAGTATAGTGTCAATCTTCCCTTTTGAAAAACCCTTATCTAGCAAGAAATTGCTTAGGCGTTCATACCAAGCTCCGGGGGCTTGTTTGAGGCCATATAGCGATTTCTTGAGTTTGAAAACATGGTCGAAAAATTTGTGATTTTTAAAACCAGGGGATTGTTTTACAAAAACTGCCTCCTTAATAAAATCGTTCAGAAAAGCACTTTTGACATCCATTTGAAAAAGTTTAAAATTTTGAAAGTTTGCAAAGGCACAAAGCATCCGAATGGATTCAAGTCTTGCAAAGCATACGTGTCATCGTAGTCGATACCTTCCTCTTGGTTGTATCCTTGAGCTACTAGACGAGCTTTGTTGCGAGTGACTGAACCATCTTCATTTACTTTGTTACAAAAAACCCATTTAGTACCAATGATCGAATGGTTAGCTGGTTTAGGAACAAGTTTCCAAACCTGGCTTCTTTCGAATTGGTTGATTTCTTTTTGCATAGCTGAAATCCAAAACTCATCATTAAAAGCTTCTAAAACAGTTTTAGGCTCAATTTGTGAAATAAAAGCAGTGCTAGCAATGGAATCTCTTGACGATGATCGAGTACTTACTCCGCATGATACCTCACCTATCACCAAGTTTTCTGGATGTGACGGCTTAAATGCAAACTTCTTCGGTAAGCCCTCCAGAGAGTTGGTTTCAGGGGTGGTATTCATCGGCGTAGAAGTTGATGGCTCAACATCATCGTCGGGGATAGCTGCTGCACTATTTTTCTCATCAAAAGTCATATTAGTAGACTCTTCTACAATCAATGAACGTTTGTTGAACACTCTATATCCCTTGCTCTCGGCAGCATAGCCAAGAAAAATACCATCATCAGCTTTGGCATCAAATTTGCCTAAGTTGTCTTTGGTGTTAAGGATAAAACAGCGACAACCAAACACCCTAAAATATGAAACATTTGGAGTCCTATCAAACCAAAGTTCGTAGGTTATTTCCTTCGAAATAGGTCGAATAAGCACCCTATGTAAAATATGACACGCTGTACTGACAGCTTCAGCCAAAAAATATTTCGGAAGTAAAAATTTATTCAATATGACTCTAGCCATATTGCCAAGAGTCCTATTCTTCCGCTCTACAACACCATTTTTTTGCGGAGTTCAAGGACAAGAAAACTCATGATCAAAACCATTTACTTCGCAAAACTTTTCAAAATTAGAATTTTCGAATTCGCCTCCATGATCTCTTCGGATTCGAGTAATCATGTAGCCTTTTTCATTTTAAACCTTTTTAGCAAAAATTTTGAAAATAGAAATTGCATCGCTTTTGTTTGAAAGAAAGAAAACCCAAGTAAATCTAGAAAAATCATCTACTATAACAAAAGCATAGAGTTTTCCACTAAGACTGGCAGCTCTACTAGGACCAAATAAGCCCATGTGCAGTAATTACAAGGGTCTAGTAGTACTTACAGTGTTTATGGAATGAAACGAAGATTTGGTTGCCTTATTCAGTTCACATTCGGCACATACCGTGTCCTTCTTGAATGTGATGTCAGGCAAACCTCTTACTAGCTTCTTTGTCGATAGCCTGGATATAGTATCCATATTGGCATGACCAAGATGCTGGTGCCACAACACTCTCTCATCCTTGTAGGCGTAGAGGCATCTTCCTGTACTGTTAGTATTTCTAGATAGATAGAAAATATAAATGTTATCCTCTCTTATCCCTTCAAAAGCAATGTCTCATGTTGACCTATCATAAATATAGCATTTACTTTGTCCAAAATTAGTATCATACCCATGATCAGCAAGATGACTTATGCTGAGCAGGTTATGCTTTAACTCGGTCACTAGGCAGACATCCTTTATTACAGGAGAAGGAGGATGACCAATAATACCATTACCTATGATGTAGCCCTTTAAATTATTACCGAAGGATACATACCCTTCCCTCTTAATCGATAGTGATACGAAAAGATTTATGTCTTCCGTCATATGTCGCGAGCATCCACTATCAAGAATTCACTTGCTTTTAGTTGAGGGAGGAAGGTCCACCTACATTACGAGTAGATGTGACCTTTGGTACCCACGTTCTTGTGGGTCCTGAAATGTTAGTCTTCGGTATCCATGCATATAGATTGATATCAACTAATTTTCTAATTCTACACTGTGGTGAGATATGACCATGTAATCCACAGTATGTGCAAGTAGCATGCCTATTTGTGTTGGGAGCAGGTTGATAATGATGTCTATATGCCGCATGGTGATAGTTGTGTGGAACAGTAGGATAGTGACTATACGTAGCAGCAGGATGATAGTTATGTCTAAGTGCAGCATGGTGATAGTGGGTATGTGTAGCAGCAGAATGATAGTTATGAGAATAATATCTATGTGCATGTGGTTTATGTATTGCATGGGAGTACGTGTACATGTAAGCAGCTTACATGCTGCATACGGGTGGCGTGTTTTACTATTATGAGTGGTTTTGTGTTTTGTGTGTGTTTTGTGACTGTGTGATTGGGTTTGAGGTTGAGCAACCTGTTTTCCCAATCCAATCTCTAATTTTTTAGAGGCAACATGTAGTTCATTACACTTAGCATTTAAACTATCAATATTAGCAATAGAGATCTTGTGTTTGTTCTTTTCTTCAGCAAGCTCATTATTGAGTGCTGTGATCTCACGTGTTTGCTTTTCAATAAGTGCTTCGGCATGATGTAAGCTTAACTTAAGCTTGGACACCTCATTAGTGACTTACGTGGGTGGAGTGTCTCTAACATTATCAAGCAAAGAAGACAGATTTTGAATCTCTATTTCATAGCTTTTGATTTTCTCCTTGGCATGCTTATATTTACTAATGACTTTCTTGTGGTCATTTAGTAAATCATTAAACGCATCATCAAGTTCATCAAAAGTAAAGTCACTACAACAAAAAGACCTATTAATGACGCTTGATAAGGAGTTTTCATGACGGCTGATGTGGAAGCGTCATCAATGTTCAGTAAGACTAGAATCTATGACGGTTTACATTAAAAATGTTATTGATAGTGCTCCAGTGATACGAGCGTCATAAAAAAAGCACGAAAATTTAAGTCAAAACCTCGACTCCCCCTCAATTCTCCCGCACTTAAGAAAAATTATAAACCCCCTCTCTTTCTCATTCTCCTTCTCCTTCCGCTCCCTAACTCCCCTCAGCCCAGTCCCCACTCCCCAACTCCCCTCAGCCCGCTCCCCACTTCCCAACTTACCTCAGCCCGTTCCTCGCTTCCCTCGGTTACAGACTCCACCACAGAGGGAAGGATGTCACCGGCGTAGCCTTCACCACCGGTTTGTCCTAAAATCTCGATCATTGCTTATTTTATGCCCTAAATTCAAAAATCTCCTAATTTTTGACAACCATATATGCATCCATCTCTCCAAAATTAGGGTTCTAAATTTTAGGGTTTTTCGACGTCTCCGTCTACGTCGGCGATGATCTGAAAAGGGCTGCATCATCGTTGACTTCTCTTGATTAAGTGAGTTATTTTGATTTTAATTTTTTTTCTAAAAAAAGATTTTGTTGGGAGTGTAATTTTTTCCCTAAAAATTAGGGTTCTTAATTTTTGATTTGGATTTTTTCCTAAAAGGGTTCTTTGATTTTTTTTTCTGTTTGTTCTTGTTCAAGGGAGTGTAATTAAATTTGGGGACCCGAGTCCGAAGCCTCTCAACAGTCACAGCCGCGACCCGGCGAGGTGCTATGCGTGCCTGCGAGCCGAGTCTGAAGCCTCCCTTCGGATTCTGACACTAAATTCTGGGATATAAATTCTAAACTCTTGATTGATTTCAGTTTCTAGGTTTATTTTGTTTGTCGATGATGTTGTTGGATCTCGATCCCTACATAAAAAGGGTTTCGATCGACTGATACGTGTTGGGTTCGATTTTGGCTTAATGATCCTACGATTGTCTTTGTTTGTGAAGCGCGAATGATCTTTAGATCATGTTCGGTTCTTTACTTGTTGTTGGATCATTTTCGGTTTCGGGTTACCTAGCTGCTGTTGGAATTATTTTTAATGCATGTATTGTTGGTTTGGGTTTCTTGTATAAATTGTTGTTTGGGTTCTTCTTCCTATACTTGCTGTGGGATGTTGGTTTTGGTTTTCCTTATTATACATGTTGGGTTGGGAAAGATTTCTTTGCTGTAGGAGATGTTTTGCTATTTGGATTAAAATTGTTGGTTGGATATCTATTATGTATGATGGGTTTAACTTGGTACTGTGGGTGTTTTTCTTGGGAGCTTTTCGATATAAATTACATGCGGGTATATATTAGTTGGGAGTATTTCTATTTCGGGATTGACATCTCCATTAGCATGCATGCGTCGTTAATTTTGGGACTACGTCCACTATGCCATGCCTGGATGTTTTACTTTATTTGTCAGTTTCGGTTTTTATTAGAGTACTCTGATATTCTTGGTGTTGGTCGTTCGATCAAATGAATCAAAGAATTGCAGATCGTATCGGATACACTGGCTCCGTGTCGGGACGTGTCCTATACGTGTTATGGCATGCTAGTACAGCAGATGATGATTGATCCTTATCTGAGACATGTTATATATCTCATTTTGTTTCTTGGCGTTAGTCGTAGTTTGTATGTTGGTTTTGTTGGATTGTTTATTCTGGGTGCAGATACGCTCGTGTTTGTACGAGTCGATACTGGACACGGATGCGAGGATACCTTCATGTCGATGATGTAGCATCTCCACAGTTGCAGCCGCGAGGCGCTATGCGTGCCTGCGAGCCGATTCCGAAGGCTCCCTTCGGATTCCGACACCAAATTCTGGGGTATAAATTCTAAACTCTTGATTGATTTCAGTTTTTGGGTTTATTTTGTTTATTGATGATGTTGTTGGATCTCGATCCCTAAATAAAAAGGGTTTCGATCGACTGATATGTGTTCGGTTCGATTTTGGCTTGACGATCCTATGATTGTCTTTGTTTGTGAAGCGAAAATAATTTTTAGATCATGTTCGGTTCTTTACTTGCTGTTGGATCATTTTCGGTTTTGGGTTACCTAGCTGCTGTTGGAATTATTTGTGATGCATGCATTGTTGGTTTGGGTTTCTTGTATAAATTGTTGCTTGGGGTCTCCTTCCTATACTTGTTGTGTGGAATGTTTGTTTTGGTTTTTCCTATTATACATGTTGGGATGGGAAAGATTTCTTTGATGTAGGAGATGTTTTGCTATTTGGATTAAAATTGTTGGTTAGGTATCTATTATGCATGATGGGTTTAACTTGGTACTGTGGGTGTTTTTATTGGAAGCTTTTCGTTATAAATCACATGCAGGTATATATTAGTTGGGAGTATTTCTATTTCGGGAATGACATCTCCATTAGCATGCCTGCATCGTTGATTTTGGGACTACGTCCACTATGCCATGCCTAGTTGTTTTACTTTATTTGTCGGTTTCGGTTTTTATTAGAGTACTCTGATACTCTCGGTTTTTCGATATAAATCACAGACTCTAAAATTGACAGACTCTAAAATATAGGGTTTTGCTTTCTTTTTCAGGGTTTTGCTATACGTACATATGCTATGGACAGTCTTCATGTGACCAAGTTGAAGCATTATAAGTGTGCTTCTTCGCTACAGTATCTGTGAGATTTTTGATGTCGATAGTTTTGATGTAGCTAAAGTGTACTCTATATTGGATGCTCTATATATTTTGAGAAGATGTATATAATGAAATGGAGAAATGTAGAATGGTAGCTAAAATACTCTATTTTGAGACAATGAAATGGAGAATGGTACTTTATATTACATTTCAATGCTTTGTTGTGAATATGGTTCAAAGTGGTTATTTTCGAATTGAATTGAGCAGCGTTTGGAATGTATAACATGCAGTATAGAGCATTATAAATGTGATACAACGACCATATACAATAATTTTTCATAACTATCCTTAACGCTTTAAAAATAAAACGTAGCAGAAATTAAACCTATTAATGACGGTTTTGGATGAATTATCTATAACGCTTTTAAAAATATTTATAACACCCGATTTCATAACGCTTGGACTGAGAAAAGAAAGCGTCATGGTTTTCAATTAATGACGCCTTTTAGCCGTCATTAAAAGGTATTTTTGTTGTAGTGAGTCATCGAGAGTTTCGCTAGTTACCTTCTCAGATGTCGCCATTAGGAAGACATTAGTGGTATCTTGAGGAGAGTCTTTTTCTTCCTCGGAATCACTTGCTTTGCTTTCATGCCAAATACTAGTGTTGGCATACTTTCTTAAAGAAGGCTTCTTGTATGGCTTCTCATATCTGTTGCCTTTCTTTGTGAAGGGACAGTCTTTTCGAACGTATCCAGTCTTCTTGCAGCGGTAGCACGTTAGTTCTTCCTCGTCGTCATCTTGTTGTTCCTTCTTTCTTTGATTGAAACGAAGGAACTTCTTGAAGTTGCGAACTAGAAGAGCTTGATCATCACCTTCAGAATTATCGTCGTCAGTATCTTCAGGATCAGCCCTTCGACGATGAGCTTTTAGGGCAATCTCTTTTGCCTTTGGAGCAGGTTCATCGAAATCTTTGAGGTCGAGCTCGTGGGTCATCAGCTTTTCCATCAAAGTTTCCATAGACATTGTCGTGAGATCATTGTCTTCTATGATAGCTGTTACCTTAGGGTTCCAAATCTTTGGTAGCCCCCTAAGTAACTTGCAGATCTTCTCATGATTTGTATATTGTTTGCCAAGAGATGATAGAGGGTTGATGACGTCAAGGAACCTTGTAAACATTTGGGTGATCGTCTCATTTGGTTTCATCTTGAATGCTTCGTATTCTTGAGTGAGATGACTGATTTTCGACTCCTTAACTTAGGTGGTTCCTTCATGCGTCACTTCTAGAAGCTTTCATACTTCGTGAGAGGTGGTGCATATCGAGACCCTGTTAAATTCAGTCCTGTCTATTGCATAAAAGAGAGCATTAATCGCTCTAGCATATAGACTCGCCTGTTTCTTTTTCTCGTCAGAATATTTGTCGTTGGGTTTCTCGACGAGATCTCCATTGACAACTATCCTGGCGGGTTTTTGTAACCATCGATGATAATGGTCCACAGGTCGACGTCTAGAGATTTGAGATAGAAACTCATCCTAGTTTTCCAATAGGTATAGTTGGTTCCATCAAATAGGGGTGGCCTATGAGTGGACTGTCCTTCACCATGGTTGGAAAACATAGGTTGTGTGGTTACCATGGATCAGCTCTAGGATGTTAGTCCTTGTAAAAAGAACGGAGCTCTGATACCAATTGAAGACTAGGTAGACAACTCTAGAGGGGGGTGAATAGAGTTTATGACAATAATAGCCAAATAAAAATTAAACTCTTTTCACCAACAGTAAATAATCAGAGTAAATAAAAATATAAAGATCAAGAGAGCATACGCAAACACAGCCGATTTTAACCTGGTTTCCCTCGTGGAGGACTAGTCTAGGCCTGAGAACTCTAGCTCAAGATTAAATCCACTATTTGTGAAATAGTAGTTATACCCCATGTCTTTTCTTCAGAAGAGCACGTCAACTTCTTACAAAGATCGTAGTGGCGATGTTTGGAATTTTCCAAGCGACTTTCTTGACTCTTGCACAAACTCCTAACTGAATAGCACTGAGTACTTTGAGGCTTAGGAAGCTTGTGCCTAGTAGATGAGAAGGTTAAGGCTTGTATAAGGCTTTAGAGAGAAGAGAAGATTGGATGATTGAAAATGAGAGAATTCAAGGCCTATTTATACTAGTTGGAATAGGCAGAATTCGGCTAGAATTCTGTGTCAAGAATTCAAATTTTTGGCCGTTGGACAACTAGCATACAGCAAACCTTAAAAATTAGGGTCCTGTAATTTAGAGGATAGAGTTTGGCCCGAACTCTGTGTGAGGCAGAGTTCGGCCCAAATTCTTTCTCCAGAAGACAGAATTGCTCAAATGGGCTTTGTGGGCTAGTTTGGTTTAGTGGAGCTTTTGGTTTGTAGTTTGGAGATAGGTATAGGCCCAAACCACTCAATGCTACTCAGTTTACATTTAGCTAGACTCAAATAAATGTAAAAATACAGACTCAAAAACTGAGTACGTTGCAGGAGAGAGCCGACGTCCGTCTTGCACTTTGATGTGTCATATTAAATTATGACAAGTATCATATTGTCAATTTTATCAATATTTGGTTGACTATGATTTTGTGTCAACAAAGTTTAGCATTTCATTATCACTAATCTTCATACTATCGCTATAGCATTTCTACTTATACTTATACCTTTGGTGATATGTGCCTATTGGTTTACATATTAGTGATATGAGCTTATCTGTCTTAAATTTAATCGGGTTGCCAAAATCAAAACTATAGTTTTGATTGTGGTCATTCAATTAAGTTTAGTCATTATGATATCACTAACATTTATGCTATCACCTTAGCACTTATACTTAAACTCAGCATTATCCTAATGCGCATTAAACTTATCATACTTGCTACTATGTATATTGTTTTGTTCGTATAACATGTACATGCAGAAAAGTAATATGTAAGATCAATATGGACTTATGCAAATGAAGAAATTATGGTGGGCCAAAGACGACGGATCCCAAAAGATTTATCTGAACCACCCGACGACATCTCCGGAGCCACGCACTCGGGGGTTCCACTGCCCGGTCAGCGAACGGAGGTCGAGGGGGCAGCGCCCCTAGTAGAGGATTCGGGGGCGAAGTCCCCGAAAGGTATTCAGTTTTCATAAACTAGATATTTTTGGACAGCTGACGTCAAGGAAGAAGCCAACATCTATCAAGAAAAGAAGCCATGCCATGCCATCATCATTTCAAGACTCTGAAGAAGCCTGTACCTGCTACAGTATATCTGGAGTCTCTAATGTGTCTTAGGAATAATTGTAAACACAAGAAATGGATGACAAAATCGAAAGCTAGGGTAGAAATTAGACCAGGATCATTTTCGGATAAAAATCGGCATACCGACGGTATACCAATTTTTGTTCACAGAAAGTTTCTGTTTACAAAATCGTTATACCGACGGAATACCGATCTATACCGACGGTATACCAATTCAGTAACGTTGAAAATCCAACGGTCGAATTTCGAACATTTAATGATCCCAACGGCTATGTTTCTAGCCGTTGCAATTCAAGACCGGTATTCCGACGGTATACCGGTTCATACCGACGGTATACCGATTGCTGACTGAAAAGTTGCCTTTGAGCTCTTTTCAATGCTTTGGTTATAAATAGCCTTGAACCCCTTCATTCAAGGTTGATGCTTTGAGCCTAAAAATTTCTAAACCACCAAAATCTATCCACAAACAACTCTATAAAGCCTTTATTTTCCATCCATAAATTGTGTTAGAGTTATTGAGTTGAAAAGTAAGATCTTCTTGTTGTATAAGGAGATCAAAACCTATTGTGAAAGGTTGAAGTTGGAGAGTCTTCAGATCCAAACTCTCGGTTGAAGTTGGAGAGTCTTCGTATCTAAACTCTCGGTTAAAGTTGGAGAGTCGTCGTATCCAAACTCTCGGTTGAAGTCGGAGAGGCCTTCGGACTAAAGCTCTCGTGTAAGAAGTTGGCGAGTTCTTCGGATCCAAACTCGTGTGTAACTATTTAATCAAATAATGGATTAAAGCCGGAGAGAGTTTCGGGACTGGAGTGTCCCTTGGGAGGATACGAGGATATATCGTGTGTCGATATTGTTGTTGCTTCTTCTCTTGCACTTATATTTTTAAATTGCCCATTAGCTTGGGCTAAGTGCTTGATTAGTTAGCTTGACCCTATTCACCCTCCCTCTAGGGTTCCTACAGTACCTTCACCACTGTATTGTACCGAGTCTAGACATGCTTATGAAAGTCCCGAAAACAAGCAAATACATCACTCTTGTTTTTCATCAAATACAGCCAGGTGCCACAAGATGCACAATCAATAAAGGAAATAAAGTACTTATACCCGTTTATAGTGTTAGTAGCATATGGACCCCAAACATCAGAATGTACTACCTCAAAAGCAAAAGAGCTCTTATGACCAGTACCAACATATGAGCTCCTAGTAAGTTTTTCTAACTCGCATGCATCACATATTAATTTCTGTTTATTTGATTTTGTATACATCTCTGGATACAACTTTCCTAGAGTATCAAAGGAAGAATGTCACATCCTCCTATGATGAAGTATCAAAGTATCTTCAGTCCTCTGCTGTAGCTCTCCCATTCTAGCCTTCTCTGCCATAGATACCAATGCTGCGTCCAGTCCTTCTCGATTTAGGTACCACAGTCCCTCATCCCAGGTGCCAGTCCCAAGTCTTCGTTCTGTCCCTTTCTTCTGGAAGATCACCTTAGGAATATCAAAAGAAATAATGCATTTCAGTTGAAGAATCATAGAACTAATAGACAAGAGACTGACTGGAAAGGATGGAGCATGCAACACATTGGATAATCTTACGAAACCTGTACAATTAACAATATCTTTACCAACTACTGGTTGGAAAATGCCATCTGCAGTCTGAATGGTGTCTGCTAATGCTAGGTGAGTGTATGAAGAAAACTCACTAGCATCCCTGATCACATGCCGAGATGCTCCTGAGTCGATAATCCAGTCTGAGGTTTTAAGGAAAGACATAGATGCAAGAGCGAGTGACTCGTCAGTACCTTCTGATGGGTGGGCATACATAGCGGCATTACCTCCAACGAAGAATGGGGTGGATGTCTCTCCTTCGGTGGACGCTCTTTGCTTTTTCTCCAGCAGGTCCAGCAGTGCCTGATCCTCCTTAGTAAAGGTGCCACCAGCTCCTCCATTCCCTTCTGCTACCAGCAGGTTTGTCCGATAACCTCCTCGGTCGCCTCGTCGGCCTCCTCGACCACGACCACGTCCACCATATCCTCGTCCACGTCCAACACCTGAGTCTCTCTCCTTAGGTGGTTTGGTACAAGCATACCGATGATGGCTCATCTTTTTACAGTTGTAGCACTGCCGATTGTGTTGCCAGAGCTTTTTCTTGGGTCCTGTGTCGCCCGAGCTAGTAACCGCTAGTGCTGACTTTGCTTCGGGGGGACCACCTGTCCCCGCCTGTAGTTTGATGCGCATCTCCTCCTGGATCATGGTTGAGATAGCCTCCTCGAGACTAGGAATCTCTGGTTGTGCAAGGAGTAAGGCAGTCCTCTGTGAGAATGCAGTATTTTGCTCTTTGAAGAATTTTATCGTCCTCTCCTGCAGACAAACATGTCTCTCCTTGCACTTTAGGTCCCCGCAGCTTTGCCCGTTTTGAGGAGTGATCATAATCCAGCCAGAGACGCTCCAACTCTGTGGCGTACTCCTGCACCATCTTCTCTCCTTGTACAGTGTAGTCGATCTCTCCTTTTATTTGGAAGACCCGTAAGTTGTTCCCCACACCATCATAGGTTTTTCTCAGCTTTTTTCTTTCACCATCTCAATTCCATTTACTGTGGAGGCAATAGACTGGACAAAGAAATTGAAAAGCCAGATGTAAATCACCATATGAGTGGATTTCCACTCGTCGCGTCCTATCGAGCCCTCGTCCGGCTCTGTCTTCTCGCCCGTCAAGAATTCCTCCAGGTTCTTTCTTGCAAGAGTTTTTCTCACCCGTCGTGACCAACTCAGATAGGTGGCTGGTCCATCCAGCTTCAGATCGATGGAGGGTAGTTCCAACTTTGGTGGCGTTCGTGTCGTGCTCTTACCATCCGACACCTTCATCAACGTCGCCATATTGTTAGCATCCAGCTTCTTGAGGAACGCCTCAATCGATGCTTCTTCTCCGCTCACGTCCTGCTTGCTCCACGACTCATGCTCATCCTCGTCGTCTTCTCCTAGATCCGAACATGTCTGATTTCATCGGATCTAGGCATCGGCATCTCCTTCGTCCTCGTCGTCTTCTTCGTCTTCGTTGGCCTCAGATGGAGGCGCGCACAACGGCAACCACAGCGGCAGCAGCAACAGCCAGTCGCGGCAGCGGCAGCAGTGGCCGCAGCAGTAGCAGCAACGGGAGCGGGAGCGGTAACGGGAGCGGGGAGTAGAGGAAAGAAGAGGGGTTAGGGTTAGGATTTTGGTGGCGGCTAGGGTTAGGATTTGTGGAAAGGTAGCATTGATACCATATTGAAATTGATTGATATGTTTTATTGATAATCTCATAGGCTTTATATAGCCTTTACATCATGGAATATCCAATGGAATATCCTGTGGCATATTCTGGCATCCCAAATATGTCCTCAGGATATTCTCATACTAAATATAACATATTCTCTTTACTAAATATATCAACAAGTTCCCTCTCATAGAAAGAGTCTTCCATGTGGACACACCAATTTATATAAAGGTATAAATTTGAAACTACATATCCCTAGTGCACCAATTTATATAAAGGTATAAATTTGAAACTACATCCCTAGTGTGTCAATGGCAAATTACATATCTCAAGAACTTCATATCAATCAATAAATTACATTCATAAACAAAATAGGTGGAGAAATGCATTGCTCAAAAGCACAATAATATAATACAAGTAGTAGTTTGATCTAGACTTTGAACCAACATTCTTCACAATATAACTACATGAACAACAACAAATGAAAGCAAATTTCCTGTATCTCATGGTGTTATTCGGTCCGGGCCGGGCCGGCCCGCGGCCCAGAAAATTCGGGCTCGCCGGGCTTGGGCCGGGCCCAGCCCAGACCGGGCGTGAAGACGGGCCGGGCCTGGCCCGACCCGTTGTGGGGGGTGGGGGGCCGGGCCGGTTCGGGCCTCGGACGGACCGGGCCGGGCTGATTTGACCGCGGGCCGGTTCGGACCTGGGCCGAGTACCGGGCTAACCGGCCCACCCTACACCATGACCTGTATCTCGTGGGAGTCTCTCTCATACCAGTTCTAATTATTAGATTATTAGTAAGTAAAAAAAAATGGCATTCTTCCACAATGCTCGAGGAAAACCAAATTGCTCGACTAGTACCATGCCAAAAATTAAATGAGTACTATCCAAACTTGAAATAAGCTCAGACATTTATTTTGCACCTCGAGCATAGATGAATCTGCTAGACAATAATAATTACCAAGCAAGGAGGACAAACCACAGCTATCTTTAGATTCCTAGGCTCCTTGTCTCATGTCAAAAATCAATCAAGAAGCATAAGATGTACTGCCACCATTGAATACTGGCTCACGTCTAATCTCCTCATGTTTAGCAGCATGCTTTTTTGTCATTTCTAATTTTAAAGGTGATACTATGTTACAATCACTTTTATTGTTGCTGCCCTTCCTATGGTCTATAGAGATATAAATCTTATTAACTAGACAAGTTTAGTGCATACCTTCTCCTGGTCAAGGTACCACCTAGCCAGCACAAAGATACGCAAATAGTGGCAAGCTGAACAAATTAACAAAATCAATTACAATTGAACCAAGAATAAGCAGGTTAGCAGAACAATTAACCGTGCAAAGAATTGGATCCTCTGCAGAAATTGGGTGTTGTCAAGGAAATTTCCATGCCTAAGCATTTGTGAAGGTGGCATCATTCACCCCACCACTCCCCACTTCAACTAGATATGGCAATTGGGTGGGGTCGAACTGAGTATGTTGACAAGGTTATTGAGATATGGTTCATCAATCCTCATGTTATTAGGAAAAAACGAATTCTTATTCCCTTCCTTCCAATGATGAAAGAAACGCCGATACCAATCTTCCTACTTTCCTCGTAAACGAATTCTTGTAGACTATTCCAACTCATGAATGGATTACGGATATTAAATACTCTTCCACTTCGAAAACTGCATGCTTCTGTATACAAAGGAAAGAAATTGGCTCATATGCTTGTACTTGACTTGTTTGTAGACTATCAAGAATCAGTAAGCATCTAATTGAACAGATCAAAGGGAAAAGAGTCAATTTTGTTATTGATTATGTTAGGCTGACTATCAGTTAAATACTTATCTTTACCTTTTTAAGGTAAAAAGTTAAATTGGATGGCTCCTGATACGAGATGTTTGTCTGTTACAAAGTAGGATCTAAATTAGACATCAAGGACGGATAGGGAGAATAGTTTTGATTCATCATGGTATTAGGTGAATAAACTGATAAAGTAGTTGTCCGAGGAGGTCTCAAGTTATGTTCCTAATGAAAAGAGATTCAAGCATGATGAAAGTAGGAAGGTTGCCATCTTTGTTGCTTTCATCAACGGAAGAAAAGGAATACAATTGTGTTCATGTTTTCTAATAAGTAATAACATTAAGATAGATAAACCATTACTGGATAACTGTGTCAACAAACTGCTCCCTGTTGGGAAAGAAACGCGAAAATCTTTTCCCAAACTAGAGAGTACCTGTGAGAGAACCGAGCAATACAACGCACGAACCAAAACACCAAAAACAAACCACGCAGATACAGAGAATTTTTGACTTGGAAAACCCTTGCAGGAAAAAACCACGGAACGATCGGAGTCCAACCCTGAGAAGCCTTCACTAATGAAATAAAGGAGTACACCCTCTACAAACTTCTCACGATCCAAATCGGATCTCCACAACACTTAGAAGCAAGAATAATGAATACAAAGCTACGAAGAACGAAGACGACGAGTAGATATTACACGAACACGATCCTCCTTCGAAAACGGCCTTCAATCCTCCTTCTTCTCTCCCAAAGTTGCAATGGCACTCTTGCCTCTTTTCTCTCTCTTGTGTGTGTTGTGTTGTGATTAGGGTTAGGAATAACTATGTATAAACCCCCTGATCCGCAGAAAAACCTGGACCGTAGGATACGATCCAATGGTGATCAATCACCCTAAAAAATGCTTCAGCCCCGACGACACAGAGTTCGGCCAGAACTCTGTGTTTGGCAACCAGAACAGTTCTGGAACCAAAAGGCAGAGTTCGGCCAGAACTCTGCCCCCCTCCTTCCAGCAGCTCCTCTGTCAACTCCCGAATATCTCCGTCATCTCCGACTGGCCTCGTCACCTCCCCGAGCTTCTCTGACGCACAGATAGCGCTCGTCGCACTCCGGGGTCTTCTCCACATAGGTTGGAAATCCCACCCACTCCAACAAATCTCCCCCTTCACAACTAGGTGGAGGAGGTCATCATCCCGACGATCTGCCTGCAGTACTCAAACTTCTCCCTCGGTAGAACCTTCGTGAGCATGTCCGCTCCATTGTCATCAGCATGAACCTTCTCAAGCGCCGCGTCCTTCTTCTCAACTACATCCCATATCTAATGATACCGAGTCTCGATGTGCTTGGACCGACTATAAAATATTTAGTTCTTTACAAGGTGAATAGCACTCTGACTGTCGTAAAGCAAAGTATACTGCTCTTGCTTCAGCCCCATTTCCTACAAAAGCTTCTTCATCCACAGCAGCTCCTTGCAAGCCTCCGTCGCCGTAATGTATTCCACCTCCGTCATCAACAAGGCAACATACTTCTACAACCGCGACTGCCACGATACCGCTCCTCCGACAAACATCATCACATAGCTGAAGTCGATCGTCTCGTGTCTACATCTCCAGCCATATCAGCGTCGGTATACCCAACTGTAGGAGCGTAAAAAGTTCTTCAAAGAAAGAGTCATCTCATTCATAAGTGATTGGTTTTTACGCCTAGCAGAACGGGTAATCTCTTTACGCCCAAGACTAGGCTAATCAATTTACGCCTAAGCAGGCTGATCATTTTACGCTTGGGTCTACACCTATAATTTTACGCCAAGGACAGAGCAACCTCTTTTACGCTGGACAAAGCTGTCAAATCTCGCATTTAATGCAAATTCTGACATAAAGATATTAATGATGGCATTTACCACAGAATCCAATGGAATTTGTCTTATACAAAGACCATTGTTGTCGTTTATGTGGATCGAGCTACTTTATGCTCACTACATGGTTTCTTTTACGCACGGAGTTTTACACGAGTTCTTACGCTCATAAAACAATGTGTGCATAAAGTCTATTTGAGCCATTTTTACGCTCAAGGTTATTCAATAACCACTTTACGCGGGAAACCTATGACAGAGCTATTTTACGCTCATCTTACTGCTTTACGCCCAGAGGATGTTGGGACTATTTTTGCGCCCTATTCTTTCTGGCCAGTTTGGAACGTGGTTTGCCTACATGGCCTTCATGCCACATATTTCGAAGAACGTGTGTACATGTATCCTATTCTCACTGAAATGATTGGACGCGTGTCAACGTATACAAAGGATGACTCTGATCATGGGTGGCAGTTGTTAGCGTAAAGACAGATTTTGATGCTTTTTTACGCACAGAAGCCCCAGTCTATAAATAGACTCATTTTTCTCATAACACGGGAGACACACAGAGAGACAATGAGAGAATAGAGAGATCAGAACTTCGAGATTTTGATTCTCCGGAGCATTCTTCTTCAACTTTTTTTTTCAAGAACAGAGTGAAGCAAAGCAGGAAAGCATTCGGCCTCGCCATCAGTGCCCAAGTGCGTCTATACCTTTCTGGTGACTTAGTTCTTCCAAGTTGTTCTACTTCAAGCAGTGATCTTCATCATCATCATATGGTCCAAGGAACAAAGTGATCATTTACAGATCAGACTTCCATAGCAATACTTTCCCAGAATCAAATTTGTACTTCTTGTACTTTTTCTCGTTTTATTTTCAAAATCCAACTTTTGTTTGGCAATTTTGTTAAGTGAAACAAAATGGCGACTCTGCTGGGGACGACCTTCTCCTCTGACGAGAAGGCGATTGCTCAATATGATGATGTTTCGGTCGGTTCGACCAAGAAGACTCTGGTTGTGCACTTCGACCAGACTGCCTATGAAGAAATGCTCTGAACTGGGGGTGGTTCTCGCCACTCCAATGTTCAAAAGTCTCACAAAGCACGAAAAGTTTGGATTCCCAAATCCAAAGCGGTTTCTGATCTCTCTGTTGCTTCTGATGACAAGGAAATTCTTCCCACTCCTGTCGTAGGGGCTCCCGTTCGTAACGAGACAGTCCTTACTTCAGAGTTGCACCCAAAGTGTGACGATTTATCTCCCGTTTGTAACGGTGAAGATAATCAGGTTTCACGCCCACTGCGTAAGAATCAAGTTTTACGCTCAGTGGGTAAGAACCAAATTTTACGCTCAGTACATAAGAATGAATCTCCCATTTGTAATGGGACAGACTCTAAAGTTTATGCTTCTGAGTGTAAGAATCAGTCTCCCGTCGGTGACGTGGTAGGCCCAACTAAATTACGCTCCTCGCGTAAAGTAGAATCTCCCGTCTGTATTGTGGTAGATAATCAATTTTTACGCTCCACGCGTACAGGTAAGTCTCCTGTCTTTGACAGTGTAGATAAAATTCATAACGATGTTTGCACATCTAATATGAATGTACCTAAACGTGTGCAGCGTAAAAATATCGTTGGTAAAGCTTCTGTCTACACCAACAACCTTCTTATACTGCTTTACGCAAAGTACCAAACTTATAAATTACACGCCATGAAAATGGAGTCCTTCGTGCTAAATCTCAAGATTTACGCACACAACTTCAAACGCGTAAAAATGTACAGTTTGGTTCTGTGAATGCAGCCAGTAATCTTCTTTATACACAAGGGACTAAACATTTTTCTACACCAAATGTAATAAAGAAGAATACTCCATCTGTTTCTTCTGATTTACGTGAATTGCTAATGCAAAAACGTAAGAACAGACAATCTCCGGTGACGTTCCCCCAAGAAAAACATCATTGTGAATATCACCAGGTTGTGATCAACTGTTGTTGTTCGGCTTCAAAACGGTCAGTTTTTGATCGTTTAAGTTTTACCTCGCCTCAACATCAAGCTGAAGATCAAGAACATGAGCTGTCATATGTGTCAGTCAACATGGCATCTCATACTAACAGAGGACGACATCCAAGACAGAATATGTCCCACACCCCAGGTCAACAACAGTTCAACAGGCTTCTTGATTCCTTTGAAGGAGTATATCAGAATACTCGATCAATAAGACAAAGACAATTGTAGACTTCTGATTCAGAAGCTGGGGGTACTCAATCTTTTGAGTCTGATACCGATAGTGTGGATTCATACTTCTATACTAATCCCTCTATATCTTTAAGAGAGGTTGAATCTTACGCTGTTGGAGATGAACCAGAGACGTTATCTGCTAATACGGAACAACGTCTCACTGCCGTGGAGCAATCATTGAAAGACATGCTTAACATGGTACAAAGCATGCATCAGATAATTTTGAATCAGCAAACTGCTCAACCTACAGTAATAACTCCGGTACCAGTAGCAGCACAAACTCAAGATAGTCAAGGGACTGAAATACCTTTGAATACTCAAGAGCCGGCTGTTAATCAGAATTCTGCATTTCCAGATCCCATCATTCCTGAAGATGCACCACCTCCAGTGGGGGTTATAGTACATCCAACGACTATTCAATCAAATGTGCTTCCTCAAACCAGTGAAGTCATTCAAGCAGTGTGTGAACTCAAAGCACAGTTTGAAGTTTTGAGGCACAAAGATCAGCTCCAGAGGTTGGGGATTAAGCAACCTTATCCTCCTTATTAGAATGATGTACCCTTCCCACCGAAGTTCAAACCACAATCCATGGTTTTATTCGATGGAAAAGCATCTCCCAGTCAATATATCAATTACTTTGATATTATGACTGTACACTTGCAGAAAAATGATGCTCTTCTCACTCGAGTGTTCATCGGGTGCCTGACGGGTTCAGCTTACGACTGGTATCGTAGCTTACCCGATAACTCTATTTCGTCTTTTGACGAATTCAAGGCAATGTTTCTCTCCCGCTTCTATGAAGGAGGTATGGACATGAACATGTCCTCCTTGATAGAAATCAAACAAAAGAAGAAAGAAGATACTCGGACGTTCATTGAACGTTTCCGACAGGCTACTCTAAAGATGCCTTCTAGTATGCCAGATTCAGTGTTGATTGATACATGCAAGATGAATCTACGACCATCCATCGCTGTTTTCATGGGTTCCCAGTTCTCAGATTGGGCTTCGTTTATCATAGCAGCAGTTTCTGCCGAGACCAATGGTAGGTTGGCTCGTGAACATGGGATGATTTTTGCCTCAGATGATAGAGGAAAGAAAAGTAATCCTGGTAATAACCCCGGTAATCGTAATGTGAAAGGAAAAGATACTCTTATGGTCAATCTCTCCAAGAACAAAACGACGCCAAATAATCAGGAATCTTTCAGGCCAAAGGAAGAATATTCTTTTGACGAAAGTGATATCCCAGGGATATTTCAGTGTCTGGTGAAGAGTGGCAAACTTTAGATTCCAGAGCCAAAAAGGCCTAATGAGGTGAATCTGACTGACAATCCCAAATATTGTATCTATCATAGATACATTAATCATCCTACCAGTGCTTGCTATGTCTTGAAAAAGAAGATCCAAGAGCTGATAAATGGTGGCGCTATCGCTTTAACCAATGATGACCATACGGTTACAACCAATATGGTTTCTCTTCAGTTTGGGGATTTTTCTCCACAGCAAGTCCCAGATAGAATTATCCTAATTTCGAAGGCGACTATGAAGATCGTGAATATCCCGCCTGCCAGGAAAGAAAATACAGGATTGCTGCCGCTCATATTGAAGAATGGTGAAATCATGTGGGTACATCCTGACTTAGTACCTGAGTTGGAAAATAATGGTAAAACTTTAAATCCAAGAAAGGTAAGAAAGTCAAAACCTGCAACATGATTTTTCATGTTATTACAAATCCTGATGACTTGGATCATCTATGGGATGGCCTTCCTCTAGAAGATTGACTGAAAGGACTAAACATCTGTCCTCCAAGTCTAGGTCCTCCTACCAAGCTCAAGCTTACTCATCAGCAGTGGCTAGCCATAAATAGTGTTCTTTTATACCGGGCACAACAAGTCTTTGCTGCTTATGAAAAAGCTCTAACAGGGATTTCTCCTCGTATCCCGAATCTTTCTCCTCCCTCAACTACAGAGACGTCTATGCTTCATTCTCCTATAGTTACAGAGGTTTCTTCCTCTTCCTGTGCTAAAACACATGTCCAAAGTTCACTGCCTATCCACTTGTATAGTCAGCAATCTGTCCTTCTCATGAGAAAGATGGGTTACGACTTTCAAAAGGCAGAAGGTTTGAATTATGATAAAGGAATACGTCTTCCTTTACAAATTCAAAATCAGAATTCTACTGCTGGATTGGGTTCTGAAGTTCCTCGTAACAACCCTCACAAGAAGAAGGCTAAGGGAAGAAAAACTAAATCCTATAATATGGTACTTTCTTCTCCTGAGTCTGAAGAAGAAACTTTTGCTGGTACAAGATCTGGAAAAGAGTACCACAAAGACTATGAAGGATCCTCCAAAGAAGCAGAAGATGTAGTGGAAACTTTACCAGTTCAACCTTCTCATGTTCCTGTTAAACCGTCTGTGATTGAAAAGAAAAAACAGAAGGCAGTACGCTTTAATATCCCATTGAAGTCTGCTTCCAATCAGGGGGTGGTGATGAAGCCTTACAGGTTTGACATTCTAGCTCAGTTAGCCAATACTCCGGCTAGACTTTCTATATTTGAACTGCTTCACCTTTCCAGAGAAAGCATAGAGACTTTGAGCGAAGCTTTACTTCAAGCAGATTCATGCTTGGCTCAACTCAAGACTCCTGATAATATACCAGTGTCATATCCGCAATGTCATAGTGTGATGGAAGCAATTCCCAACATCACCTTTACACAAGAGGATATGCTATTGAAACACAACAAGCATGATAGGCCTCTGTGTTACACTGGATATATCGGATCCACTGAAATTGACAGGATTTACATTGATCCTGGGTCTTCAATTAGTATAATTCTTCAGAGTATCCTAAGACCTCTGAGGATTCCTACTAATGAGCTGACTTATACTAGTACTACGATAGTCGATTTTAACTCTGGCAAGAGCAAACCACTGGAGAAGATTCGTCTGTAGATTCAGATTGGTGATCTTCGAACTATGGTAACTTTCTATGTTATCAACTCGGACGTATCCTACAATTTTCTTCTTGGAAGACCGTGGATTCATGAGCACAATATTGTGCCTTTAACTCTTCACCAATGTTTCAAATATGTGGACTCCCAAGGAGTTGTGAAAACTGAGTTTGCTGATATTAATCCGTTCAAGGGTGTCGAAGCCTACTTCTCTGATTCAAGGCTTTATAAACAAGAACATGTGAAAGATATATCAGACATGGCTGAAGATCAATCATCATCTGAGGATCAGTCTATTAATGAAGATCCGCCAGAGGAGCAACCTTTGAAGATCATAGTCAAGGGACGAATCCAATCCCAACCTATCAATGATCAACCTTTGATAATCAAGGTTAAAGGAAGAACTCAAACTTCATCTGAGGGATCAATAAATGTTCCTGCTAAAAGCCAAGTTCAACCTTTTATGATCAAGGTTATAGGGCGTACTTCTTGTACGAATGATCCAGAATCACCATTGATTGTCAATCTTGGCAAATCTACGCAGAAGACGGATGATGGTCCACTGTTGATTAATCCGAAGCGTAGCAATCAAATTGTAAATAATGTAAATATTAATCATTCTGTACTTTTTAATATCAATGGAGATTTCCTGTTCGAGTATATGGCTGTCAAGTTCGTTGAGAGAATGACTTTATCTCCTGATAATCAGAGTCATCAATATAAAGACAACATAGAACCGGAAGAAACTTTATACATTGATCATAAGGAGAATTTTTTCCCTCTTTATACAGATGTTGGACCGTATGCTCAAAGGTTCCTAATATCTTCTCTTTATCTTCTACCTGTGGCCGCTTCATCACAAGCTTGCGTAACTTTTAGACGTCATGAAGAATCTTATTTCGTGATTCCGTCTGATAAGAAAAATAAGCGCCAAATTGTGTTTGGCCTGGCTAGAAATATCCCTGTTGCTCAGACAGATGAGCTGAAGGATAAAGACAAAGGAAGAATCCGAATTGACAAATACAGTCAACAATCTATCAAGATTATCCGGAACATGGGGTATGATTTGAAGACTATGCAAGGTCTCAATCAGGGCAAGGGCAGACGACTACCATTATATGGTGATCCGTTTTACCAAAAGACTCGTCATAGGTTAGGATATGACCCATCCCACATGTTTTATGATGATATACAAGAAGAATTCTCTTCCAGCACTTCACAATCATCAGATTCAGAGGAACTTCAATCTAAAGATGAATCTGGACAAGTACTTTCAGTCAATATGGTTCAAACTGATGGTGAATCCGAACCATTTGAAAATGTCCCTCGAGCCACCATCGGGTCATTTATTTCTCTTATATATATCTTCAACAACATCTGTCTTCTTAATCCCTAGCTACCAAAGTTTGGTTAAGCTGATTACTTGTCTCTTTGAAGAGGGATTTTGATCTCTTATTTTACCAATTAGTATATAAAGTTGGATTTATTATTTATCATGTTTTCATAACCTCTGGATAAATACTAAATCCACCTTCTTTTCCTATCTATCATGTCCATTTGACCTCTGCATAGATATTAAATCTACTTTTCTTTGGGTTCTTACATACTGTCATGTTCATATTACCTCTGATAGTATTGTACACTCTAAATAGAAAACAAGATTACATTATCTATCATGTTCATATTACCTCTGGATAGATATAATGTTTGAGTTTAGAAAACTTGTCATGTTCATATAACCTCTGATGAGTATTTTCTACCCCATACAAAACAAGATTTTATTATAGACTTGTCACGTCCATATTACCTCTGATAAGTGCTTTCTATCTCTTACCTATTGTTTAAAATTCAAATAAACGATAGGATCACAAAACAAATCTTTCATTCATTTCTGGTGGAAATACTACAGAATGGATAAGACAAAAAGATGACAAAACACTCTCTTAAGGTGGAGTGGAAACATCTTGGAGCAACTTCTTTAATTCTTCTAGCCGTCTGCCATGAGAACTCATAACCTTCTTGGTAGCCTCCGCATGTCGAGCTTCAGGAGTGCAAATACGGGAAAGTTCAGCAAAGGTGATTATCAAGTTGTCCCTTCCTTCATCAAGAGTTCTGATGGTCGACTCAGCCCCAAAAGCTTTCTCTTCTAAAATTGAGCTTTGGGTAAGGTGCATATTTCGAGCATCGATCATCTTCTCTCTTTCAGCCTTCAAGCAAGCTAGCTCTGCCTCGACTTCGCAGATTCTGTCATTCTTGCTCTGAATATCTATGTTCAAAGCGTCATAAGCCACTCTGTGGCCATGCAGTACAGGTTTTGTGCCAGTCAAAAAGGCTTTCTCTTTGGCAACCTTCAAACTGTGTTCATGGAGGGCTGTATTATATGTAGTCTCTCGAGCAAGATAATCAGCTGTTAAGGCATCATATTCTTCCTCGATGAGACTTTCAACAGTTTTACTAGACAAATTAAGATATTCTCTGATTGGCTGTTCAAGGTCCTCCACAATTTTCTCCAATGCGGCAGCTCTCTCAGTATCATTGAACAAAGCAACGTTCTTGATGGTCGAAGCCATTGCCGTCTTCAGAGTCTCATAATTGAGGCCCTTATTTAGGACCATTGTTATCAAGGTTGCCAGGCTCTTATAAAAGGTGTCGGTATAAATCTCAACGAGGAGATCCATTTCTGTGCTGGAACTTGGCGTGGCAACAATATCTAACAGATCTTTTTCTCGGAAATCAGAAACAGATGTTGGTGGTGCAACAGTAGGATGAGACGAAGTCGTGGTTGCTACTACCGTTATAGCCAATTGATCCCTAGAAGCTTCAGGGATTATATTTCCAATCGGTGTAACAACAAACGGGGGTGGAGCTGGTGACGTTACTACTGTTATCTGGTTTCCAAGGACCTTAGCATCAACGTCTTCAATATTTGTCACTCCAGCCGTTTTTGGAGTTCTGGCAGCGGTAATGTTGGTGGATGTGGTGACAACTACAGGTGCTGGTTCAGATTCTGGCATTGGTTTGTCAGAAACTGGTACTGGATCAGTGACAACAGTAGAGGATGTTATTATTTCCTCAGTTTCTGTTGGAAGTTCAAGCATGCCTCCAACATCTTCTTCAATTGATTGCTCCACAGGATTTTCCACTGTTTCAGCTGTGGTGAAACTTTCTACAGCTGATTCTTTGTTCAAGTCTGGGTCTCCTCCAATAGTCCCATCATCACCTACAGTGGGGTCGACTCTAGTCTTCTCTTTGTGCTGGTCCTCAGCAAGAGAAGACAATTCAGATTGTGCTTGTTGTGCCTCAAGTGATGGAGGATGTTCTTCTTGAGGCTCCATCTCAGGTTTTTGCACTCCCTCTTCTTCAGCATCTGAGTTTTCTGAAGAAGAAGCTGCCTCTTCAGACTCCTCATTTTCTTCATAGATTTCTTCTTCTTGAGGAGGAGGAGCTACAGGCTTTGGTGCAATTATGACATCTGCAAAAAAAAAGTTAGTATACAAAATTATGATATATAATTCCATATAGGTTTTATATAATACTTGGAATATGTGCGTTTTTTTTCAAGATATGTATCATAATCACCATCCCAGTCATCATCCTCAAAGTCAAGAGCCGGTTCGTCTGATGGAATGCGATCTTGATCAGCAATGGATACAGTAGTAGTACCCTCCGTAACTTGTGCCTTGGACGGCAAAGATAAATGGAGTGAGGTGCTAAGACGTCCAGGAGACAAAAGTGTTACAGCTCCTGATCCAACTATCTATGGAGGGGCTGAAGATCCTTCTCCAGGATGGACTGAGGAAGAACCGACGAGAAGATCTTCTTCAATGTCCCCTTCTGGAGTGTGAACTCTTGGTTTGGAAGGCCTTTTGTGGTAGACCTCTTCTTCTTTTCCGGAGTTTTCATTGGAGATGTGGCGGCTGCACTCTGTTTTCTTTTTCGACCTTTGCCAATGATGATAGGTTCTGCAGCTGGTTCTCCAACTCCTGTTGGGATCACTTCTAAAAATGGATCTGGAATGCCAGTATCGTTAGGGATGTCTGCTGGTACCCTGACCTGCTCCTCAATATCTCATTCTTTAGGCTACCTTAAACTACCCTTCATATTGTAACCGTGGGCAAAAGAATGAATTAAAGCATAAAAGTGGGCATACGTATGGAGTATACGTAATTCTGTAGTGCTAGTGGCAGTCGAAATTCTAAATTTAGCATCAGCCCGAGCAGCACCGAAATACCTCCAACCCCTAGCTCCGTCAAGTAATTTCCTATAGTGACGGAAATTAGTCGAAGGATTACCAACATGAAGTTGGTCGTACCCAAATTGGCGAGCAAACCTACTGGGTAAGTATGGTTCGAACGCACAATTATCTTCATTTCTGTACATCAGATGAGAAGGTCTGATGCACTGAAGCCATCTAAAGACTGACTGTGGCAATACAACTCTTCCTTCAACTTCATCTTTAAACTGGACACCGAAGCAATCTGCTGGAACTTGCGGCCGGGTACAGAAAAAATTCCAACCATAAGAATAGTTCAGAACTGCTCGGGTATTTGCCACAGTCGTAGCCATCCATGTAGCTTTGCTAAATTTTTGGAGGAAGACCTCCGCATCATCACCTGGGCCTGGCGGTAACAATCTGCAGTTGTGATGCAACAGCCAGCCCATCAGATAAGTGTAGGGCATCTCTACTCTAGGGAAAACATTCCGATGAGGAGCATTGTTGATTAACTCCTCGCCGAAGGTCCTTAAACCTGCATTTATTCGACACACCATGGCTGACAGCAGGTTAATCCTGACTTTAAAAACCAGACGTACTGCTGGCCATAGCACACTGCGGTGGATTCTGTCAACAGTACCAATACCCGGTACAATCCATCTTCTCAACCATAAAGAAAGAAAGCCTGCCAGCAAAGCTCTCCGAGAGATTTTCTGACTACCATATCTGAGGAAGCTCAAGGCTTCAGTTCCGACAGGAAATTCTCCAGTCTTCGTAGACAGATATTTATTCGGGAATTTGTAAGTAATCATCATATCCCGAACCTTGTTAGAGGGGATTGTCGAATCTATGTTGATTACTGGAGCTTTGTTTTCCTGAAACCTTTCTTTGTCTTCCTTGGATATCTTATCTTTATGGAAGAAGAGATAAGTCGTCCACTTGTTGATATACGCCAAATGGGATGTACTTTCATGCATCGTGGTACAAATCAGGTAGTGGCACATCAGTTCTTCATATATCTCGATTAACTGAGGGTTAACTCCTCTGATTTCAGCAAGCTCCCTGTTGGAGGGAACGTATTCTTCATATGAGGCTTCCTCCATTGGCAGCTTCGAGATAAACTGCATCTCATGAAGGGCAAGACCCATTTCACCTTTCGGGGTGGCAAAAGTTCCAGTTGAACTTAGATATATCTCCATCAAGGCCAGAAATAAGTTTCCATTCGGAGGAATACCCTGACTGGTGGAAGCTACCGCTTCATACAAGCCAATCTCTTTCAACTCTGCCTCAATGTTCTTCATCATCCAAAGATTTATCTGGATCCAACTCTGGTTGAATGGAGTCAACCATCCTGGCAGTCTGGGATTTGTTTGGGGATATAATACAGCATCCCTCATAAACTTGTTGATAAACATCTGGGTTTGTACTGGCTGTATTAAACCCGAATCTTCGCTAGGATTAGAGCCTGGCATAAGGCCAAATATAGAAGTAACACCTCCATTGGGAACACTAGCAAAGTATCCCATATCATTGGCACGCTCTCTCTTGAAAACAATTCTACCCGGTCGTCCATAATTGCTGGGAGTCAAATTCCACAACATTTGTCGAGGATGAGTAGCATGGACAAATACTGACAAAGGATAATCTCTGTCCATATCCGGAAGATACATGGCTCTATTTCGAAATTTGAAAACCCAAGACTCCTTCTTGTGGTGTGTCTGGGATTTACAGTCAATGGCATCTCCAAATAGAAAGGCTGGTTTTGCGAAGTGTTGTCCGTCTAGTGAACTCAACAATTCCCCATTTATCATGGATAGCAACAGCCTATCCCCTTGAGCTGCTATCAACTGTGCCCTCTCTACTGGATATTCGGGGTTCGACTGAGGAAATTGGACATGAGATAAATCTTCCAAATAGTTCGAACCCACCATGCCAACTGATGATCCGAAAACTTCAGCGAGGGGGTAAACTTGCAAATCCACTGGTAAAATAACAAAAGAGATCAAGTTAGTTCGAAGTTTTTTATGATTACTAAGAGTTGATGAAAAGCTTATGAAGTCTTTGTTCGACAAAATCTCTCAAAGATTGATGAACTTTACGCTACCACATAGTAATATGAGCGTAATACAACTTTTTACGCTGGCATGTATGAACATGAGCGTAGTTAAGTTTTACGCTAGCACATTAACTGTGGACATAAAACCAAATTTTACGCTGACACGTATAACGTGGGCGTATTCTTGTTATCTTTTTACGCTAATACGAACAACGTGGGCGTACGATATTATTTCAGCTTTACGCTAACACGTACAACGTGGGCGTAAAAGGCTGAAAGTTCGGTTTATCTTCTTCTTCCTCGACGGATTTGTTTTCTCCCAGCCAAAGAATAGGGTTTTACCTATCATAGGCGGAGCCACAGCCGGGTTGGGATTTCGTTGTGGTGTTGATGACTGAGTAGGGGTTTTCACATGATCAGTCGATGAGGAATCAATGGCTGGTTTCTTCCCCTTGCTACCGGCGGCGGATGATTTCTTAGGAGCCATCAGATCAGAGTTTCGAAGAAAGAAAAGGCAAAGGAATTCAAGAAGTTGAGTAAAAGTGTTTTCTCTCTCTGAAAAGACCTATTTATAGAGAGATTCAAAATCGACTGTTGGATATCCCTATAATTATGCCGACTGTTGGACATCCCCGCTTTTATGTGGATGGCTGTTGCGTATCCCAAATTTTACGCTGGCAGATCAAATCTCAACTTTTACGCTTCTGTTCAAAGTGTTTCAAATTTTGGAGATATTTGAAAACTTTGAAGGGGGTCTTGTAGGAGCGTAAAAAGTGCTTCAAAGAAAGAGTCATCTCATTCATAAGTGATTGGTTTTTACGCCTAGCAGAGCGGGTAATCTCTTTACGCCCAAGACTAGGCTAATCAATTTACGCCTAAGCAGGCTGATCATTTTACGCTTGGGTCTACACCTATGATTTTACGCCAAGGACAGAGCAGCCTCTTTTACGCTGGACAAAGCTGTCAAATCTCGCATTTAATGCAAATTCTGACATAAAGATATTAATGATGGCATTTACCACAGAATCCAATAGAATTTGTCTTATACAAAGACCATTGTTGTCGTTTATGTGGATCGAGCTACTTTACGCTCACTATATGGTTTCTTTTACGCACGGAGTTTTACACGAGTTCTTACGCTCATAAAATAATGTGTGCGTAAAGTCTATTTGAGCCATTTTTACGCTCAAGGTTATTCAATAACCACTTTACGCGGGAAACCTATGACAGAGCTATTTTACGCTCATCTTACTACTTTACGCCCAGAGGATGTTGGGGCTATTTTTACGCCCTATTCTTTCTGGCCAGTTTGGAACGTGGTTTGCCTACATGGCCTTCATGCCACATATTTCGAAGAACGTGTGTACATGTATCCTATTCTCACTGAAATGATGGGACGCGTGTCAACGTATGCAAAGGATGACTCTGATCATGGGTGGCAGTTGTTAGCGTAAAGACAGATTTTGATGCTTTTTTACGCACAGAAGCCCCAGTCTATAAATAGACTCATTTTTTTCATAATACGGGAGACACACAGAGAGACAAGGAGAGAATAGAGAGATCAGAACTTCGAGATTTTGATTCTTCGGAGCATTCTTCTTCAACTTTTCTTTCAAGAACAGAGTGAAGCAAAGCAGGAAAGCATTCGGCCTCGCCATCAGTGTCCAAGTGCGTTGATACCTTTCTGGTGACTTAGTTCTTCCAAGTTGTTCTACTTCAAGCAGTGATATTCATCATCATCATATGGTCCAGGAACAAAGTGATCATTTACAGATCAGACTTCCATAGCAATACTTTCCCAGAATCAAATTTATACTTCTTGTACTTTTTCTCGTTTTATTTTCAAAATCCAACTTTTGTTTGGCAATTTTGTTAAGTGAAACACCAACCAGCTTCGGCTTGTCACCACCAAAATAAAGTCTCCAATCGGCAGTACCCTGAAGGTATCTTAGAATCCACTTGACCGTACTCCAATGTACCCTTCGAGGATATGAAAGATACCTACTAACAGTGCCAACTGCATGAGAGATGTCTGGCCTCGTACACACTATAGTATATATAAGGCTTCCCACAGCTGAGGCATATGGAACCTGCTCCATATCTTTCTTTTCGTCCTCGGTAGATGGACACTGCTCCTCAGTAAACTTAAAGTGAGCCGCAAGGGGGCAACTCACTTTCTTCGACCCGTCCATCCCGAAACGCTGAAATATCCAGTGAATGTACTTCTTTTGGGACAAGTGTAGCTGCTTGGACTCTCTCTCTCGGCTGATCTCCATCCCAAGAATAGTCTTCGCTGCACCCAAATCCTTCATAGAGAAGGCCGCGCCCATTTGGCGCTTCAACTCCGCTGTCCTAGTGGCATTCCAACCTACTAATAGCATATCATCAACATAGAGCAATAAAATAATGAAATTATCTTCGGCAAAATAGCTCACAAATACACAGTGATCTGACGTCGTCCGTGCATAACCATGCTCCCCCATAAATGACTAGAACTTCCTGTACCACTGTCTCGGAGCCTGTTTCAGACCATACAAGCTCTTTCTCAATCGGCAGACCAAATGTGACTTGTCCTTCTCACAGAATCTCTCTGGTATTTGCAAAAAATAAAAGTATGAACTTTATTGATACAAACTTTGTAAAAGATTACAATTTGAATTCTGGGAATGGTACAACTTTAGGAATCCAATCTAGATGACGATTGCTTTATCCCTTGGACGTTGTGAACTCTGAAGACGAAGCCTCTGAAGTCGAAAACAACTCTGGAATTGAAGGCAAAAAGCCTCAGAAATTGAAGGCAAAAGCCTCGGAAGAATGCAGCAGCACTTGGGCAAGAACTTCTGGACTCTCTAATCTCTCTATGATCTGATCTTTGATCTCTGATTCTTGATCCCCTTGAATGGAGACTTGAAACTCTATTTATAGAGTTCTGAGAAATAACTAACTTTTAGTTATTCTGGACTGCGCATGATGGATTGTGCAGCAGTTGGATTGTGCAACAATGGAGTGCGCAGGCAGTTGCTAGATCATGGGCCAACAGTCTTGGACACATGGCATCATTTGATTGCAATGCACATGATCGTGCATAGACGGTTGCCACGTAATGAGCAATTAATGGCATGAATGCCACGTGTATTTTGTTATTTGTGTTGATAGAACGCGCACACTGAATTGCGCTGGCTTTCGATTGCGCAGACTTGAACTGCGCAGGCATGGATTGCGTTGCCAGCTGTCAACCATTCTCGAGCACTGTGCGGCACAATAAACGAACAGCCTCTTCGTTCTTCATGCTATCAGCTGTCAGGAAGATTTGATTGTGTCAGGTAATAATGATTTTTTGCCACGTCAGCCTGCGTGCTTGGGAGTATGCGCAATCTAGCGTGCACAATCTGAAGGATGCGCAATTTGATGTCTGCGCAGTTCATCTGAAAGTTGTATTTCTTGATTTTTTGACTTTGTTGATGTGTGCAACTTAATTTTTTAGGACCTACAAGACCCCCTTCAAAGTTTTCGAAAGTTGAATTTGTTCAAAATTTCGAAATACTTTGAATTTTGAAATTGAAATCAATTTGCGCATGTAGTGAGCTGTCTGCGCAATCTGAGGGATTAGCCCCCTTTTTACGCGCAATCTAAGGCGGCCGTTTCGTTTTGAAAAACTATAAATAGCTCTTCAATTCCTTCGAAGTGTTCTTTACTTACTTTCTTCGTGCACTTGAGAGAAAAAATTTCGAGCTCTTTCTTCCTTTATTCTCCGACGATCTCGATGGCTCCCCGTGTAGAAGCATGGAAAATACTAAAGAAATTGACTCATGCGGCCAAGAAAGACCCATGCGGCTCAGAAAACGCATGCGGCTCAGGGAGTCATGCGGCATAAGGAGCTATGCGGCCGGGGGCATTCCATGCGGCTCAGAAGACACGTGGCGTGACAGTGCTCCCCTCCGATCCATGCTGCATTAATTGCTTTGACGGCTGACCCCTCTGAAAAGTTGACAGACCTGACACCAAAGCAGGTAATTATGACTCTGTCATGATGATGAATCTCTAGGGAAGAGAAAGAAATCTCTGACACGATCCCCCGAGAACAACAAAATGCCACGTGGCCCTGCCATGTGGGTGTGCTTATGCGGCTCGAAGTGAAGACTTCCCATGCGGTTCAGAGTGAAGCTGTCCCATGCGGCTCGAGTGGAATCATCCCTATGCGGCTCAAGAAGATCATGCCCATGCGGCTCAAACAGACACACCATTATGCGGTCCATACGGCTCATCATATGGTTCAGAAGTCTGAAGGAGGGGGCCACTGCCCAGACAGCCCTGACACATGTCCCAAGTCTTATGCAGCCCAAAATTCATGCAGCCCAAATCTCATGCGGCCCAATCTGTATGCGGTTCCAGTCTCACCATTGGCTCTCAGGACACGTGTCCTCAGCCGATCAATCTCCCAGATTTATGGCAATCCAAGATCGGGTCGAATCCCAATAATCTGGGGCACGTGGCAGGAGAATAAATTTGATTTATTCGTAGATATGAGAGAATCATTATAAGAAAGATTTATGCCAATCAGCATTAATTGCTAATAGAGATTTGGTATAATCTACCCTTAATGGTTCTGATTTGTCACAATCAGAAACGAACGGCCTGGATTGATCAATCCCCAGGCCGCCGCCATCTCCAAGAGCTAATCATTGGCAACCCTAGCGATCACATCCCACTATTATAAATAGCAAGGTGCCATTCCCTTGTGAGATATAGAGAGATATACAAAAAAAGAAGCCAGAGAAGAATACGTATACACAGAGAGACTTCCCCCATAGTCAGAGAAAGAATATACACACAGAGAGAGAAGCCCGAAGAGCAATCAGAGAGAGAGCAAGAAGGCATTTCTTCGTCAACGACCAACCAGATCTTCCCCGAGTCAAGGCTGCGTACCGATCGTCCAAGGAGTAAGGCAGAGCGGCCGTCGCTTTCCCGAGCCTCTATCGTCACCCCCCAGAATCTAAAATAAACAATCGTACTTAGACTGCTGTACCTAGGTTTTTGTCCCTATGCTTTCTTTGTACGAGCGAGTTTGTATTGTGAGTCTAAGTTCAGTCCTCCGATAATTGTTCTGTACTTTTACAATCAATGGCAAGCACGATGGCGACTCTGCTGGGGACTAACTTCTCTACGGTTGAGGAGTTGGTGACGCAACCGGACGCAGCCAAACTTGGCTCTACACAACAGAAGATGATCGTACACTTCGACCAACAGGCGTTCGAAGAGATGCTCTCTGAAGGTAGCACTGGCCCGGTCCAGAAGCGCACCCGCACCATAAAGGCTCGCAAAGAGTGGAGGCCAAAATCATTTGCTCCTCCGCAAGCCCTTGATGAGGTGCTCTCTATTGCTCAAGATGGCGAGAAAGACTCCCCTGCGGCCCCACTTCAGACCGTAGACAACTCTGCTGTCCCTAAGTCCGGCAGAAGAAAACACTATGATGCTGGACTTACAGGGGCAAAGAGGAACTCTACGCGATCCGAGCCGCAGAAGAGTATTAACCGCAGGGAGAAAACCCATGCGGCTACAACCGCCGACCGCATAAAGAAAACTCATGCGGCCACATCTGTCAGCCGCATAACTTATGCGGCTACAGTTGCCAACCGCACGGAT
Source organism: Iris pallida (assembly GCA_029216955.1). NCBI lineage: Eukaryota > Viridiplantae > Streptophyta > Magnoliopsida > Asparagales > Iridaceae > Iris > Iris pallida. The sequence goes on along the minus strand of JANAVB010034417.1, from coordinate 61,464,175 downwards.
GAGACTCATGCGGCTATTAAAGTCAATCGCTTGCAGAAAACCCATGCGGCCACAGACGCCAACCGCATACGGTCAGCCTGCACGGTCGTGACTCCTAACCGCATAAAGACTCATCCTACAACAAAAGACAGACGCATGCAGACAGCCTGCATGGTACCCAATGCTAGCCGCATAGCATCCGTCCCACGCTTCTCTCGATCAGTCTTCGACCGGCTCTCATACGGTCCTGACTCTGATCATTATCTGGATGATAATCTAGACTCTGTGGTATTCGACTTAGACTCCTCCTATTACGCACCCACAAGTGCTAAAAGGAGGAAGTCTAGGGCAGCGCGGGCTCATCAAGTCCAGACGACTGCCCCAACCTCTGACTATCGGGGCGTCCCGCTGATTATCACGCGGGCCTCTGATGGAAAGTTGTATAAGACCACTCAAGTCTAGTCCCCGGCGGCAAACAGACAAAGTGGTTCCTCTGACCTGCGTGAGGTTATCCTCCACAAATGCAAGGAAAGAGAAGGAGCTTCGGGGTGTAAAGAGCCCACACACGGACATCAATGCACCCAGATCATCGTCAACTGCTGTTGCAGCAACGCGGCGGTGACGGAAGACCGGCCATCCGTCTTCCAAAGACTACATCACCCGAGCTCAGAAGATGAGGCACCTCCTGTTGTCTCCTGCAAGTCCGCGCAGAAAGTTCTCGCCAAGGGAAGAGGGAAGAAAACGAGCATCTCCAGCCCAAAGGTGTCAACTACTGCAGCTAAGAAACCGTCGTCTAAAGGGTTATCCTCCATTGGAGTATTTCAACACACCCGTTCGAAGACGACAACTGCTGCAGTAGGAAGTTCGTCGTCTGCAACATTGGGGGTCGTCGGAACTGGGGGTAGCACTCCTCCAAACATCCACGACAATCCGACATTCCAGGAATACGGACTGGAGGAAGCAAATCCTCCGACGGATACAACAGATACCGACGTCCCTAAGGACATCCTAGACGAAGCAAGCTCCGAAGCCGGGGGTAGTGTTCCTTCCGAGTCTGAACCTGAAGAGAACATCCCCACATATCCTGATGATTTCTCGATGCACGGGTATGACTCGGAGGGTACATCCTCTACTACTCCTTCTGTCACTCCTCATGTGAAGACGGTGTTCATGACAGACAGCAATCAAGGCAGTTCCGGTGATCGCCAGCGCATCGACACTTTGGAGGCCATATTGCACGCCTTGGTCAAGTCTGTAGACGAGATCAAAGCGGCGCTTCCTAATCTGCAGGGGGTGACACCTGGCCAGACAAGCACGGGTCCCCCAATCAACGTAGATTCAAATTCGACGGCACCGAACCCGGGCAATAATCCTCCCGAAGTAACGGCTCCGACTGCGACAGATGAGACCCGAAAAGTAAGGAGAGAAGTTCAAGAGCTCCGAGCCATGTTCCACGCCAGAGAAAACTCTCAAGACTTCAGAATACGGCAACCATATCCTACTGAATGGAGGGATGTTCCATTCCCACCAAGATATAAGCCGTTCAATATCAACCCTTATGATGGCAAGACCTCAGCAAGTCGGTACATCACTTACTTCGAGGTTACTACCGACCATCTGCCCCATGATGACGCTATCCTGACACGGTTATTCATTGGGGCGTTGGAAGGAGTCGCCTTCGATTGGTACCGCAACCTGCCGGACAATTGCATCCATTCCTTCGCTGGCTTCAAACGCCTGTTCTTGGAGAGGTTCTATGAGGTAGGGCAGGACGTCACGATGTCTACCCTCATGGACGTCATTCAAGGAGAGAAAGAGCTGACGAGGAATTACATTGAGCGGTTCCGTCAAACCGCAATGAAGTTACCATCTGGCAACCCGAACTCCTCCTTGATCGAAATTTGCCAAAAGAGACTACTCCCAACAATCAGTCTCTGGATGGGCGAGAGTCAATTCAAGGACTGGAAGGCTTTTATCATTAGTGCTACAAGTGTCGAAGAACGATTAAAGAAGGCTCGCCAACTGGGATTACATATCTCAGAGGGAGAGAACAAGGGCAAGCGTCCCAGCACCACCAACGACAATGGGGGTAGCCCCTCCAACAACCGGGACAACAGAGGCAAGCAGGCTATGGTGGCCGATACAGCCTAGAAGCCTGAGTCGCAACCTGCGGACAAACAATGGCCTCAAATCACTTACTCTTTTGAAGACGGTCACGTCAAGCCTATCTTGGACATGCTCATACAAGGAGATAGGATTCAGCTTCCTCCACCAAGACGGGAGCCTCGGCCGACTGATCTGGAGAACCCAAAGTTCTGCCATTACCACCGCTACGTCCACCATGCTACGTACGACTGCTACCAACTGAAATGATGTATCCAGAACCTCATCGATTCGAATGCTCTGGCCATCGATTTCGAGGAGGTAACCGTGGCAGCCAACATGGTGTCCGTACAATTCGGCAGCTTCCCTCCAACAGAGACCCAGGACGGGGTTATACCCATTCCTCTGGCAACGATGGAGATTGCTAATCTCCCGCCTGCTCAAGCTGCTGGTCTAGTACCCCTCACCACATCACGAGGGGAAATCATGTGGGTCCATCCGGACCTAGTCCACGAGGTAACTCAGTCCACTCCATCTTCTAAAAAGAAAAGTGGAAAAGTCAGATCCTGCCGCACCACCTCAGCAGATGAAGAGGAAGTCACGGCCGTTGTTACTCGATCCGGAGCACAATCTCAACCTGTGGCTGAAAACTCGACTGATGATCATCCGCCCATTACCACGGATGCTCCGGGACCGGCTCAGCCTTCGACGACCGACAAGCCTAGGCCGAAGGAGACTCGCTTCGACAAATCCCTCCGAAAGAAAACATCTCAGGGGCTGGAGAGGCCCTACAACTTCGACATCTTGGCGCAATTGGCCAATACACCGGCCAAATTGTCCTTATATGAACTCCTGAGGCTCTCGAAGGATGTCCGCACAGCTTTGAGCGATGCACTTCAAAATGCCGATGCGTACCTGGCTCAGGTCAACCTCACGGGGGAAAATCAGCCCGCAGACCTCCAAGATAGCGCCTGTACGGGAGCAATGCCCAACATCGTCTTCACTCCACAAGACATGTTCATCAAGACTAATCTAAACGATCGCCCATTATACTACACAGGCTACATCGGCGACATAAAGGTGGACTGGATGCACATTGACCCTGGGTCTTCCATAAGCATCATTCCAAAAGGACTACTGCATCATCTTCGCATCCCGATGCATCGCCTGACCCCTACAAACACCGCCATCAGCGGGTTCAATTCGGGCAGGAGCTACCCAATCGGGAAGATCCGTCTGAAATGTCAGATTGGCGATCTCCAATCAGAAGTCACTTGCTACGTCATAGATGCCGACACTTCATACAACATCCTTTTGGGGCGTCCTTGGATACACGATTACATGATCGTGCCTTCCACGCTACACCAATGCTTCAAATATGTCGACAAGTACGGCTTCGTGAGGACAGAATTTGCTGACATCGATCCCTTCAAAGGGGTCGAATCTTATTACTCGGACTCCTGCCTATACGAAAAGTCGAAGAGGCACCTTGAAGAAGAAAATAAATAAACTGATGTTGAAGCAACCACGGGATCAGAAGAACCTCTGACAATCCACCTCCAGGCTTGCAAACCAGGCAATTCCGCACCACTTACGGCCACGCTGCGTAAGGACGCGATCAGCCTCTCGGCACAGGAAGAGCAGTTGAGAATCCGACTGCCAAGGTCCGGCCAGGTACCGAGACCCACGACAGGGCCACTTACCATCAGATTGCCGAGAGTCGGTCAATCCCAAACAGAGAAGCTCATTCCCTCCGATGGACCTCTGACGATACGCCTGCCTAAGAAAGGTCGTCACCCCGATGCGGGGTCTGACACTTCAAGCGAACCAGCCACCCCTCGCTCCACATCAAGTGCCGGACTGGGGGTTGCTAGTCTACCAACTACCCCATGCTCCGCTCTGTCAGTTGAACCTCTGAAGATCAAGCTGACTAGGACGCCCTCTTAATCTTCATTCACACAGGGGGTAGCCGAAGAGGAACCAGAGCTAGCCAAGTATGTGGCTGCCCACACTGACGCTCCCTCCGCATATGATGTAATCCCTCTAGAAAAGATACCTTACTTCATCAATAAAGGGTTATCTTTGAACTACACCGAGCTCAATAAGCTATGTACAATGTATGCTATGGAACACGGTATAGGCACTCACCTACATACACAGGTGACAAATGTGTACACCGCTATCCAACTTACTCCAGTAGAAGACGCTTACCGAATAATCGAGGGAGGGGACCATCCAATCATCTTCGGCCGGACGAACAACCCGCATCCCCTCGCCATGGAAGAAGTCGACTTCGGGTCAGATGCTGGAAGACTGCCTCTGTATCTCTATAGCCCTCAATCCAAATATCTCATGCAGAAACATGGGTATGATCTAGAGACAACGCCAGGACTGAACTACGACACTGGACGACGATTACCTTTGAAGACGCCAGCCCCGGCGGGCAAACCACGGAACTACTATAACAAAACTCGATACGGTTTAGGGTATTTGACACCTACTACGACCCCTGAAAGCTCAGATGAAGAATGCGACTGGCAGTCACATTCAACCGGATCACCGACTTCCGACTTAGATACTAGCATCGGAGATGTGTTCAGACAAGTCATGTCAGTCAACATGGCATTCGCCGACGCTTACGAGGAAGATGAAGACATCCCCGAAATCCTTGAGCTAGAGCCATGGGCCCAGTAATTAGACGTACAATGGGAAAAGTGGTTCGAACTGAGAGAACCTCCTACTGAAGATGAGGTCATACAAGTGGATCTCGGCAGCGAATCTTCTCCAAAACCGATCTTTATCAGTAAAAGCCTAACTGACGAAGAACGAGAGTCGCTGTTAGAACTTGTCAGAGAATACATTGATGTGTTCGCCTGGAGCTATGAAGACATGCCGAGGTTAAATCCTGACATCGCTCTCCACAAACTCAATATACGGCCAGATGCAAAGCCAGTCAAGCAGCAACAACGACGCTTCCGTCCAGGCATCATGGACGCGATCGAAGCCGAAGTCAACAAGCTAATAACCAGCGGCTTCATTCGTGAAGAGCAACATCCTGATTGGGTCGCCAATATAGTACCCGTCCTCAAGAAGAATGGGAAGATTCGAATCTGCATCGACTTCCGTAACCTGAACGAGGCATGCCCCAAAGATGAATTTCCCCTTCCTATCACAGACATCATGATCGACAATACATGCGGCTTTGAACGTATGTCATTCATGGATGGATTCTCGGGGTACAATCAAATCAAGATGTCTCCCGACAACGAAAAGCACACTTCATTCCGAACCCCGATTGGCACATACTGCTACACAGTCATGCCATTCGGTCTAAAGAATGCTGGCGCTACATATCAGCGAGCTATGAGTATCATTTTCAGAAAACATTTACGCAAGACAGTGGAATGCTATGTCGACGACATCGCCGTCAAGAGTCGCCGTAAGGAGGATCATCTGCAAGACCTGAGAACGGTGTTCAACTTAATGCGAGCCCACAATCTGAAGATGAACCCTACAAAATCGTTCTTGGGCATATCCAGCGGGAAGTTCTTGGGCTTCATCATCACTGCACGGGGTATCCATGTAGACCCCGAGAAAACGAGGGCAATCATAGAGATGGGTCCTCCGAGAAATCTCCGTGAACTTAGAGGCCTCCAAGGGAGGCTAGCTTATATCAGGAGGTTCATTTCCAACCTCTCCGGGCGATGCCGACCGTTCACCCACCTCATGAAGAAGGGAGTCTCATTCGTATGGGACGAGGAATGCCAGCGCGCTTTCGATGACATCAAAGAATATTTATCAGATCCTCCAGTCCTGGTGGCCCCGGTCCCGGGAAAACCATTCCTGCTCTATGTACGAGCAATGGAACACTCCCTTCGGTGCCCTGCTGGCACAAAACAACGACGCAGGCCACGAGCAGGCCATTTACTATCTCAGCCGAATGATGGTCGGGCTCGAACACCGATACACCGCTGTGGAGAAAGAATGCCTCGCCCTGGTATTCGCCATTCAAAAGACGCGGCACTATGTTACGGGGCAAACCATACATGTGATCTCACGAATCAACCCTCTCAGGGTCCTCATGACCAAACCAGGGGCACTCAGCTCCCGCCTCGCTACATGGGCGATATTGCTGTCTCCCCTATCATATGATCTTCGTCCCGCAGAAGGCTGTCAAAGGTCAAGCCCTGGCAGACTTTTTGGCGGCCCATCCAGGATCGGAATCATCCAGAATATACGAAGAAATCCCAGATGAGGTCGCCGATTCAAATACAACCACCCACGATAACATATGGCGGATGTTCTTCGATGGCGCTTCAAGAACCGGACCCAAGGGAAACATCGTCGGAGTCGGAGTAGTATTGGTCTCTCCTACCGGGCTAGTGATCAATCGCGCCTACTCTCTCACGGAACCCTGCTCTAACAATGTGGCCGAGTACAACGCTTTGGTCATTGGCCTCCAACTCGCAAGAGAACTGGGGGTAGAATACCTTGAAGCATACGGCGATTTGTAATTAATCATCAACCAGATTCGGGGGACGTACGAAGTCCGCCATGAAGACATGATCCCCTACCACCAAATAGCGATCAATATTATCTCATCATTCGAGGGATTCTTCATCGAACACGTCCCCAGACTCCTAAAATATCGAAGCTGATGTCCTAGCAGGCCTGGCTGCTTCCCTAGCAGTGCCAAACCACTCTCATCATTCGGTCGATGTAATCGGCCATGAGCTGGTCTGCCCCAAGAACAACGTTCAAGCCATGGCGAGTTATTCTGCTCAGATGATCGACGAAGCGCCAGACTGGAGACAACCATTCATAGACTTCGTGGTCTACGACATCCTGCCCGAGAACCCGAAGGAGGCTACTTCTATCAGACGGCGTTCTCTCAGATTCTTCTACGATACAGAGACGATAATGCTGTATCGCCGCTCCTACGACGGATTACTACTTCGGTGCTGGTTGAACGCAGAAGCTAAAGAAGCCGTACGAGAGGCTCATAACGGTGTCTGCGGGGCCCATCAGCCTGGCCCTAAGCTGCAAGACCGCCTTCGCCGGATGGGCTACTACTGGCCCACGATGGTGGCTGATGCAATAGATTATGCCCGAAAATGCAAGGCCTGCCAAGTCCACGCAGACTTCATTCACCAACCATCCGAATTTCTACATCCGACAGTGGCGTCCTGGCCATTCGAAGCATGGGGAATGGATATCATTGGTCCAATCACCCCACCTTCCTCCCGAGGACATCGCTTCATACTGGCGATCACTAATTACTTCTCAAAGTGGGCAGAAGCTGTCCCACTCGCCGAAGTCAAGACTGCGAACGTAATCAGCTTCCTGAAGCACCACGTTATTTACTGCTTTGGACTGCCCCGAAGGATCATCCATGATAATGGTCTGTAGTTTATAAGCCACGCATTCTACCGATTCTGCGACAAATACCGCATTCAGAATGTCGCTTCGACACCATACAACCCTGGCAGCAAACGGATTAGCAGAGGCATTCAACAAAACAATCATCAAACTCCTCAAGAAATTTGTCTCCTCCAACAAATGTGACTGGAACGAGAAGCTCGGCGAATGCTTATGGGCTTATCGCACCACGGTTCGAACAGCCACCGGGAATACACCATTCTCTCTGGTGTACGGGAGTGAGGCAGTTCTCCCATTAGAGACTCAGATTCCCTCACTCCGAGTCGCCCTCACTTATCAATTGACAACGGATGACAACTACCGACATCGACTACAAGAGTTAGAGGCCTTAGATGAAAAACGCCTCCTAGCTCAGCAAAGGATCGAATTATACCAAGCACGCATCTCAGGAGCCTTCAACAAAAAGGTCAAAGTCAGAACATTCCAAGTAGGCGATCTTGTTTTGGCAGTCAGGAGGCCAATGGTCATGACTCACAAGACCACCGACAAGTTCCAGCCAAAATGGAAAGGCCCATTTATCATCGAGGCCGTGTTCTCCAATGGTGCTTACCGCCTCGCCAAGCAGAACGGAGACTTGCTCATGTTGCCCGTCAACGGCAAGTTCCTGAAGAAATACTATGTTTAAACAACATTTTCTAGAGTTTCGAGTTATGTGCCCGCTGGTACCACTGAACTCAACCCCCTAATTTTCCAACTTATTGAGTCACGTACCCTCTTGTACCGCTGAACTCATATCCCAAATTCCCAAGTCATGTACCTGCTGGTACCTCTGAACTTACACTTTGATTCCAACATTCACAGATTTTCGAGTCACGTACCCGCGTGTACCGCTGAACTCATGCCCTTCTTCCATAAACATATCCCAAATTCCTAAGTCATGTACCTGCTGGTACCTCTGAACTTACACTTTGATTCCAACATTCATGGATTGTCGAGTTATGTGCCCATCGGTACCCCTGAACTTACATCCCGGTCACTCTTTTGAAAGAAAGTCATGTATAATCATACCGCTGAACTTTTTTTCTACAAGAGATCCTCCCTCATGATCTAATACCTGTACTCCCTAGTGCACAACAAAGGTAATGGATCCACAAATTTCTAAGACGACCATGTCCTCATCACCTCTGAGTCGTCCCATTTCCGCCAAAAACAAATCACCCCTACATAGAATTTCCATGTCCTCATTACCTCTGAGTTATTCTACGTACCCCCCTTCATTGAGCCCACTCCTGTCATGTCCTCATTACCTCTGAATGGGAAGGCTCCGTCGAAGAAACCTTCATACTTGCCATGTCCTCATTACCTCTGAGTAAGTATGATGATCCCCTTTCGACCTATTACCTGTACCCACCACCAGAGTACGCCAAAGGTAATGGGTCCACAAATGTCCTCTGTTGACCATAAATGTCCTCTGTTGACCACAAATATCCTCTGTTGACCACAAATGTCCTCTGTTGACCACAAATGTCCTCTGTTGACCACCAATACCCTCCGTCGAGTTCGCTCCTGCCATGTACTCATTACCTCTGAGTAGGAAGACTCTACGTTCAAAAAACTTTCCTACTTGCCATGTCCTCGTTACCTCTGAGCAAGTATATCAGTTCTCTTTCATCCTATTACCCGTATCCTAAACCAGGGTATGCCAAGGGTAATAGGCCCACAAATATCCTCAGCTAAATTTCTTAACACAAACCTATCACCTCATCATGCCCCAGGAGCCCAGCTGCTCTACGGCAATTCTTTTCTCAATACCAAGAGCACCCATGACCACTTTGCTATGGCTGCTTCAGGCATCCTGACCGAAACTTATTATCTCTACCTAAAACCAAGGTACACCATGGGTAACAGGTCCACAAATATATCCCCTATGCGGGGGAGAACATCACCACAATATCACAGGCACAACAGGCAATGCAAATGAAGGATAGAATGGAAAATACTCTTTATTTGAAGGGAGAAAAGAAGTACTGCATATTTCGGGACCACGTCCCTTTCAAAAAAAAGGAAGAAGGGGAAAACGGAGACAAAACAAGAGGCGGATTATAGCTCGGCATTGCACAACTCCAAAAGACGGTCCTTTACCAAAGCAGTCCCCCGATCAAGCCTTTGCTTAGCTCGACGCTCGGCCTCTTGAGATAGCTGCTCTGCGTCATTCAAATGTGAATAAGCCTGCCAGTTGTCCTCCACCTTCTTTAGGGCAAACTCTAGATTAGCAGAAGCCCTACTATACTTGCCAGCCTCCTGAATAGCAATCTCTTTCTCAATACGAGCGGCCTCAAGCTCTGACTCCAGGAAAACCAGTTTTCTCTGGAGATCGAGGATCTATTTCCGAACATCGGCCACCCCACGAGAAGCATCCGCTTCCCGAGTCGTGTAATTTTCAGTCCGACGGCTCCACTGGTCGTACAACTGAGTCAGATTCCGACGGTCCTGTAATATAGCCGGTTTGAGTGATTCCCGGGCAGCTATCACCTTCTCCACCACGGTAGTGAGGAAGTTGCGTTCTCGATTTATGGCCGCAGGTAAATCAGTCTGTTGCAACGAGCGAAACTGGGCAACGAGACGGTCAGCCTCTAATAGCTTAGGCTCCAAGAGCGCAGCCAGTTCCTCTCCCCCAGGGAGTGTTTTAAGGGTATTAATCTGGCCGCCAGCACATCGACGGGCCAGAGTGAAGGGAGTCCCCCTTTCCACCGCTGCTTCGATCCCCCTCTTCAGATGACGATGGAAACTAGCAACTACGTCCTGTAACGCATCATCCAAGACTTCTGTGGATGACGGCGTCAGAGGGAGAGTGGCAGACGGTACCAGAGGGGCAGTTTCAGGAGTTACCGCACCCGCCACCAAAGAAGTAAATTCCGTACGAAAAGAGGCTTGAATGGCGGCTAACTCCTCTTCCGCCGCCCGAATAGCGTAAATGCTCGGCAGGGAGGAAAGGTTGACCCCTGAAATCACATTCGCAAGGGAGGACACAGGGGGTATCGTCCCTTGTCCCGGCAGTACCGCTGCCTGAGGCCCCAAGCTCGACCCAGACGAAGGACCCTCGACACACGGAGATTCCGTCAGGCCCTCTCCGGTAGGGTGTGATCCAGCAATATCAGTCACTAGCAATGACGGGTTGGGATCTGAACATCCAAAACAACTGTTAGACGAAGAATTTGAAGAATTACAGGAACACGTATGCTGATTCACGAATTATAGTTCAATTTGCATTACCAGGGGAAGAGCGTGGGGGCGACGGCTCGTTCACTACCGGCATAGTTTTCCTCACCCACAAAGCCATTATAAGGGGGCTCAGATGTTTCAAGAACGTGCGCAGTAAAGCTTCCATCCTCCTGGGTTGAGGTTCCAGCAGGGCAAGAATCCTCGGTCGCAATCGGAAGCACCCCAGCAGCAATGATAGCGGTGCACACCCCACTGACTAAATGAGATAGGACTGGATTAGCCTCCGTAATCGGGTCCTGAGGGGCGAGCTCGTCCGACGCCTATAAAGAGCAGAAGAAACAAATAATTAGGTCACAACATAAAAGAAGAAGAAAGGAAACAACTGAAGCCCAAGTCACCTCAGGAACATCCTCCACATCATCAATAAGCAGCCTGCGACGTCTTACCGCAGCGTGCTTCGTAGAATAAGTTCGGTCGTCAGTAGTAGTCACGCGCCTGCTCCGTTTACGCGAGGGACCGGGTATCGCAGATGGTTGATCCTTCACCACCTCGTCAGACAGACTAGACGATTGACCCACGGCCCTTTCAGCTTGTACGACTGGAGGTTGAGTCCCAACCCCCTCACCCGAAGAATGGGACAAGTCATCAGTGTCTTGATCATCGTCCCCCTCATCCGCCCTATTGGACTCTGAATCCGACATAGGAACTCTATCCGCCTTTGTTTTCCTCTTCTTAGACCCTTCTGGCTTCTCGGCCAGATGGGTGCCAACAATGAAGCTAGTATTCGTATCAAAACCAACAGAAGGTTTGCTCGCTGCAACATGATAAAGAGCCGCTATATACAAAATATCACCCTCCACTTTGGCGTCAGGGAGTGAGAAGCTGGCTCGGGTATGGGTCGCATTATAATAATGCCAAGCCCGAATGCCATCAAGTACACTGCCCTCGAAGCTCAAGCAAGCGCTAGGGCGATCCAGGAACAATTGACTATACCCAAATTGACGGGAAAATCTACTGGGCAGATAAGGCTCCAAGTATACCCTATTCCGGTAACGATACACCAGGTGCGCGGGACGGATGTTGCGTAACCAAAGAAGCATCTTCTCAGTTAAAAGTTGGGGAGGATCAACGCCGTCAACGTGTACCCTCCTCACTTCTCCAGGGGTGAACTCAGGGAGAGATACGAAGAATTCGAGCTCGTCAATTCTCGCCAATGTCCTCCGGCAGGCCGGCATGGTATCATGTTCCCAAGGCTGATGACGATATCGAAAAATGAAGGTGTCATCAACAGAGACGTTTTCATCGGGTCCCGGCCTCATCAATGACCGATAGTGCATCAATAACCACCCCATGAGGTAGTGGTATGGTAGTTCTATCCGGTTAAAGTCCGCCGACACATCACGAGCAATAACTTTGGATGTAAAGGCACGAAGGCCGTGGTGTATGCTACACACCATGGCCGGAAGAAGCGCCAGCCTCACTTTGAAGACCAATTTTACAGCAAGAAGAATGAAATGGCGGCTGATCCTTTCTATAGAACCCGCACCGCCCGAGACTACACAGTTGCGTAGCCACACCATCAAAAACCCAGCCAAGATCGCTTTATTAGACATCTCCCGGGTACCATAGTAGAAATAACTGAGGGAGTCGGTGCTACTCCCAAACCGGTCACGAGTAGACTTCGACTTCTTAACCTTCGACATCATATCCTTAACCTCCTCTGAGGTTTGGGGAGCTCGAGACGAAACGTGACCAGAAGGACGCAACTTAAAAAGATACAAAATCCAGTCCCTGGTATGAGGGGCATTCCCTTCTGAACTATTTATCTTCTTAATAGCCATCTGATGGCAGGCGCTATGATGACACAACAGTTCTTGGTACACGGCGACAAAGCCAGGAAATCGCTGATCCAAATCCCCGAGCTCTTCGTTTGTCGGCGTGTATACTTCAAAAGCTTCGTCTCCCTACGGCAATCTAGATACAGTGGCCATTTCGTGAAAAGCGAGCCCCAGTTCTCCTCCGGGGGTAAAGAAAGTCCCAGTACGCCGGTTATACGACTCCAATAGAGCCATAAACAAGGGCTTGTTAATGGGCAATCCGTAGCAAGTACCCCTGACGGCGTAGTAAAGATCAATTTCCTGAAGGAAGTCCCCGTACGTCCTCAGAATCCAGGAGGTAAGATTAGTCCATGTGGGAATAGGGTTAATCCAATTCAGCAGTGACAACCTGCCTATGGGATAAGACCCCTTGCGAGCAAGCTGATTCAGAAAAGTATCAGCTAGGGTGAAGGAAAAATTAGGGCCGGTTGTGTTCACAAAAGTACCCGGGAGCAGCCCTATCACAGTCCGACTCACGGAATCCTTGCCCGCATATATTAAACCCGTGCGTCCGTTGTGGTGAATTTTGCCCACAAACATTCCCTGTTGGGTAGGAGTCAAAGAGCTCACCATCGTCCTGTTCAGCGGCACCATGTTAAACCACGAGAGAGGATAATGTCGCTCCATCTCGGGAATATGAATCTCTACCCCGTCTACAGAAAAATCCCAGTGCTCTGAGACATCCAGCAATCGGGAGTTCTTTATGGAAAAGACATCCCCGAAGAGAAAGGCCGGTTTCAGATATTCTCCATCCAACTGCCCCGAATTCATCATGGAACAAAGAAAGCTGAAAGGTTGTTTGTTGATAGCAGCCACCCTATCCTTAGGCTCATTAGTGGGAAGCTGATCCACTATACGACGGATTAAGTCATCAAGTTGCACGCCCACGGCGCACCGAGTTGGACCCACAAGGAGCTCTCCTGCTGGGTTGGTTGGAAGATTCACTGAAGAAAGGACAAAATAAGAAACAGGATTAAAAGAAGGCTAAAATAAAAATTTACTGAATAAAGAAGCTCTCACGAGCCTATGCGGTTCAGGTCAATAAGGTCTTATGTGGCTCCAGTCCAGTGGGGTCCTAACTTATACGGCTCCAATCCAGTTGGGTCCCAAGAAATGTAGTTTTGGGGAAGCATATGAGGTTCGCGTCAATGCAGTCACATGCGGCCTAACTCAGATGCGAATTCCATATGACTCTAGCTCGATAGCTTATGCGGGTTGGACGAGTGAACACATTTTTAAACAGAAGAATTCATGCGGCACAAAGCGCTATGCTGTTCAGCCTGTTAAAACACATAGGCGGCTCCGTTCAGAGGAGATTGTATATAGTTTAGATCAGTCTTCCGCGATTCAAACATGGGGCTTTATCTATAAGGCTCGGGCATGAAACAGTCATGCGGCTCACACAGTATATGCGGCTCACACAGCATATGCGGCTCACACAGCATATGTGGCTCTGCCATCAAGATTGAAGAGGGGGCTTGTGCATAAAAATGCAACATAGCCATGAGTACTAAAGATCCAAAAGCAACCCTTACCCTCAAAAGCAGGACGAACATCAGAGGGCACTTCGGGTGCGTCAGGTTCGACGGCTGACGAGGACGTCACCCTCTTACCCTTCGCTGCGGTGGAAATGGCTTTAGAAGACTTAGGAGCCATTGCTTCGACAATAAAGATCGGAAGGAGAAGACAGGAAAAAGAGTGAACGAAAGAGAAGGTAAAGAAGTCCCTCCGACTAAAGTTACCCGTATTTATAAACAGAGATGGAGCATTTCGATTCCCGTGCATACACATAAACCGACCCTTCGGTTATCAAAATAAGCCGCCAAAAATGAAGGCTAAGCTTCTCGAATCCCGCACCAAAAAGCGCACTTTAAAGATCGACAACACTTAAGTGCTAAAGATTGCCATACGTGGCAAATGATGACGTGGCTAGAGGCCATGCGGTTAAAAGTCTCCTGTGGCTGAATCACCTATACGACTGAATAATTCATGCGGCTAGAACTCTTATGCGGTCGGGATTGCATATGCGGCCAATACAGCCATGCTTCTTGATTCAAAGTATTTCAATTTTACAAATTGAAAACTTTGAAGGGGGTCCTGTAGAAGCATGGAAAATACTAAAGAAATTGACTCATGCGGCCAAGAAAGACCCATGCGGCTCAGAAAATGCATGCGGCTCAGGGAGTCATGCGGCATAAGGAGCTATGCGGCTGGGGGCATTCCATGCGGCTCAGAAGACACGTGGCGTGACAGTGCTCCCCTCCGATCCATGATGCATTAATTGCTTTGATGGCTGACCCCTCTGAAAAGTTGACAGACCTGACACCAAAGCAGGTAATTATGACTCTGTCATGATGATGAATCTCTAGGGAAGAGAAAGAAATCTCTGACACGATCCCCCGAGAACAACAAAATGCCACGTGGCCCTGCCATGTGGGTGTGCTTATGCGGCTCGAAGTGAAGACTTCCCATACAGTTCAGAGTGAAGCTGTCCCATGCGGCTCGAGTGGAATCATCCCTATGCGGCTCAAGAAGATCATGCCCATGCGGCTCAAGCAGACACACCATTATGCGGTCTATGCGGCTCATCATATGGTTCAGAAGTCTGAAGGAGGGGGCCACTGCCCAGATAGCCCTGACACGTGTCCCAAGTCTTATGCGGCCCAAAATTTATGCGGCCCAAATCTCATGCGGTCTAATCTGCATGCGGTTCCAGTCTCACCATTGGCTCTCAGGACACGTGTCCTCAGCCGATCAATCTCCCAGATTTATGGCAATCCAAGATCGGGTCGAATCCCAATGATCTGGGGCACGTGGCAGGAGAATAAATTTGATTTATTTGCAGATATGAGAGAATTATTATAAGAAAGATTTATGCCAATCAGCATTAATTGCTAATGGGGATTTGGTATAATCTACCCTTAATGGTTCTGATTTGTCACAATCAGAAACGAACGGCCTGGATTGATCAATCCCCAGGCCGCCGCCATCTCCAAGAGCTAATCATTGGCAACCCTAGCGATCACATCCCACTATTATAAATAGCAAGGTGTCATTCCTTTGTGAGATATAGAGAGATATACAAAAAAAGAAGCCAGAAAAGAATACGTATACACAGAGAGACTTCCCCCATAGTCAGAGAAAGAATATACATAGAGAGAGAGAAGCCCGAAGAGCAATCAGAGAGAGAGCAAGAAGGCATTTCTTCGTCAACGACCAAGCAGATCTTCCCCGAGTCAAGGCTGCGTACCGATCGTCCAAGGAGTAAGGCAGAGCGGCCGTCGCTTTCCCGAGCCTCTATCGTCACCCTCCAGAATCTAAAATAAACAATCGTACTTAGACTGCTGTACCTAGGTTTTCGTTCCTAGGCTTTCTTTGTACGAGCAAGTTTGTATTGTGAGTCTAAGTTCAGTCCTCCGATAATTGTTCTGTACTTTTACAATCAATAGCAAACACCCCGACGATCCTCCGCCGCTGCTAAGGGCAAGGCCCCCGCCGAATCATCGACTAGGGCTGCACGACATGCTTCTCGTCACGAAACTGCTCATCCAGCGATGATAGGTAGATGACCGAATCAAAACTCTTTTTAGAGTTTTGATTTTACTGTTCCTTCAAAATTCATCTCTTTTTAGAGATGTGATCATACTGCGCCACCCTTTTTAGGGTTCTGGTTGCATAAATCAGTTCATTCTTCATTTTTATGAAGGACGACTCTCTGCGCAATCGGTTGAACTGCGCTGACAAAAGTCAGCATAACTTGCTGATTTGTACGAGACTGTCAGCGCAAACTGATGACTATTTGTTTGTGCAATCTGATTATTGTGCAATTTGATCTTGCACAATCTGATGTTGCACAGTCTGATGACAGAATTTTGACTTGACTTGTACTGAATTTTTGTCTTTTCTATTTGATGCAGTTAACACTAGAGAAGATCCCGGATATGAGGACTTTGTAGGGACCCTTTCAGAGTCAGAATACAAAGAGGATATATCTCATGTGCACTATCTTCAATATGATCTGCCAACCTCCCGTCAGGCCATTTTGATATTCCAAGATAATGAGACACTGCAATGTTTGATGAACGGACAACCTCTGGAGTCAGCAGACGCTGTCATTCATAAGAAGCCATTATTCCTGTTCGGCGATGCTTTTGAGAAAAGCTCTCAACCGAGACCAAGGATGGAAGAAAGGATCGTCCATCAGACGGATAGATCATTCTCAATACCAGATGTTTCACGCTGCCTCCCCTTATCCCGGTATGCTCATGTGAGCTATCCGAGGAAGATGGAATAGAACCTTACACCTTTCCAAGATGCCCGTCCAGGAAGGATTTATGTGAAGAAGGGGCCGAACAAGAAGGATATGTTCTACAGTTCCTCAGAACGGTACAGTGTCTTGTTAAGAGGTCTGAAACCCGGTTGTATTCCGCCAGAGAATTCTTCCTTGTTGTTGCCCGTCAGAACTCCAATTTTCGCAAATAAGTTTGCGAAGGTCGAAGGAAGGTACCCTGAGCAGGACATCAGATTAACTGGATTGGTGAATCCAGATTTTAAGAGATGGAACTGCATAGCAAACTGGATTCTGACCAAGTTTGAAAACAAACTTCAGCAAATCAATTTGTACCAAGCAGTACATGCCACTGTTTATGGTTTTGCTCCGAAACCGCATCTGTTCTTGGCTTTAGCAGAAAGGTACAATTACAGAACAGAGACTTTCATGACTCCTGGCGGAGAAATCGGGTTTGCACTTCATGAGATGCAGTACATCTCCTACTTGCCAATGGGGGATGCCCCATATAAAGAATTTGTCCCAACCAATGATGAGTTGGACAGACTTCGGAAAGAGAACGCAGAAATGATAGCAGTCTTCGAAGAACTGCTATGTCATTATAAGATCTGTTCTCTATTCTACAAAAGTGCTACATCAAATACCTGCTATTCTTCGAAATGGTTACCTTATATGTTCCTTAACCACATTAAAGAACCGAAGACCAAGGAACATGATAGATGCTATCCTGACTTCTTTAAGCCTTTGAGCAACACAGAAGTGATGAAGTTGATGGAAGAAAGTGGCGATTTTGATGAAGAGATGAAGGATGATCATCAATGTCCTCCTTTAAAGAAAGGAGATACTCTCGAAAGTTATTTGAGAGTAGGATATAGATCTATGTCAAAAAAAGCCCAATTAGCAGGGTTTCTGACACATTGGCTCTGTCGGTTTGTAGTCCCAGGATCGAATGTTGTAGACTGCTTCCATCGCGGTGTTCTTTTTGCCGCCGTTAGATTAGTCTTCGGCTATAAGATGGATCTATTGTCAGCGATGACTTGTAAGTTGAATGCCGGTCTTCGTCTGTACGTCGATCTAATGCTGAAATCTAAGGGTGAAAAAGAATTTCCTCGGTTGAAATTGCCGTATACATATCTATTTGGGTGGTTGCTCCTTCACCATCCTACTTTGATGGATCCCGGCATGGAACCGGTCGATGGCAGCTTTTTGCGGAGATACTCTCATGGTAAGTGGAAATACACTGCTCTGAGAGATTGTAGATATGATCTGAACCTGAGCAAAGGATGGAACTTTTATTGCACTCATCCTCCTGCTGGATACGAACAAATGCCGACAAATATGATTGACTCGAAGATGCAACCTTTGAGTCGTACAGCTTTTGAGTGGTTGAAGACAATTCGACCGTTCCATTTGGTGTACCGGTTTGAAGATGAATGTTATTTAGAGCCATATCTCCCCAGTCGATTTGCTTGGCAGTTCGGGTACGACCAATTCCATGTGGGAAATGCTATCACATGCCTTCAAGGAAAGGGTTTCTTGATAGATGGGGCCCGAGCATGGGCTTATTATAATGCTCGAGATACAAAAGTAACATTCTCGATGCCAGTAAATAGCAATTATGGCCCTCGGATGCTATTTACATACTCAGTATTCTATACATCTTCGAACACCTTTGCTGAGAATTTCAATCTCGCGGATAGCTTCGCGTCTTCAACAAGATTGAAGAGAGGAGGAGTCGTCATGTCGCTCATAGGAAATGATGAGGTACATGAGCCAGTAGATGCGCCTTTGGAAACTTCAAGGGACGTTATGTTCCCTCAAGAGGTTAATGCGCCACTACGTATCTCTTTGAAGGTGGCTAAATCTCCAGCCAAGAAGAGGAGAAGAGAGGAGCCTCTCGCTTCGGCAGCAAAAAAGAAACTGATCTTAGATCATTCTTCTGAAAAGATTACCACTAGATCTCAATCTCGGCAGCTAGCCGAGATAATTCAGCAAGAAGAGGCTACCACACCGAACTCTGTCCAAAGACAAGTCGAGACTGTAAACATAGAGAGCCCTGAGAGGCCTCTGAAAAGAAAGAAGCTGGCCCAAAGAAGAAATCGAATGGCCTCTCCTTCTACACGAGTCCCGTCTTCAATAGTAGTGGATGCTGCAGCGAGATTCACTATGCCATCTCCCACTCCTATTTCAGAGTCTAGGAAGAAAACTCCTAGTCCAGAACATAGGGAAGAGATCGAACAGAGGAAAGATCATGATCCGAGAACTGAGGCCGAAGAGCCCAGAGGAAGTATCATGGAGGAAGAGCAAGATGTTGTACGATCTCTTCCACCTGCTGCGGAGACGACTCAACTTCCTCCTACTCCTAGGACCCTCCGTGAAGAGGAAGATCATGAAGTGATTGCGGCTCTAGAAGATTGCAACTATAGCCCACTGGAAGACTCTTTTGACCAAGCTGCAACTGCCAGCGGTAATGCACCAGAAGAAAGTGAAGATGAGGAGAGCTCTTCGTCCAAGAATATTGATGAATATATGCAAGATCTTGAAAGGGATGATGAAGTGCATATATCTTCTAATGCTGTCGATGATACTTTAAATCCTGAAGAGGATGTTGAGGTGGAAGTACCTCCAGAAAACATCGCTGATACCTTAAATCCTGAAAAGGATGTTGAGGTAGAAGTATCTCCAGAAAAAGCAGCAGATGAAGAAGCTCCGAAAGAAACTCCCGCCACTGGTCCTCAAGTTATAAAATGAAATTAGCAATCTCCTCTTGAATAGATTGGTAGCTAACGTCTTTATTTGTATTTTCTGCAGATCTTGAGACTCCTCTAGCACCTCCGACATGCACGGACATAGTGCCTATAACGACGGTGATTGTTAGTAGTAGTCATCATTTATCCTGTGGTTCTGAAGCGGGCAGTAGCCAAGTTGTTATGGCTGAAGCTACTTCTGCTCGGCTAGAGTCTATTCCAGCATATGATAGGCTCATTGCTGGATTCAACCATGGTAAGACAGTTTACATCTTTAATCTTCTTGGACAATAGCAGACAACAGGCAAAATGACAATTTTTACTTTTTGTAGAGGAACAACCAGGAGGGGCAACTAGCTCCACTTTGGCTCCTTTGTTCAAAGAGCCTGCTGTCCAGATGCGAGAGATTGAACATCCTGCGGCCTCGTCATCAACAGGAGTAGCTGCAACTCCTGGTGCTATAGCAACTAATAATCTTGTGATCCAATCATTTACCAGATGCTTTTTTGAATCTTTGGGACCTCTAGTAAACAGAATAATGGAAAAAGAAAGTACTGATTTCTTTATGATTAGGGGTCCAACCTCTCTCTTAGTAAGGGCTATCCGAGAACAAGGTGACGAGGCTCAGGCCACTTTCCTAGATCATATTTTGAATGAGCTAGAGATTTCCATCAAAAACTATAAAGAGCTCAACTAAGGAGACATGGAGTCACTAGTGCAGGCAGAATTCGAACAACTGGCCCAGGCAGCTGACATTGAAAGGGTGAATCTCCAGAATCTTTTGTAATCTTTCTCCATAAAATCTGCTGAATATAACTCCAAGCTAGAATCAGTAACCTTGATGGCTGAGAGAAAAGAGAAGAGAGCTGCTGGGCTGCGGGCAAAAATTGCTCGTCTCCAGAAGGAGTTAGAAGATGAAGTTACTGATCATCAGGTTGCAGTTCAACAATTCTATACTCTGATTCAGGAGAGGGATGAGTACGTGGTGACTCATAATGCTGAGATTACTCGCCGAATGGTGGCCATGCCTGCTTTCATTGAAGAAACCGGGATGGAAGAGGCCAGAAGGAGGGTGATGTCCACTCGTGAAGAACGGCTGCAGACTCTAAAGCAGCAGATTGATAATCTGATAATACCTCCGTCTTAGTAGAACGTTTTGTATCTTTATGTCTTTTATAGTACATGTGTTTTTTTTGTAATGTCTCATATTTTGATTAATAAAAGATATTTTTGCTGTGGCTCCATTATTTGTTGCATATCTTGTTCAGATATAAATAATAGAGATATAAAATATATTCAGAGGTGCAAGACATGATATATTTCTTGATGATTTTGTAGAAAATAATTATATTCACTATATTTGCTCAGATGTAACATGGGCGTGGCAGAATATACCGAATATTATTATCTCAATTGACAACTTAATCGAAACGATAAGTTGCTGATATGGATGATGAACGATGCTGAATCGTCAAAAATGTGTGAATGAAATGAATCGTCAAAAGAAACGGATAAACCGTCGAATGGTAGAATGAACGGGCAAACCGTCAAGTGATAATGAATGAACGGATGAACCGTCAAATGATGATTAATGAACGGGTGAACCGTCAAGTGGATGTGAATGAACGGACGATCCGTCAGATGAATGTGAACAGATGAATTGTCGGGTGATAATAAATGAACGGGTGAACCGTCAGGTGAATATGAACGAACGGATGAACCGTTGGATGAATGTGTCGCTTCGTTATTTGGAGAATCTATGCCTATAAATAGAACAGAAATTTAGCAGAAAGGAGCACTTCCACTTTTCTAACATAAAAATGTCGTCTGGAGATGCAACCAAGAAGGCTGAACTTGCCCCGAAGATTGAGAAGGGCACTGAAGAATGTCCTGTCGATCCAGTTCAGCCAAAGGAGACAGAAGCAGGCGAAGGTTCGTTTGCACCCAAGCCACCGCGAGACATCCTGGACTTTCTGCTTGAACCAGGAAGGACTGAAGAAGAGGAAGCCATGAGGATGGCCGCTTGCAAGTTCCTAGTGGGTTCCAGCAAGGAGGTTCTCGGCTCTTTTGTTGACCGTGTTTTTGAAAAGGACGACAGTGGTCCGCGTCCAAATATAGAGAAGGATGATAGTGACCTTCCTTAATATCATGTACTATCATTCATGATGAAATAAAATTTTATTTATGAACTTGAACTTGTCTGATGATTTACAAGCATTTACATTTACACATAGTACTTTTTAAGGAACTTGCCATTGATAGGCATCATTGTAATTCGTCCATCCAGTTCTGAGAGTTAATAAGCTCCATTTGAGAAGACTTTGCTTATAACGTAAGGACCTTCCTACTTTGCGTCGAATTTACCTTTGCTCATATGAGTCATAGTCATAGGACGTCTGACTGTTAAAACAAGTTCTCCTTGCTGAAAGGCTCTGACCTTAACTTTACGGTTGAAAGTCTTAGAAATACGAGCTTGGTATAACTTAATATGTTGTTGAGCCATTAACCGCTTCTCATCAAGTACTTCTAATTCTTGAAGTCGAAGAAGATCATTGTTCTCTGTAGTGAGCTCGTTAGCAATGGCAATCCTTAAAGAAGGAATTTGAAGTTCCAGAGGAAGAACAGCTTCACAGCCATATACCAAAGAGAAAGGTGTAAAACCTGTAGGGTTGCGGACCGTAGTTCGGTAGGCCCATAGACATTCGCCAAGCTTTTTACTCCAATTCTATTTGTTAGTGGATACAAACTTTTTGAGAAGCTTGATAATAGTTTTGTTGAAGGCTTCAGCTAAACCATTAGCAGCAGGATTGTAAGCTGTTGAGGCAACGTTGTCAACCCGATAATCATCGTAGAATCTGGTAAATTTCTGGCTGATGAATTGAGGTCCATTGTCATGAATGATCCTTCGAGGTACACCAAATCGATAAATGACATGGTGTTTGACAAAGTTGATAACGCTACTGGTCTTGACTTCAGCCAGAGGTATAGCTTCAGCCCACTTGGAGAAATAGTCCGTTATTGCTAGAATGAACCGATGTCCTCTAGAAGAAGAAGGATTAATAGGACCTATGACATCCATGCCCCAAGCTTCGAAAGGCCAGGAAGCAACAGTCGGATGAAGGAATTCCGATGGTTGATAAATGAAATCCGCATGTATTTGACAAGCTCGGCATTTCCTTGCATATTCGATAGCATTTGATACCATAGAGGGCCAGTAATAACCCATACATCAGATGCGATCTTGTAGTTTAGGACCGGGTTGATGTGCTCTACAGACATCGTCGTGAGCTTTATGTAGTACTTGTTTTGCTTCATCACCAGCAAGACAACGTAAAAGAAGACCGTCATAAGTTCGCCGATAAAAAGTCTTGGTGATTTGATTGTAATAGAATCGGAGAGATCATCTTCGAACACTTGTAGCCTCCTTAGGATCTTCGGGGAGTATGTCATGAACCACGAAGTCAATGAAAGGAGTTCTCCAGTCTTCATCGATAATATTAACTTCAGCAAGATTATTGAACTCGATGTTACGATTGTTTTCGATACAAAACAATTCTCGATTAGAGATAACCACCACTTGTTGTCTCTTAATAGGGATGGCTAAGACAGCTGTAAGGTTGGCTAAGGCGTCTGCTTCGGTATTGCAAGCTCGACGAACATATTCAATGAAGAAAGCTTTGAATGATGTAGCCATGTTGATCGCTGTTTCAAAGTAAGGTACCAGATCTTGATGGCGGACTTCAAAAGTTCCTCTAACCTGGTTGACAACCAGCTTAGAGTCGCCGTAAACTTCGAGATATTCGATATTCAATCGCTTGGCTAATTGAAGACCGATGAGTAGAGCATTGTACTCTGCTACATTTTTAGAACAAGGTTCATTCAGAGAGTAAGCTCTTTGGATGGTCAATCCATCTGGAGAAACGAGAACAACTCTGACTCCTGCTATAATGGCACCATTTGGTCCAATTCTGGATGCACCATCGAAGAATAAACGCCAGATCGGAAATTCTTCAGAGATCATGTTGACTTCCAACGTCTCGTCTGGAATTTTATCGTAAAGCTTGGATGTTTCTGGTACGGGATGAGCCGCCAAGAAATCCGCCAGCGCTTGACCTTTGACAGACTTTTGAGGAACATACACCATGTCATATTGGGCTAGAAGAATGGCCCATGTAGCCAGCCGAGAGTTGAGCGTGCTAGGCTTTTTCATCAGTACCCGAAGAGGATTGACTCGGGATATGACATGAATAGTTTGACCGATGATATAATGCCTTGTCTTTTGAACGGCAAACATAAGAGCTAGACATTCTTTTTCAACCGGACTAACGGTGTTCAGCACCAATCATAGTACGACTGAGATAGTAGATGGCTTGTTCATGACCTTCTTTATTCTTTTGGGCGAGTAAAGCACCCAATGAATGGTCCATAGCACGGACGTACATTAAGAATGGAATGCCCGAGATTGGTGGCACCAAGACTGGTGGGTTCATGAGATATCGTTTGATATCGTCGAATGCTTGATGACATTCTTCAGTCCAAATAAAAGATACACCCTTCTTCATTAGTTGAGTGAATGGTCTGCAGCGTCCAGACAAGTTCGAAATAAATCTCCTGATATACGCAAGTCGACCTTGGAATCCTCGTAGCTCTTTTAGGTTGCGTGGAGGACGCATCTCTTGAATGGCTTTGATCTTCTCGGGATCCACGTGTATACCCTTAGAGGTAATGACGAAGCCGAAAAACTTGCCACTAGAGACACCCAAGAATGACTTGGTGGGATTCAACTTGAGTTGATGTTGGCGTATGAGATTGAAGATTGTTCTCAAATCTTGGATATGATCTTCTTTCAGACGACTTTTAATAGCGATATCATCAACATAACATTCGACTATTTTACGAAGATGTTTTCTGAAGATGGTACTCATAGCTCGTTGGTAAGTTGCACCAGCGTTCTTGAGACCAAATGGCATCACTGTATAACAATAGACTCCCCGAGGAGTGCGGAAGGATGTGTGTTTTTCATCTTCAGGATTCATCTTGATTTGATTGTATCCAGAGAATCCATCCATAAAAGATATTCGCTCGAACCCACAAGTATTGTCAATCATGACGTCCGTAATAGGGAGAGGAAATTCATCTTTTGGACATGCCTCGTTAAGATCCCGAAAATCAATACAGACTCGGACTTTGCTAGTTTTCTTCAGGACTGGAACAACGTTGGCTACCCAATCCGGATGTTGTTCTACTCGAATAAAGCCGCAAGCGATAAGCTTCTTGACTTCATCATCGATTGCATCCATCATTTCAGGCTTGAATCGTCGTTGCTGTTGTTTGACTGGTTTAGCATTAGGCAGAATGTTCAGTTTGTGAGTAGCAATTTTGGGATCTAAACCTGGCATGTCTTCGTAACTCCAAGCAAAGACATCAATGTATTCTTTAATGAGAAGAATCAACTCTTGCTTATCTGCTTCTGGAAGTTTCTTGCTAATAAAGATTGGACAAGGTGACTCGCTTTCTCCTACATCGACTTGAACTAGTTGATCTTCAGTAGGAGGTTCTCTTTGTTCAAATCGGAGTACCCACTGATTATCCATCTGTTGAGCCCAAGGATCTATTTCAGGATTTTCTTCAACGTCCTCATCATAGACTTCCGGAAGTTCAGTGGAGACCATATTAGAAGATACGATCACACGATAGACTTCACCGATGCTAGTGTCAGAATCCCATGATCTGGAATCGGAAGAATTAGAACATTCTTCGCTATCAGAGTCGAAAACTGTTGGGGATAACATAGGAGGAGAAGCATATCCGAGACCTCTTTTGGCCTTGCTGTAATACATATCAGATTTTCCTTTTAGAACAGCCGTATGAATAGGAGTTCGTCTACCCTTACCGTAGTTGAGGCCATTTTTAAAGTCATAACCCATCTTACGGATGATGTCTTTTGATTGTTGACTATAACGACGGAGTTGAAGATGTCATGTATCGTTAAGCTTGCTATCATCCGTATAGCTGAATTGTTGTTCTGGTCCTTTACTAAAAAGTATTGGACTTTTACCTTTTTTTCGAGCAGGGACAATACGGTAAGAGTTATCCGAATCTTCAAATGAGACTTCTGTTCGAAGAGATTATACAACTCCCATTGTAAATGATTTGAAGCTATCTAACATATCCAAATAGCATTTAGTATGATAAATAACATCAGTATACTGGAAAGTAGATGCTTTTTCATTAATTTGTACATCTGTATTTACAGCAGGACCTTTAGCCTTAGCAGGCTTGGTTAGATTAATTACAAAAGGGGGAGAAGAAGAACGTGGAGGAAGCTTGTTACGACGGAGGTCGATAACAAGTGGCTCAGAGGAGGTGAGCTCCCTTTTGTCCTTGTTGTGAGTTAAATCAACAACAAGAGGCTCAGAAGAAGTGAGCTGCTTTTTGTCCTTGTTACGACGTAAGTCGATAACAAGTGGCTCAGAAGAGGTGAGCTCCCTTTTGTCCTTGTTATGACGTAAGTCGATAACAAATGGCTCAGAAGAGGTGAGCTCCCTTTTATCTTGATCGCCATCAACCGGTTTCTTTTGGACTGGCAAGTGAATAGCCAGTGGTTTAGAAGACTGAGGATAAGAAACGCGCCCTTTGACAGGTATAATAAGAGTGTCTTTGGGCACTGCTTGTTGGTCTTCTTCTGTATCCATGGCCAATACCACTTTCATAAATTCCTCCTTATACATACGAGCGTCGTTGCAATATGCTTCGACACCCTTGAAAGGATAAAGGTCTGCAACTTCCTTGTGAACTTCTCCTTTGCCATCGACATATTTAAAGCATTGATGAAGAGTTGATGGAACAATGTTATGTTCATGGAGGAAAGGTCTTCCCAGAAGAGCGTTGTAAGAACAACCATGATTGTCGATGATATAAAAGGTCACCTTTGTGCGAAGATTGCCTATTTGGAGTTTTAAGCGGATCTTGCCCAAAGGTTCACTCCTTCCTTGGTTGAATCCCAAGATAGTGGTGATTGTGCTTAAAAGACTATGCACTGGTATCTTCAATGCGTCTAGCATCGTCTTTGGCATGATACTGAGAGCAGACCCTGGATCTATCAGGATGCGATCGACTTTTATCGAATCGACATATCCTGTATAGTAGAGAGGACGATCATGTCTATTATCCTCCAGCAGCATATCATCCTAAGTGAAAGTGATGTTTGGAATCAACTCCAGGACACTATGATAATGACAGCAAGAGACTGGTTCTGATTCCGACTTTTTGAGAAGAGTTAAGCAAGTTTCAGCCTGCATCAGAGCTTCACTTAAAGTTTCTCGAGTCTCTTTGGAAAGGCGCAAGAGCTCGAAAATTGATAGCCTAGCCGGTGTATTGGCTAATTGAGCCAATATATCAAAGGTATACGGCTTTTCAAGTCCTGTAGGAGATGATTTCTTCAGGGACTTGTCAAAGCGGACTTGTTGCTTGCCTTTGTCAGCAACCACCGGCTTGGAAGGAATAGGTACTACAACTGGTGAGGATGTGGAAGAAATCTCTTCAGAGGAAGTAGATTGTACTGGAACAGGTTCAGAAGAAGAGGCAGGATCTTCTTGAGCTTCAGAATGATCTTTCAAATAGGCTTTCCCTGATCTGGTGCCTAGAAGAATTTCTTCGTCAACTATAGGGTCAAAAGACACCATGTTGCAAGTCTTTGTCTTGCTTTTAGAACGTCCTTTCTTCTTGGAAGAAGAAGGCACTTCGAATTCCTGAGCGAGATCGGGATAAATCCACATAATTTTGCCGTTGTCAAGAGATAAGGGGACAAGACCTTCATTTGGTGGAGGAGGAAGATTCTCAATCTTTAGAGTAGCCTTGGGAATGGGAACGACACCGTGTTGTACCATCTGCGGAGGAAAATCACCAAACTGGACCCAAACCATGTTTGCAGTCACGGTTTTCTCGTCTTGTTGCAGAGTAACGACACCAGCATTGACAAGCTCTTGAATTTTGCCATTAAGCACGTAACATGCTCGAGTAGGGTGTCCAATGAACCTGTGGTAGACACAATATTTAGGATGATCTGTCTTACCGACTTCATCAGGTTTCTTTGGGTCTGGAAGCTGAATCTTGTTGCTTTTGAGTAAGCAATCAAAAATGCTTGCAGCGTCATTCTCGTCGAAGGAATATTCTACTTTCGAACGAGGTTCTCTCGGTGGAGGTGCAGAAAGAGTAGAAGTGGATGTAGGCGGAGCCACATTGACAGCCAAAGATTCTTTATTCTTATTCAGATTGATGTTCAAAGTCTTTTTTGCTTTGCGTTTGTTCTGGCGGTTGCCACCACCTGATGTCTGGTGTTCATCTCGATCGGAGTTAGACATTTGTACCCCCAACTGCTTGAACTTCTCAGCACTCACTTCCGTAGCTTTGGCGTTAACAAAGAATGAGGGCCAATCTTGGAACTAGGTAGATCCTGTCCACATACTGATGATAGGCAAAAGATTTGCCTTACAAGTATCAATAGTGACAACAGTTGGAGTCCCGAAAGGCATCTTCAAGGCTTCACGGCGAAACCGTTCGATGAAACTCTCAGCAGTTTTATTGTGTTTCTGTTTGATTTTGTTGAGAGTCGACATAGTCATGTCGTTGAATCCTTTATAGAACCGTTCCAGGAAGATTTGCTTGAGACCTAAGAAGGAAGTGATACAACCATCGGGCAAACTTCTGTACCAGTCGTATGCTACACCGGCTAAACAACCGACGAACACTCTGGTAAGAAGAGCGTCATTTGGCTGGAGTTGAACGGTCATTACCTTAAAATGATTGATGAACTGACTAGGAGAAGTACTGCCATCAAACAAAGAGATCGTTGGGATCTTGTACTTTGGTGGGAACGGGACTTCTTTCCATTCAACTGGATAAGACTGCTTGATCCCCAATCTTTGCAGGTTATCTTTCTCTTTGAAAGCTTCGAACTGGGTTCGCAAGAGTTTGACAGCTTCATTGGCGTCTTCAAATGACGAAGAAGGAGTAGGTTGAGTTAGAGTGGTAGGAGGAGGAACAGCAATGTAAGCACTACCCCCAGCTCCTGATTGACTAGGTGTAGTTTGAACTTGTACTTGTACATGAGGCATTTGAGGAGACACTACCCCCAGCCCAGTATTGGCAGGTACTGAAGATGCTATGATCTCTGGATTTACAGCAGTAGGTACAGTCGGTGGTGTGGCATGTTGTGCCACTATGATAGAATGCATACTAGCAACCATTTCAGCCATGGTTTTTAGCTTGTCTTCTAGTGCAGTGATTCGCTGTTCCTGATTTGCAGAAGTTGAAGCATCTGGATCTTCATTGACAACATAAGCTGTCACTTCTCTTGGTACAGTGGAAGACACTGTCTGTTCAGAGCTTTCGCTGTATGCATCATAGTCGGAGAAAGAGTCGTCTCCTGACTGAGAAGTAGGAAGATAACCTGAAGGGTTTTGAGGAAGATTCCTTTGACCGATTGCATCTCGGCTTCGAGAACGGGTATATCGAAACACTCCTTCAGAAGATTCTTGGAGTAATTCTAAATACCGTTGGCTTGGTTTACGAGGTTTGCCATGCTTAGAGCACCTTCTACCCCCAGTGTCTCGGGAAGTCATATTAACAGAAGCATACAAGATTTCATCTTCTTCTGACATAGTTTCAGATTTAGCAAAAGTCAGACGATCGAAGACAGATCATTTTGTTGTTTGACAACAACATTGGATGATGACTTTGTGGTTGCAATGATGATCAGAGGGTTGAACCGGAGGTGTTGAAACATTGTCTCGTTTTTGTCTGAGATGTTCTCGGAGATCGGAAACAACAACAGGATGAGAAAAACTCTGAGGGATCTGTTCTTTGATAATGTTCGGAACATGATTCCGATTCTTCAAATATTTAGTCCCTTGAGTGTACAGGGAAGTGCTCACTTCATTGGCATAAGTGTCAGGATTTTTAACCCTGGAGATTTGTTTTTGATGATGTTTGGTCTTCGGCATTGGCTGTGTACGTTTCACCGAAGTGGGTCTGATGAGATAAGTTCTGAGATCAGCAAACTCACCCCCAGGGGTTTCTGTCTGTGACACCAGCAGTTTTCCCTGCCTGGAACGGGAAATTTTGAGAGTTGGGAGGTCCTGGAATTCTGCTACCGGGGTAGGCAGAATACCTCTTTGGTCAGTACAAGTTCTCTTGTCATAAAGGAAAGAAGAATCCTTGTTTGAAAGAGTTCTAGTACTGATTGGTGCCGAGGCACGTTCAGATTGATCTTCTTCGGTAAAAACTGAATAAAATTGAGAAAAGACCAAAGGGCCTTTTCCTTTGTTTTCTGAAGAAGGGTTAACTAAAGAGCGTTTTCCTCTATTGTCTTTCAAGTCATGGGACAAAGAAGTTTGAGAAAAGACCAACGGGCCTTTTCCTTTGTTTTAAAGAGGAAGAGGAATAGCCAAAGGACTACCCCCAGTAGATTATACAGGAGCAACAGTGTGTTTAGGAAGAGGAACAGAGCCTTTTCCCTTGTTATGAGAAGAAGAGAGTTTAGCCAAAAGGCTGTCACTCTTAGATTGTGCAGGAGCGGTTTGCGCATAAATGGATGGTGTACTGGTTTTGGCCACAGAAACTGTGGTTTGCGCATAAGGAGTTCTTGCTACAGAGTACTTAGGGTGGACTCTGGATGCTGGAGCATTGGACTGCACAGACATATTGGCAGCCAATTGCGCTAGGGGCATAGGAGTCTTGTACTTGGCTAAGGCAGCATATGAAGTCTTCTGTGTACTGGCAATAGCAGATTATGCAGCAGTAGCAGAGACAGATTGTGCAGCAGACTTGATGACAGAAGCTTTGGACTGTGCAGCAGTCTTGCTAACAGACTGCGCAGAAGTATTGCTGGCAGCATCAATAGACTGCACAGCAGTCTTTGGGACCCACACTGGGCGTACTTTGCTTGTGGCAGAAGTGGTTGCAATGCGAGGAGTGGTCTTGGAGTTGATTATAGCCTCGTAGGCTGTCTGGTTGATCTTCACAACCAGTATCTTATGCGTCTTTCCGATAGACGCTACGTCACATTGAGTTGTCACTTCCTCGTCGGAGGAGAAAGTCGTCCCCAGCAGAGTCGCCATTTTGTTTACAAAAAACAAAAGTATGAACTTTATTGATACAAACTTTGTAAAATATTACAATTTGAATTCTGGGAATGGTACAACTTTAGGAATCCAATCTAGATGACGATTGCTTTATCCCTTGGACGATGTGAACTCTGAAGACGAAGCCTCTGAAGTCGAAAACAACTCTGGAATTGAAGGCAAAAAGCCTCGGAAATTGAAGGCAAAAGCCTCGGAAGAATGCAGCAGCACTTGGGCAAGAACTCCTGGACTCTCTGATCTCTCTATGATCTGATCTTTGATCTCTGATTCTTGATCCCCTTGAATGGAGACTTGAAACTCTATTTATAGAGTTCTGAGAAATAACTAACTTATAGTTATTCTGGACTGCGCATGATGGATTGCGCAGCAGTTGGATTGCGCAACAATGGAGTGCGCAGGCAGTTGCTAGATCATGGGCCACTGTCTTGGACACATGGCATAATTTGATTACAATGCGCATGATCGTGCATAGACGGTTGCCACATAATGAGCAATTGATGGCATGAATGCCACGTGTATTTTGTCATTTGTGTTGATAGAACGCGCACACTGAATTGTGCTGGCTTTCGATTGTGCAGACTTGGACTGCGCAGGCATGGATTGCGCTGCCAGCTGTCAACCATTCTCGAGCACTGTGCGGCACAATAAACGAACAGCCTCTTCATTTTTCGTGCTGTCAGCTGTCAGGAAGATTTGATTGTGTCAGGTAATGATGATTTTTTGCCACGTCAGCCTGCGCGCTTGGGAGTGTGCGCAATCTAGCGTGTGCAATCTGAAGGATGCACAATCTGATGTCTGCGTAGTTCATCTGAAAGTTGTATTTCTTGATTTTCTGACTTTGTTGATGTGTGCAACTTAATTTTTTAGGACCTACATCGGGCTGCTCTATGTATAACCTCTTCAAGATCACCGTGGAGGAATGCCGTCTTCACGTCCATTTGTACGACCTCCAAGTTGAGACTGACTGCCAATGCTAGCACCACCCGAATAGACGACTGCTTGACGACTGACGAAAAGATCTCATCATAATCTACGCCTTTCCGCTAACCATAGCCCTTAACTACCAGCCTTGCTTTGTATCGAGGGCGAGTAGAATCATCCGTCTGCTTCACTCTAAACACCCATCTATTCTTCAAAGCCTTCTTGCCCTTTGGCAACCGCACCAACTTATAAGTGGAATTGGCGTGTAAGGAACTCATCTCCTCCTGCATAGCCTGTATTCACTTCTGCCTATCTTCCACAGCTTCTGTTAAACTTTTGGGCTCTTCCCTGTCAGTCAATAGCACATACTCATCCGGTGAGTATCTCGTAGATGGTCGACGCTCTCTGTCGCTCCTTTTCAGATGAGCCACTGGTGCTGGCTGTATACCAACAGCCTCCTCCTCTTCAGGAACTGTCTCCCCGGTATGCTCATCCTCCTGAGGGACACCCAGACCACCATCAGCAGGCTAATGATCAAAGTTAGGAGCAACTCCATGTACTGGCTCTCCCATAATTGGATCCTCTACAATGTCCTCTGGAAACTGCTCGAAGCGAAATGACTCTAACTCAGGCAATTCCTCAGCCTCAGAAGGTATCTCGAAATCCTGAGTTTTGGTCATGGTCTGATCCTCGACAAAAATCATGTCCCTGATTCTGTAGAGCTTTCTTCCCACCGGGTCGTAGAGTCTATAGCCAAACACATCCCGACCGTAGCCGAAAAAGACGCATCGCCTCGTCTTCGGCTCAAGTTTGGACCTCTCGTCCTTCGGTACATGTACGAAGGTCTTACAGCCAAACACTCGCAGGTGATTGTATGATGGCTCTTTGTCGTACCATACTTTGTCAGGCACATCATGTCACGCCCCGGTCCCGTAGAGTCCTTTCGTCCTCGCTTCG
The DNA here is from genome assembly GCA_029216955.1 of Iris pallida. Classification (NCBI taxonomy): domain Eukaryota; kingdom Viridiplantae; phylum Streptophyta; class Magnoliopsida; order Asparagales; family Iridaceae; genus Iris; species Iris pallida. The sequence goes on along the minus strand of JANAVB010034417.1, from coordinate 61,431,558 downwards.
GACTCTTTGGGACCGTTCGTCCTCGCTAGGGCGTGATTCCGTGCAAGCCTAAGTTGCGCTTGCACAAGGCCAAGACCTGAAGCAAGACAAGATAGACAAGGTTGACAATACGCAGCAGAACGTATCGCAGATAATTGAAGCAGCAGCGGACATATTTCAGGATACAACATTGAATACAATGGTAAGAAGAAACAATTCTCTTTATTGATTTCATTTGAACAGATTACAAGCTCTCGATTCTCTCTGATACAATGTTACATTCTCTCAGAACTTTACAGATTACAATGATCCCGTTCCCATACATTACATCCTTTTATATACAAAACCAAACTCTTGCACAGATGTCATCTCTTGGCATCTTTTCTGATTTCTGGATCCTGAGGATGAGGCTCGGGCTATCGCTTCGGACTATCCTTCTCGATGCATGGTGCACCTGCATGCAGACTGATGGTGGGTCAGTATATCAGCATACTGGTGAATTATGGACAAAGAGATACATTTATCTGAAACGATCACTGTTCATTTAGTGAGAAAACGTTTCTTGTGATGTGATCTTGCTAGTTTTACCTAGATTCATTCCATACATACAGGGTCAGTTTATATATCTTTTTGAAAACATAACTTTGAAAAGCCAATATTTGTTTCATTTCATTTCATCTCAAGCACACAAGGGACTATTCAATTCGAGCACGGTGAGTATTTATTTGTGCAGTGCGCAGCGTGTTTCATGAGCATATTCATTTCTTTTGTTCGAGCAACTGTTAGGGTCAATGACAAGCATGATACAATATCTTTTCTTAAGTGGAACATAGCATTTCATGGCATAGTTAAATCTCTGTAAGCAATTCATGTCAAAGACTTAAGCAGTACATATGTATCACTTTTTAGTGATTCTTACCATAGCCGACCGTCCATCCCTGCACAAGACAAGGATTAGCATAAACATTATAAACCAATAGTGTTCCCTGTTCGTCTCTGCATTATTAACTCTTAGCAAAACATTCTTTTGACACTTATCAATATGCAGCATGACAATAACTCTTATGGTCCATGGGCAATACCCATATCAGCAGTCGGAACTTCTTGTCCAACTACTAATAGACTGACACCTCCTCTTAACTGCGGGGACTTCTAGCCCCAGGTGTCCTGTTCTCTCCTAGGCCGATCGACTCCGGGCGCCCCCAGAATCGTCGAGAGACTACCACTTGTGCACAAGCCGTCTAGACCAATGCAAATACAACTATCATATAAAACAATCATGCATCAATCAAGCAACTTGCAAACATATTCATCTTCTTCTTTTCATGCCTTTGCAGATATACGACACGTTCAATTCGTGCCTTTCTTTTATTCAGGTCAACATGTACAAGTCCGTCTGTACATGTCTATAATTCTCAAGCATACTTAGCAGCAAGCAAATATCAAGCATTCAATTCGATTTATTTGTCTTCTCTTATCCTATCTAGCATGACAAGCATCATTTCAGTTCTTATTAGCAGGCAACGAGTCTTCTTATTAGCATGCAGATTATTTCTTTTCTTGTTCTTAGCATGGCAAGGTTCTTTTTATCAAGGCAACATTCATTTCTTAGCGGGGCAACATGTGAATTCTCTTATTGTATACTCAATAATTTACCATCTTGTTATTAACAAAAGCATTCAATCAAAAACTCAGATTCTTAAGGCGTAAGCGAATCAGCAAATGAGACTTCATCCACTTACCCAGATTAATCGTCTTCTGTTGCAGAGCCAGCAATCCGATCTTTCTGTCTATCTAGTGCCTTCGCGGAGCGGGGCACTATATAATTACCCACCGAAAAGAAGTTTCGTCCTCGAAACTTAAGGAGAAACTTACGATATCCTTAGCAGCAATAGTCATCATCCTTCGCCATCATCAATCCATGAAATCACAATTCAGATCATGTCAAAACTCTTGTTCAATAAAGCATTTCAATCTCAATCAATCAAATCGATAAAACATTTGCCGGCATCATAAAAATATTTACGGACTTATTGTATGGAACATTCATCTCATTATTGATATCGAGTAGGCAACGAAATTTCGATCAGAAGACATGTACAAATTCAATTGAATCAAAATTGGCCAGAGGATCGTGTTGCTCTGATACCATTATGTCACGCCCGGGTCCCGCAGAGTACTTTCGTCCTCGCTTCGGACTCTTTGGGACCGTTCGTCCTCTCTAGGGCATGATGCCGTGCAAGCCTAAGTTGCGCTTGCACAAGGCCAAGACCTGAAGCAAGACAAGATAGACAAGGTTGACAATACGCAGCGGAACGTATCGCAGATAATTGAAGCAGCAGCGGACATATTTCAGGATACAACATTGAATACAATGGTAACAAGAAACAATTCTCTTTATTGATTTCATTTGAACATATTACAAGCTCTCGATTCTCTCTGATACAATGTTACATTCTCTCAGAATTTTACAGATTACAATGATCCCGTTCCCATACATTACATCCTTTTATATACAAAACCAAACTCTTGCACATATGTCATCTCTTGGCATCTTTTCTGATTTCTGGCTCCTGAGGATGAGGCTCAGGCTATCGCTTCGGACTATCCTTCTCGATGCATGGTGCACCTGCATGTAGACTGATGGTGGGTCAGTATATCAGCATACTGGTGAATTGTGGACAAAGAGCTACATTTGTCTGAAACGATCACTGTTCATTTATAGAGAAAACGTTTCTTGTGATGTGATCCTGCTAGTTTTACCTAGATTCATTCCATGCATACAGGGTCAGTTTACATATCTTTTTGAAAACATAACTTTGAAAAGCCAATATTTGTTTCATTTCATTTCATCTCAAGCATACAAGGGACTATTCAATTCGAGCACGGTGAGTATTTATTTGTGCAGTACGCAGCGTGTTTCATGAGCATATTCATTTCTTTTGTTCGAGCAACTGTTAGGGTCAATGACAAGCATGATACAATATCTTTTCTTTAGTGGAACATAGCATTTCATGGCATAGTTAAATCTCTGTAAGCAATTCATGTCAAAGACTTAAGCAGTACATATGTATCACTTTTTAGTGATTCTTACCATAGCCGACCGTCTATCCCTATACAATACAAGGATTAGCATAAATATTACAAACCAATAGTGTTCCCTGTTCGTCTCTGCAGTATTAACTCTTAGCAAAACATTCTTTTGACACTTATCAATATGCAGCATGACAATAACTCTTGTGGTCCATGGGCAATACCCATATCAGCAGTCGGAACTTCTTGTCCAACTACTAATAGACTGACACCCCCTCTTAACTGCGGGGACTTCTAGCCCCAGGTGTCCTGTTCTCTCCTAGGCCGATCGACTCCGGGTGCCCCCAGAATCGTCGAGAGACTACCACTTGTGCACAAGCCGTCTAGACCAATGCAAATGCAACTATCATATAAAATAATCATGCATCAATCAAGCAACTTGCAAACATATTCATCTTCTTCTTTTCATGCCTTTGCAGATATACGACACGTTCAATTCGTGCCTTTTTTTTATTCAGGTCAACATGTACAAGTCCGTCTGTACATGTCTATAATTCTCAAGCATACTTAGCAGCAAACAAATATTAAGCATTCAATTCGATTCATTTGTCTTCTCTTATCCTATCTAGCATGACAAGCATCATTTCAGTTCTTATTAGCAGGCAACGAGTCTTCTTATTAGCATGCAGATTATTTCTTTTCTTGTTCTTAGCATGGCAAGGTTCTCTTTATCAAGGCAACATTTATTTCTTAGCGGGGTAACATGTGAATTCTTTTATTGCATACTCAATGATTTACCATCTTGTTATTAACAAAAGCATTCAATCAAAAACTCAGATTCTTAAGGCGTAAGCGAATCAGCAAATGAAACTTCATCCACTCACCCAGATTAATCGTCTTCTGTTGCAGAGCCAGCAATCCGATCTTTCTGTCTATCTAGTGCCTTCGCGGAGCGGGGCACTACACATCACCCTGCAAAGGAATACTAGAAGATAAATTAATAACATAAGCAGCTGTGAGAAGAGCCTCACCCCAATAACTGCCCGACAAGTTAGCTTCTGACAGCAAACACCGCACCCTATCCATCAGTGTCCTGTTCATGCGCTCCGCTACATCATTGAGCTGAGGTATCTTGGGCAGAGTCTTTTGGTGTCATAACCCCTGCTTTCTGCAATAAACATCAAAGGGACCAATGTATTCACCGCCGTTGTCAGACCGAACACACAATAACTTCTTGCCCGTCTCTCTTTCAACAGAGGCCTGAAACTCTTTGAAAGTATGCAGCACCTGATCCTTGGTCTTTAAGGCATAGACCCAAACCTTCCTGGAACATTCATCAATAAAAGTTACAAAGTAAGATGCACCACCAATAAATTTTACCACCATATGACCGTAGACATCCGAGTGAATCAACTCGAGCAATGACGGCTTCCTTAAACTTGGGTGACTTTGGAAAGACACCATATTTTGCTTTCCAGCTAAGCAGTGCGTGCACTTCTCCAACTTTGTAGACTTGAGCCCTGGAATCACCTTCCTGTTCACCAAGTAGCTCATCCCCTTCTCGCTGATATGGTCGAGCCGCCTGTGCCACAACTCGGTAGATGCATCACTGGCTGCGTTCACCTCCTGTGCTTCCTGTGCGCTCCCCTCCATATAGTAGAGATCGGATTTCTTGCTTCCTATGGCAATCACCATCGAACCTCTGGAAAGCTTCCACTGACTATTCCCGAAGAGACTGAAGAATCCCTCGTCATCCAACCTTTCAACCGACACCAGGTTGAAACGGATATCAGGGACATGACGAACATCTTTGAGAATAAGAACTTCACCCATCTTTGTTCTCAAATGCACACCTCCAATGGCAACCGCCATCGACATATCTCTATTGCCCATCTTCAACACTCTACAGTCGCCTGTCGTGTAAGTGACAAATAGTGCCTTGTTGTGAGATACATGTGCTGAAGCCCCCTAAGTCCACCAGCCAAGAATTATCATCATAGACGAGGTTTGTGATAACCTCATCACCTACGACGATCATATTACCTCCATGTATCGAGGTTGCTGCTGTAGTGTTCTCATCTTGCTTCCCCTTGTCGTCCTTCTTCTCTCTCTTCCAAACGAAATAGTTTTCCTTGATGTGGCCCTTCTTGCCACAATGGTAACACTCCGAGTCCTCATACCGACCCTTGGACTTTTTTCTGCTCTTGTCTCTGCCACCACCTGGACCCCTATTTTTGTCCCTTCTACGGCTCTCTGAAACCAATGCCTCTGAGTGGTGGGATGTGGATGAAGTGCCCTGAGAACGTCTCTGCATCTCTTTATTCAGCACCCCGCTCTTGGCAAACTCCAGACTGACCACGCCTTCTGGAGCAGAAGCGATCATAGATACTCGTACGGTCTCCCACGAGTCTGGCAATGTACACAGCAGCTACAGTCCCTGAACCTCGTCGTCGAACTTGATTCCCATTGAGGATAGCTGGTCAACCACGCCCTGAAAATCACTCAAGTGATCTGTAATGGACGCCCCATCTTTGTACCGCAGACCTATCATCGTCCGGATCAGGAATAACTTGTTTACCCCGGTCTTCTTCACGTACAAAGATTCCAGCTTATCCCATAACGTCTTCGCGTGCTCAATATTGGCAACGTGGTTGTACACGTTCTCGTCAACAAACTGTCTGATGTATCTGCACACCTGTATGTGCTCGATTTTCCAGTCCTCCTCGGATTTATCACTGGGCTTCTCGGATACAAATACGGACAGATGCAGCTTCTTGACAAACAACAAATCTTTCACCTTGCTCCGCCAATAGTGATAGTTGGTGTCGTTCAGGTTCACCATGCACACCGGCTTCGCGTCCATCTCTCCTCTCTAATTTTCCTGTCAACTCCTGACACCCTTCTGAATTCTAGAACCTGGCTCTGATACCACTTTGTTGGGAAAGAAACACGAAAACCTTTTTCCAAACTAGAGAGTACTTGCGAGAGAACCGAGCAATATAACGCACGAACCAAAATACCAAAAACAAACCACGCAGACACAGAAAATTTTTGACGTGGAAAACCCTTGCGAAAAAAAACTACGGGACGATCGGAGTCCAACCCTGAGAAGCCTTCACTAATAAAATAAAGGAGTACACCATCTACAAACTTCTTCCGATCCAAATTGGATCCCCACAATAGTTAGAAGCAAGAATAATGATTACAAGGCTACGAAGAACAAAGACGACGAGTAGATATTACCCGAACACGATCCTTCTTCGAAAACGGCCTTCAATCCTCCTTCTTCTCTTCCAAAGTTGCAATGGCACTCTTGCCTCTTTTCTCTCTCTTGTGTGTGATGTGTTGTGATTAGTTGACAAAGTTTGTTATATTGTTAGCTTTAGATTGTTAGAGTTACTGATCTTGTTTGCATTTAATAATATCTTGTAAGATATGACGTTATAGACGTTCCAGGCTTCCAGCTTGAGAGGCAGTGTTAGAAGTTAGAGTTTGTTATGTTGATAGAATTATTGGATTGTTATAATTGTTGGGTTTATTTGCATTAACTTTTATTTGCAAGGCTTTATATATATATATATATATATAAAAAAAAAAAATATATATATATATATATATATATATATATATATATATATATATATATTCTATTTTTTTTGTAATTAAGACAATTGTATTATTGTTCCCCTGTTATCTTTGGTTGTCCCGTCATTGAACCCACAATAGCAATAAATGATAAGCTCCTCATCTTTCTCCGTCAGCCAAGCTCTTACAAGGGGGAGGATGCTAACGATGAGCTCCTAAGCATGCTAGTGGATTCGCAAGTACGGGTAATGACCTTTCAAAATTTTGTTGATGCTTTTCTTCAGAAGAAATAGATGGAAAGGGTGTCCCAGTGTCATGAGGCTCCTCTAGATGTAGGGCCTAGTAAGGATCAAGATGTACACATCCTTAAACACCCCCACCCCCACCACCCAATATATATAGTGTTCCAGGACACGAACTTGCATCCAACCAAGCCTTACAGGCAGACTAAGCGGCATCGTCTAGACAAAATATTAGAAAGATATGGATAAGAAATTTTATAGAAGCATGTGAAAAAAAATCTGTTAGTTGTATGTGTGTTGTGTTCACACACATGAGCTAGCAAAAGCTCAACTCCCTTACAATAATTTTGACCGTTATAAATCCATTAAACTTGTAACATCAACTTATGTCCAGGAACGATGTACCACATGGTTTTCATTTGAATTTTGTAACGTTCAGTATTTATTGGCTGGTTTAAATTGTCTTCATTCTCCTTTATTTCCTAACCTTAGAGAAAAGCCTATATATTGAGGCCAATCTCAATACTTTGAACACACAGAAATTATTCTCCCTCTCTAAAATTCTCGTCCTCTCAAGATCACTGTTGTTTTCTATTATTGCTATGGGCGGAACTAAGTCGCGGTCATTCTCTCGACGTCGTGTGCGGCAACGAGATTCCGGTTGAGCGGGAATTTTACCACTAGGAGCGTTCGGATATAGTCTGCACATAGACCCGGACTAACTCTTAGGGCAGTGCTACGTGCACGACTTTCCCGGAGGCCGGTAACAATTTATTTGTTTATTTTGTTTGCAGATTTTAATCGAAGAATATTGAAGAATGTCCAACAATCTAAGAGTTATTCCTTTGTTTCAACTGTTACCTACATATATTTTTATATATTTAGTCTTCCTATTAACTGTTCACTGCCGACAAATTTTGTACTGCCATAAGAACCATATTTGCCAATGAACTATAGGATATTACAAATTTCGTGTTGTTAACAATTTTCTACATATATTTGTTGTTCACTGACAGACATATTTTTCGTACTGTTTACTGTTAACAAATTTTCTGCCTATATTTGTTGTTAACAAATTTCGTACTGTTCACTGACCGACATATTGTTACATATATTTGCCAAAGAACTAGGACATTACAAACTTTGTACTGTTAACCTTTTTTTTAAGTATCTTAAACTCATATATTACAAATTTGTCCAAATACCGGAATCAAGTCAAGCAAAGTAAATTTCTAAACCTTAATTATTAAGTTTGGAGTGGGAACATACGAGTACAGTACTTGTAAAGAAAGCCCATAGAATCACATAAGTACAATACTTGTTGATTATTTATGCACATGAGAAGTTTAGGACATTTAGAAAACTCAGAATCATTACAAGTTCTTGATCTTGTCCGATTCGGTTATTGGTAACTACTAAACCAAAAGTATATTAGCCTACTATATCAAATTTCTTTAGAAAACATTTTACTTAGCAAAAGATTTATTCATACATAAATTTGCTTGACATATAAATATTTGTTATTTGTGAAAGTTTTATTACTGTTCATATAGCATCCAAGAGTTGAAATTGCTACTGTTAACATTTCTTAAATTTAGTACAACTTTTAACAATTGTTACCAATTACAAAAGATACTCTTAAAACTAATATTGCTATATATTTCTTCACATATTTGCAAGCTTCTGTTCGCAAATTTCTGTTAACAAGCTTTACCAATAGATATATATTTTTCTTGTTTAGATAGTTGCTTTACAAAACATTATTTGCACTACAATTGACGTTTGCACAATAGTCATCGTACTGTGTGGGTGCCTTTGCTAATAAGACTGTTATTATCAATCGTCACTCTATATATTGACACCTTAGATAAACATTATTGTGTTATTATCTTTTGTCAATACTAGTTGAATTTTTTACTCAATATTTAAATTTAGGCTAAAGCAAATACTTTATTGATTCAGTAAATCCCTTTAATTTTAAAGTTCTAAAGTAGAGATTTGTTTGGGAACAAGCCGAAAGGGCCCTTCTGTCAACAAGGCAAAAAATTGTCTAAGCGACCGGTACTTAAGTGTTCCTTGTGAACCTCCGCTTGCTGGGATCCGGCCCCTACAACTAATCCAACCTCATCAAAACTTGAAAAACTAAAATTTTAAAGGTATATTACTAAAATCATTTGAATTGCTAATTTTTAGCTTAAACCATCTTTATTGAGTAAATAAATTTTTGCAGTTTTTTTCTGGAATCATATTATCAAGTTCTAAATAACTTAGAGCAGAAAACAGATTAGGTTAAGTCCATAACTAGATCTGATTCCAAAGCTAAGGTAAACCCTATAGAAATCCATGACAAATCCAAGCCTAATCACCAAGGATACCTCCTTCAAAGGGGAAGGCTCTAACAAGTCAGAGACTAACATAATTCTGAAAGGATCTTCTAGCTCCTTCAGGTCTGTAAGCTATCAACCTATAGTAAACATTTCTTACCATTATGATAATTGGTTGTTAGATTCTGCAGTAAATGTTCATGTTTCTTTTGATCGCTCTAGTTTTTCAAACTATCAAGAATCTGGTGGAGGAGGGGTGACCCTAGGAGATGGCTCAACGGCATAGATTGTAGGAAGAGGAAGAATAGACCTGAAGATGACATCGAAAAAAAATTCTATCTCTCCATGATGTACTTCATGTGCCGTCGGTTAGGAGGAACCTAGTTAGTAGATCTCTACTTGTAGCCTCAGGATACAAAATTATAATGGAGGCCAATAAAGTAGTTTTCTCTAAGAATGATTTGTTTATGGGGAAAGGATTTGTGAAAGATGGACTCTTTATTTTGAGCACAATGAATAAAATTTCAAATCATGCTTTTGTTGCAAATGTTGAATCCTCAAATATTTGGCATGACAGATTAGGTCATGTAAATTTAGGTTCCATTAAAAGAATGATGAACTTAGATATTATTCCTAAAACTCCTATAGATGATGAACACAAATGTGAGATTTGTGTCAAGCCAAACACACTATTACCTTTCAAATCTGTCCATAGAGATTCTGAACTCCTGTAACTTATCCATAGTGATGTTTGTGATTCCAATAGGGTTTTAACCCGAGGATGTAGAAAATACTTTGTCACTTTTATTGATGATCATTCAAAGTATTGTTATACCTATCTCCTTAAGACCAAAGATGAAGTTCTAGATAGATTCAAGGTCTATAAATCTGAAGCTGAGAACAAGTTAGATAGAAAGATTAAGATCCTTAGATCAAATCGTGGTGGAGAGTATACCTCAAATGACATGACTAACTTATGTGAAGAGCATGAAATTATTCACGACGTCGAGAGAATAACCCCGACTTAGCTCCGCCCAGAGCAATAATAGAGAACAACAGCAGCCGTACGAAGAAGACGAGAAATTTAGAGAGTTTCGAGAAAAATAGTTTCTGTGTGTAAAATAAAAGAATGGGACAAGGTATAAATAGGGATTTTCCAACATAGGAGAATAATGACAGATTTAATTAGTCAATTAAAATAAACGTTACAGAATGTTTTTCAGCATAAGGTTCATTGAACCTGGACGAAAATTGAATAGTGAACGTTATGGAATTTAAAAATTTGTAACGGTCAGAATTTTATAAAATGAGCAAAAAATCTTTTAGGATCTCGGCCCGAACCCGAAGAGAAAATCGAATCGGCATTCGGCGCCGCAGACGTGGGCACGTACCCGCACCCGTTACGTGCGTCGAACCGAACCGAGCCGAGCCGGGCGACGGCGGTTAGGAGGAACCTAGTTGGATCTCTACTTATAGCCTCAGGATACAAGATTGTAATGGAGGCCAATAAAGTAGTTTTCTCTAAGAATGATTTGTTTGTGGGGAAAGGATTTGTGAAAGATGGACTCTTTATTTTGAGCACAATGAATAAATTTTCAAATCATTCTTTTGTTGCAAATGTTGAATCCTCAAATGTTTGGCATGGAAGATTAGGTCATATAAATTTAGGATCCATTAAAAGAATGATGAACTTAGATCTTATCCCTAAAACTCCTATAGATGATGAACACAAATGTAAGATTTGTGTCAAGCCAAACACACTAGATTACCATTCAAATCTGTCTATAGAGATTCTGAACTCCTATAACTTATCCATAGTGATGTTTGTGATTCCAATAGGGTTTTAACCCGAGGAGGTAGAAAATACTTTATCACTTTTATTGATGATCATTCAAAGTATTGTTATACCTATCTCCTTAAGACCAAAAATGAAGTTTTAGATAGATTCAAGGTCTATAAATCTGAAGCTGAGAACCAGTTAGATAGAAAGATTAAGATCCTTAGATCAAATCGTGGTGGAGAATATACCTCAAATGACATGACCAACTTCTGTGAAGAGCATGAAATTATTTATGAGGTTATCGCTCCTTATTCACCACAGTCCAACGGAGTTGCTGAAAGGAAGAACCGCACTCTGTTAGACATGGTTAATAACATGCTTCTCAGCTCAGGTGCCCCTGATAATCTTTGGGGAGAAGCCTTATTGTCAGCCTGTTATATCCTTAATAGGATACCCAGTAAGACTAATGATAAAGACCCATATATGGAAAGTTCAAACCCCTAGTCGTTGCAATTCCGTCGAAAAGTAGTCAAAAACTGGAAATGTCAGCATGACATTTCCAGAACCATGGCGACGGATATGTCGTTGCGATTCCGTCACTCATCTGTCAACGTAGCGACTGACTAGTAGCGGATAATCCATCGCCATGGTTCTGGAAATGTCATGCATTTACAGAATCTTGGCGACGGATGTTCCGTTGCTATTCTGTCGAACTAGGTATTTCCAGAACCTTGGCGACGGATTTTCCGACGCGAATCCGTCGACCATGGTGACGGATGTCTGACGGAATATCCGTTGCTAATATTCTATACAGATATATACCACCAGAACCTTGCCGACGGATATTCCGTCGGCAGGTCATCGCCATGCAAGATATGCCGTCGGCTGGCCGTCGACCATCCGTCGCTAACTGGAAACAGTTTCAAATCTCCAGTTAGCTACGGATATTCCATCGAAAAGTAGTCAGAAACTGGAAACATCCGTCGCTAACCGGTCACTATTCCGTTGCTAACTGAGATATTTTTGAAAAAAAATTACAGAGCTTTTCCTGTTCACACAAATATGCATAAACCAAACCAATATATAATGCACACCAATTATCCAACAATCACATAGACCAAATATATAATGCACATCAATTATCCAAGAATCATATAGACCAAATATGCACATACGAATTTAATGCACACCAATTATCCAAGAATCACATAGACCAAACCAAACCAATATAAAATAGACACCAATTATCCTGAAATCATAAACTAATATCCGTCGTTATAATCCGAAATTCCCACAAATATTCCAAAATTTCCACAAATTTTCCAAATTTTCTTATACAATACTTCAAGGAAAAGGAGGATTTCGATTGTCCGGTGGTGGTAGTCCCTCCTGCGCCCGACGAATATATTGCTCCACCAGGTACGACAGCAAGCTTTCGAAGACAGTGCTCGAAAGTCGGCGTAGCTGATCTGGCGACATGAGATCAAGGAGTGTCGTCACAGTTGGAGGCGGTACCAGAGGGGCAGCAGGGTTGAAAGAAAGATGATCGACGAAAGAAGGACCGGGAGCAGCAGTCGAAGGACCGACACCAGTAGAAGACAGACTGACACCAGCAGCAGTCTCATTGGTTTCACTAAGCTAAGTGTGAATCCTAAGTTTACCTAAGTTATAGTCCGAATACTTTTAATTCTAACGTAAATCTCATAAACATAAGTACTTACATCAGTCTCCTTGGCCCTCTCGTAGACGAAGCTTTCGTCCTTCCGTCTCTTGCACGTATGCTGGAACACGTCGTGTATGGTGACCGATTCTGGCGCCCTTTCCTCCTTCACCGCCCGTTGGGTCTGCATACGAAATTTCCATAAAACTTAATTAACTCTGTATATTAATAATACCTAATTCGATAGTGAAATGAATTTATGGTATCTCACTAGATCTGCAAGCGTCGCTGCGTGGGGCCTTGATCCCCCCGTATGAAGCCCTGCGGCTCGTCGGTTCGCCTTCGCCTTCTCCGATTTCTCCTTGTGCGCAGGAGTATTCATCATATCTAAGAGGTCCTCATAATAGTCCTACCGGATCCAATTCGGCCTCGTCTGCCCCATTTTTAGGCCATGAATCATATCTCGTATCTTCTTTGAGGCAACACTTTTGTAGGTCCTATGGATCGCGTCCTCGCGATGGGGGGGCCACCAGTACATCGTCTAACATACAAATTTAATTATCCCGTAATTTAAAAAATGGTTGATTAAAGAGTAACTAATAATTAACTAGAAGATATAGATATATATACCCTCAACTCGTCGAGCCAGACGTACTTCAAGTTTGGGGGTACCGACAAAAAGTTGAGACAGGGACCATGGAAGATAGCCCTGATAATTTCTCCAAGAGCCCTGGCAACATTAAACGAAAAAACCTACAAAGAAGAAACGACTAGATTATTAACTTGAATAAATGAAAAAAATTTAATAAATTATCTTAAATTTACTTACGAGGTCCCCGCAGGCCATAGCTCTCGTCGGAACTCGCCTCTCGGCCTCTCTGGTACCGTCGGAGGATCCGCAGGTCCGCGTATGTACTCCCCAGTAACCGGATGGAACAGAGTATGGGGGTACTCTGGGGCCCACTGTACAGTAACTAGGGGATCCACTGGTGGATCCGCTGGTGGGTCCGATAGCAGAACGGATCCGCTAGCAGATCCAGACTCATGCCTCGATGAAGTTATCGATCGACGGCGGGATGCGTCTGTGCCCGGGGTACTCTCCGGGTCGGGCTCTCTGGATGGGGTCATATCCTGGGAAGATTGAATGTAACCACGACCACCAGCACCACTACGACCACGACCACGACCACCACGACCACCACCGCCAGCACCAGTACCACGACCACCACCACCACCACGACCACGGCCAGCCATCATGACCTGTAAATAGAACACATAAACATAATTAACAATATAAAAGTGTAAATGAATATAAAATTCTAAACTAAAATATACATACCACCAGTAGGGAGACGAGTGCCGCTGCGACGAAAAAGACCAGGAGTGCCATCTGCAATAAGTAAATAATCGAACGAAAAAAATATGAATTCACGTAATTGCTTTTATGAGGTCAAACTTATTTCACGTAATGGGATGTATTTTTAATATACAATAATATTTAACCTAATCATCGTCTTCGTTCTCATCCTCGGCCTCGTCTTCATCATCATTCTCCTCCTCATCCTCATCCTTATCCTTATCTTCATCGTCGATTTCATCTGTATCCCCATCCCCATCAAATTCTTCTTCTTCTTCTTCTTCTTCTTCTTCTTCTTCTTCTTCTTCTTCTTCTTCTTCTTCTTTTGCCTCAATATTTGGGACAAGACGCCTCTTTCTCCCCTGGTTGACAGCTAAGTCTTGTGTATTAACCTTTTCCTCCCCTCTATTTTCCTCAATAATATCTTCAACATCTATTGTATCCAAGTGTTGTCCCAAGTATTGGGACTTTTCGATCTGGTCCTCTTGGTATGCTGGATCTCCAACGTTGAATGTATTTCTAGATTTAATCTTGCATACTGTCCACCAGTCAAATCGATCTCTACGACACCTTGGGTAGCTTGTATAGTAGACTTGAACAGCCTGATTTGCTATCGCAAATGTATCGGACCCTCTATACCTCCTGCGATAATTTATATCGACAAATCCAAATTGTTTATCGATTCTCCAACCGATATTTGGTATCGAACCACTCACATTTGAACATCACAATATGTATATCATATGGGCCAGTATATTATAAATCTACAATATCTCGAAGCACTCCATAATAGTCAAAGTCTGCCTCGTCGTCATAGATGGTGCCTCTTATGCAAACACCGGAATCCTTTGTACTGATGTCGTCATTGATAAATTTGACATTTATACCATTCTGAGTTGACTTAAACCTGAAGCCATTAACGACATAGCCTGGCCAAGTCTTTATTTGCTTCTTCGGTCCCAATGCCAGATAACGAACACTCTCATTAGTAAGTGTTGTTTCAGGCAATAAAACCTGTAAACAAATATTTATAATTTAAATGTTTTAGATTATATATTTCTAATCTCAGTTACTTACGTATTTTATAAGAATATATAAAATCAACCTCAATTATAATTCAGTTACATACGTATTTACGAAACCATGACGAAAATATACAATTAACCTCTCTTTGAAGTCCCTCATCGGTAATATCGGTGTCCTCATTTTGACTTCATCTCTAAATACACTATTAGAGAAAATAAGAATATACAAGTGTAGTCACTTACTTCATCAAATTTGAGATTATAACGAGTGCAAGTGTACTGACTTACTTCTCCAAATCTTTCACTTCTTGTATGTCACAGTTTAATAAGACATATCGATGAGCGGCATCATACTCGTCGTCAGTCAACCACCGTTTTTTACTAGCCCCAACAGGCTTGTCCCTTACATTGAATATACCTCCATCCTCAACGTCCTCATCATTCCTTTGAGGTCTATTTCGATTTGTCTTAACATGAGTATCAAAATAAATAGAGTAGAAGTTTGACACATCTTCGATAAGATATGCTTCGCATATCGAAGCCTCTATATGAGCCTTGTTGCCAACTTTCTTCTTTAGATGGTGTAGGTATCTAGAGAGACAAATTATCTTAAGAATTAAGAATGAATTTTAAAACCCACTAAAATTTAACTTAAATTATATCGATTTTTATGTACCTTTCAAATGGGTACATCCATCGATAATGAACAGATGCACCGACACGGGCTTTGTATGCTAGATGAATCGGTAGATGCTCCATGCTGTCAAAGAAGCCAGGAGAAAATATTTTCTCCAACTTGCAAATTATTAAGATAATCTCCTCCTCAAGTTCAACCATGTGTTGCACAGTCAACTTAGTTGAACAAATATCCCTAAAGAATATTGATAATTCGGCCAACGGAACCCATACAGCAGAAGGCAACAACTCTTTCAAAGCAATGGGCAGTAATCTTTCCATAAACACGTGGCAGTCATGACTCTTTATTCCCGTTAGCTTGCGTTCATTGAGATCAATGCATCTAGACAAATTAGACACATAGCCGTTAGGAAATCTTAAAGTAGATACCCACTTGCAGATTATTAATCTATCTTCCTTGCTCAATGTGTATTGTGTTATCGACTTAGTTATTTGTCCACCAGCTCCCCTTTGTATCAAGTTCAGATAAGGACGCTTGCATATCTCGGCAATGTCTTGTCTTGCTTTTGGATTGTCCTTCGTCTTTCCTTTAATATCCATGACGGTATTGAAGACATTATCGAACACATTCTTTTCGATATGCATAACATCAAGATTATGCCTTATAAGATTATCTTTCCAATAAGGCAAGTCCCAGAAGCTACTCTGTTTGGTCTAGTTATGGGTTTGTCCGAACCCATCGACACGATTGTTCGATAGATCTTCCATTACAGTGGGAAGTCCTTTATATCTTCCCAAATATCGTATCCCGACAATCTGGCAGGCGGATGAGAAAATTTTTGTTTTCCAGCTCTGAACGCGTCCTTGTTCTTTCTCCAAGGATGACTCGCGGGCAGAAATTGACGATGACAATCAAAGAAAGAAGTTTTTCCTCCATGCTTAAGGCGGAACGCCTTACTATTTTGCATGCATATCGGACAAGACATGGTACCGTGAGTACTCCATCCTAACAGCATACCGTATGCAGAAAAATCATTGATTGTCCACATCAGTGAAGCTCTCATCTGAAAGTTCTGTTTCCTAGAAATATCATAGGTTGCGACGCCGATCTTCCACAGTTGTTTCAGCTCATCCACCAACGGCCGTAAATATATATCGATATTCTTCGTCGGATTTTTAGGACCCGGTATGATAGTTGTCAAGATCATATAAGGAGTCTTCATATACATCCATGGTAGCAGATTGTAAGGGGTCAGAATGACCGGCCAGCAGGAGTATTGAGATCCCGACTGTCCGAAAGGGGCGAAGCCATCAGAACATAGCCCCATACGTACATTTCTAGGCTCTGCAGCAAAATCTGGATGACGAAAATTGAAATATTTCTACGTCTCTCCATCCGAAGGATGTGACAATTCTCCATCGTCTCGTTGTGCCACGTCATGTATTCTGCTGTATTCTGAGACATATACATGCTCTGCAAGTGCTTCGTGATTGACAAGTAATGCATATACTTGTAAGGACATTATTTTCTAGTTGACTTTCCTTTTTCCCTGACTGGCTTGTAACGATCCGCATTACAGAAGCTGCAACTTTCTATATCCTCATTCTCCTTGTAGTACAATATGTATCTATTGCGACAACAATCTATCTTCTCTTACCCCCGTCCCAGTTGTCGGACCATCACCTTCGACTTGTAGAAGTTTTTTAGAAGCTCTTTTGATTCCTTCGGTAACACCTCCTTGATTAGTTGTATAATCCGATCATAGCAAGTTTGTGGCAAGTTAAAATCGGACTTTATGTTCAACAACCGTATCGTCACTGACAGTACGGAATGTGGCTCACAACCAGGATATAAAGAAGTTTCAGCATCCTGAAACATATCATATAACTCCTTCGTCTCGGGATTAGGATCCTCCGGATCAAAATTAGGCCATGCCGCATCGTACACCATATCTCGTGCAAGGTTCTGCATGTCTCCATAATCAACAGAGCATTAGTCGTCTTCGATGACAAAATCTGTTGCTGCATTATCATCAAAAGCATAAGTAGCAGCATTCGCAACCTATCTTTCCGTATATAGTTCACCTTGCGATGACCACAGGCCGCAATCACGTACGAAACCCTTACGGGTCAAATGATCTCTTACGCTCACCACTTCTTCGTAACGTCTATTACAACAATTACGACATGGACACTTGATTTTGTTACCGTCCATATACTGAGCTTTGCTCATGGCATACTTAAGGAATACTTCCACGCCTGCTTGAAAATTGTCACTCACATCTATTCTGCTCTCGTGTTGTCGTTTGTACATTCATGTACGATCAACGAAATAACAATCCATCACAGATTGGATGTAAAAATCTGTATAGTAAGACAAACTAAACATAATTAGTATATAATCATGTAACTGGTAGATCCGCTGGTATATAGGCCGGATATAATTAGTATCGACCGCATCAGATTAGTATCGGTCTATAGGTTTGGTATAGGCCATATCAAATTGGTATTGGCCTTAGCGAATTGGTATCGTCCTATCCGATATGTATCGTTCGTATACCTAGGATTCGTATCGGCCTTATCGATTCGGTATCGGCCATATCCGATAGGTATCTGCCGTATCGGATATGTATCGGCCGTATCAGATTAGCATGGTGGAAGGTTTAGTAACAACTGTACTTAGATTTTTCTCTTCTCGAGCTAGAATACCATTGCAAGGAAGTCACGAGAGAGTAAAAAAATCTTCTACATATTGATATTTACGAGAGTGATTGGCCAATTACAGTAACACACATGCTGCATTTTCCATCAGGGAATGAGAGATTGAAACCAATAACATATAGACTTGTATTTCGGGAGAAGAACTCGTACAAACTCTTTGTTCACAAAACAAGCTATAGAGAATACAGAACAAAGAGTTTATAGTAGTTCGCCTATAGCTTGTTTTGTGAACAAAGAGTTTATAGGAATTCGCCTTCTTTCGAAATACAACTCTATATGTTATTGCCTTCAATCTCTCCTTCCCTGATGAAAATGCAGCATGTGTGTTACTGTAATTGGCCAATCACTCTCGTAAACATCAATATGTAGGAGACTTTTTTTACTCTCTCGTGACTCTCTTGCAATGGTATTCTAGCTCGAGAAGAGAAAAATCTAAGTACAGTTGTTACTAAACCTTCCACCATGCTAATCTGATACGGCCGATACATATCCAATACGGTCGATACCTATCGGATATGGCCGATACCGAATCGATAAGGCCGGTACGAATCCTAGCTATACGGCCGATACATATCGGATAGGACGATACCAATTCGCTAAGGTCAATACCATCCGATACGACCTATACCAAACCGATATACCGATACTAATCTGCTACGATCGATACTAAGTACATACGGATACCGATACCGATAGTTCGATACCGATACCGATAGTTCGATACCGATACCGATAGTACGATACTGATACCGATAGTCCGATACCGATAGTGCGATACTGATACCGATAGTGCGGTACCGATAGTTCGATACCGATACCGATAGTCCGCTAGCGATACCGATAGTTCGATACTGATACCGATAGTACGATACCGATACCGATAGTCCGATACCGATAGTGCGATACCGATACCGATAGTCCGATATCGATAGTTCGATAGTCTACTAAGTCCAAATGATTCCTCTTAAGCGTCGAGCATGTTATACACGGTTCAACTTGACGAGTCAGTAAATAAATATATATATATATATATATCACGGTTTAAAGTATCGGCGATCCGATACGGTCGATACCGATACAGTTTGGCATGTTCCGATCCGATACCGACCGATACCAAATATTGACCGATGTCGACATTGGGGGTCTTTGTTCCGGTCAATTCGACAAAGAAAATTAAACAACATAGGAATAGTCCGATACCGATATTGTGAACCTAGGTTGAAAGCATATTAAGGTTGTAAAAGCATGTAAAAGAATCTGATACTATCGATAATTATTTGTTTCCCAATACCAAAAAATCCGATACTCCGATCCGAAACTGCCAATACTACCGATATCGCTGATACCAATACTCATAGGAAAAGTCCGATACGGATTCCGATATCGATACTTTGAACCTTAATATATATATATATATATATATATATATATATATATATATATATATATAAGCAATAGACTTTTTCATCCTATTTCTTAAACTAGGGTTTGTCATATTGCATTTTCTTTTGTTGAACTCCATGTGGCTAAGTCTAGGGTTTGTCATATTGCATTTTCTTTATATATATATATATATATATATATATATATATATATATATATATATATATATATATATATATATATATATATATATATTTATATATATATATATATATATATTAAAAAAAAATATATATATATATATATATATATATATATATATAAAGCAATAGACTTTCTCATCCTATTTCTTAAACTAGTATATATATATATATATATATATATATATATATATATATATATATATATATATATATATATATATATATATATATATATATATATAAAGCAATAGACTTTCTCATCCTATTTCTTAAACTAGGATAATTACTACTACTTACACTTACAAACTCTAGCGTACTGATAAGTACCTGGGGTTCAGTAGCTCATGAAGGAGTGGCTCAACATAGTGGCTCGGTATGGAGAGTTACTTCTCAAACTCTATCAACCCAGCAGTATCAAGCCTAGGTCGTTCCAGGTCATTGTAGGAAGCTTTACAATAGCAGAGGAGCCAAACCTCAGCTTAAGCATATTCCATATCATCATAGCCACCTATCTTTATTGCCATGTAAGGACCAAGGAAGTTATGCCAGGCTGGAATCAGTTGAGAGCTGCTGACTGGACACCTCAGCATATATGAACTATAAATACCTCTTTGTTTGTAAGAAGTAGTAGTTGATGAATTACTAAGCTCTAGCTCTTTTTCCATTTCCCCTGATGTACTTCTTCTTCTTCTTCTCCAATACTCTCAAGAATCAATAGACCCTAGCTTTTTGATTCCTAAATTCTCTATTCTCTCTCTGAATTCCTCTATTCTAATAGCAAATCACAGTGTTTCTTCTTCAATTCAAGGCTTGTTAGGTCGAGGACCTACCACGTACCCCTCCTACCCTCCGTCGTCCCTCCCAGCCCCGCGCTGCCCCGCGTGCACCACCCCCACCGCCCCCCGTTGCCCAAAAGCGCGCTGCCCCCCGTCGCCACCCGCAACCCCGCGCGCGCTAGAGTACCCCTCCCACCCCCCGCCGCCCCCCTCCCCGCCTCCTCCGTCGCCCTCCAGCCCCCGACACATACGCCGCCCCCGCAGTCTCCGCCGCCCCCGGCCCGCTGCACCTACGACCACCGTGAGAGAGAGAGAGAGTAAGAGGGGATTACCTTTGGGGGAGAGAGAGAAGAGGTCGCCGATCATCGCCATGGGAGAGAGAGAGGAGAGGGAGGTCGCCGACCGCCACGGGAGAGAGAGAGGAGAAAGAGTAAAATTTGGGAGGAATGAAAAGTTTCCTCCATCGTTTCAATTTAAGTCTGGGTCGTATATTTAGCGACGGACACGCGTCGGATTTTATCCGTCGCTAGTCTGTCGCTCTTTTTGATACTTGCCGACAGACTATCCGTCGCTACGTAGTCGAAGAATTGTCCCGTGACTTCTCTCAACAATTCTCGCCAAATAATCGACTGTATAGTGACGGCTATGTATCCTTTGCTATATCTCCGATGCCCTAGCGACGGATGAGCGACCTTTTCTCCCCCTTAAAATAAAATAAAAAATGTATCGACATGTCGTCGGTACTCCGTCGGCTATTTGTCGCAAATCCGTCGCTAACGTCGACGAAAATTATCCGTCGCTAATGTGCCATCGCTAATTGACTGTATTTTGGTAGTGATAGAGTTCAAGTTGGTTTAAGGCACGATGTTACGGACTTAGTATTTTAAGGCACGGGCCACAGTTGATTAAATTGAGTTGGAAGGAGGGCTTTCAAATAGTCGTTCTTGAGTTGAATGGAAGGATAGGGCAAGAAAGAAGAATGCTCGCGACCATGGGTCGTCTAGGCGAGGTCTCAGATGTGAGAAATATTGAACTTGGCCCAGAAAAAGATGGTAACACTAGAAGTAGAATGACTGTATGAGATGTCAATTCGAGTCGAGTCTGCATGGTTATTGGACAACTTGTACAAGGTAAAATAAAAGTTTCTCGAACGGGACCCAGGCGGCCAACGGGACCGTTTCGATGGTAGACATTATAGTTGTGGGTCCGTAAGGCAAACACGACTTGATAGGTTAACGTTGTTGGTACGATAAGGGTCTAAAGACAAAGTATATGTTGGCGTTGTTGTTGCAAGCACGGGATAGTCTAGAGACATAAAATAGGCTAAGGTGTCTGTCCTAAAACTGATCCTAAGGCAAGAGTAGAAAGACAATCATAAAGGGACTATGCTACACAAAGTAAATGAATGTGTTGGTTTTGTATGGGTGGGCGAGGAGCTCATTCCACCAGTACAGTTGAGTTCTGACACCCACACAGTTTTTATGTCCAGGCACAGGTAGAAGCTCGTGGCGCGGAGCTCGCTTGGATGCGTCGAGACATGGAGTTTCCTTGGCATTTCGAGGCACACGGCCGCATGGAGTCAGGACTTATACGGGACATAATGTATGGACGTCGCCTTCCGAAGCATCCGCTGGCACAAGACTTGTATTGAGATATGAGAGAGAGCTGAGTGACTTATAATGTGAGAAGAGTAAGCTTGAGTGATTGTAATCTTGGCCTTGCGTCCATTGTAACCTTTGTTTCAATATCAATAAAGAGCTTCTTTTGAATAACTTGTATTTTGCTTCAAATTTTCGCTACTGTTATTCAATGTCTCTGCTTGGGACTTCTCTGCGACGACCCCGTCGCAGCCGCTGTAATCGACCGTTATGGAACCCGCCTTGCACGAGCGCAATCTAGGCTCATACGGCATCACGCCTTAGCAAGGACGATCGCTCCTATGGGAGCGGGGTATGACATAATGGTATCAGAGCACGGCTTTACGTCCTTGGACTATCGATTGAATTCTTTAACTCTGTTGCTTTCGCAAGTTGATATCATTGGTGTGCTCTTTTTCAAATGTCCTACAGAATGTCCATACAATAAGTCGATTTAATTTGCAAAACGTAGAAAAACATTTTTGGCAAAAACAAAAAGATGGTTTGCGTAAGCACGATTGGCTAAGTCGGGCTAGGTATATACCCCAAAGTTTCGTCGACTTTAGAAAAGTCGTGTGCAGGATTCGAATTGTGTCGGACAAAAATGAGTTGGACTTGATTGAGTAAGTGGGATGGCTATCGATAGGGGTACTATCGAGCGACGATAATGTCGGTATGATATAGATGAGCGTACTTGAAATTTAAAGAATCGTTCAGACGAAAATTCGAGGAAATAGATTGTAAATCGAATGATAAGTTAAGGATTTATTGAATGACTTCATCCCTGAGTGGTGTATGCGATAGCCTCAAGGATGTCGATCGATTGAGGATGGGGGTGTCAATGAGTCTATCAGCAAGCGTCACGTGTATGCAAAACCGTAGATTGAGTATCGTTGAATAAGTTGTAGTCTTGAAGAATTGGACGAGTCGATTCAAACAAATTAGAGATGACGCGCACGGGATAGTGATTGCACGAGTGTGAAATACAAAATGATTGATTAGGTGAAATCGAATCGAAGAAAAAGTTAGGGTGTACGAATGGATGACTTGATCGAGGAAATTGATACGAATCGTATACGAAAAGTTAGCACGATGGAAAGATAGCATGCATAAAAGGTTTGATTTTGAAGTTACAAAAAGGAAACTAAGGATTGGGATGAATGTTGTTCGATGATTTCAGTTAGCAAAGAATGATGCAAATTGACGTAATACGTTGGTCGATAACTTAAGATAGACGGATGAATAATACGCGAATTTGGGTCTAAGGAAATTGATGTTGTGAATGATTCGAGGGATAATGATCGAACTTGAATTTGAATGTCGAGGAGATTATCCAGTCGGACGATTGCATCATTCGTATGACTCAAAATTCGTTACAAAAGAAGATCGTCAGGTTATGCATATCATCGATGGTATTGAGGCGTATCAAAGATCGATATGCGATAACTTGGGGGCACTCTAATTCGAGGAATGACGATCGTGCAAGTGTTATTGTTCTGATGGATGCTATACTTAGGATTTTGATTGAAATAAATGTGGATAAAAAACAGAAGTGTCTTGATGGTTACGCGGATAACCACAATGTCGAAATTCTTGTCTTGTGCAAGCACAACTCTAGTCTCGCACATACGTCGTGTCAGATTTGGGGCGATCGTTCTGCGAGCGCTGTCATGGTGATTCATGTTGCGAGAATGATCAAATTCGAAAAATTAGGACACGGCAACTTTGATTGTCTCGACATGTTGGTTTGATGCGAAAAAAAATTTGAGGATGTTTGGACTTGCGATTGATGATTGAGTAAACTTGAGGATTGAATATATCCAATCTACGTATCGAGAATGAATTAGTCTAGACACAAAACAAAAGTTACGTCCCGATGAGGATGATTATTCTGTGGGAGCGTGTATGGTGATTCATGCCCACCGTGGATAATCGGACTCACGTGAGATTAGGGCACAACATATTATTAAGTCAGACGACCTTGTGATCGATTACGTGAATTAGAATAAATGACTTAGGGAATATGAAATGTGAATTATGGTTTAGCAATGAATTGTGTCGTAGCGTGCTTGACTTGAGAAGGATTGATAGGTGGATTATGTCAAACGTGCTCGAAGAGATAGACTGTGCGGAATGGCTTGTTGATCGAACGATATTGATGTGTCAAAGATTTGGTTGAAGTAACTTACGATAGGATGGCTTTGCTGAATGACTCGGACCCCGTGCGACGAGTATTGGGATGCGTGTAGGGAATCGATGCTCGATGTTTAGAAATCGGAGTGATGCGAGCTTGGGTAGAAAACCTCGTACTATCAAATTTGGTTTGACCTTAGGATGGGGTTAGTGTTGATATTGTTATTTGGGAACTATGATTCCAATACTGACGGATGATCTTAGCCTAAAGACATAGACTAGCGGTTAGGCAGACATAGGAATTGTGGAGGCACCACTCATGAGGCTCGGTTGACATGCATGTATATCAGGGACACCCGTATATGTGCACGATCTGACTCGAGTGGTGATGGCAGATTCTCTATCACGAGGCTTGGCTGAAATACATGTATTTTGGGTACGCCTGGAATATGTGCACGATCCAACTAAGTAATATGTTGAATCAAGTAAGACTAGAGAAATGAAAAAGTGTCGAAGATTTTGAAACCATGTTTCAAGGAAAAGAATGATGGTAGTACGAGCGTGGCTCAGATTGAGGGAACACATAGGAGTAGTGTGTGCGAGAGTCCTTGAATGTTGAGTAAAGTAATAAGTCGATAAGTAAGTACTCAGTTAGTTTTGAGGATGAAACTTTTTCTGAGTGGTGTATGATGTAGTGCCCCGTCCCGCTCAGTCAATCGAAGGAATAGAAATGCCAATGGCGTTCGGACTTAGCCTTGCAACCGCTTACTCGAAGACATCGCTCGGTCGAGGCGACCCCTCGCTCAGGTGGGGTAGTTTCGGTGAACTTGCATCATCTTAGCCTTCGCATAATAAATCGCATATTTTCAACTTGCACAAGTAGGCTTGATAATAAAAGAGACGAATCCACATAGTTAAGGGAATAATTCCGACGGGTCGAATCGAGTTAGAATATGGAAAGGTCCAACGGTTGGCTTAGAGTTGGTGCACAGCGTGCTTTGAAAATGACACTTGGTCCTTCGTCCCGTGGCTTGGAAGAAGGAAAAGTTGGTCTTCGCCACAAGCTAAGAGTTAGCCTAAGTCATAGGCATCGCCCGCAGAAACGCTTCTTAAACATTCACGGTCTCATTGCCTAAGGCATGGCATAGCCTCTGCTCGCCCGACGGGTTAAGTTGTATTGCACGACTTATGGCATAAGTCTAGGCACCCAAATAACTTGGTTGTTCAAAGTCGAGCGCGTACACGGCACGTTCCCACGATGCAAGGCTTGACGCAGCCTTTGTTCGTCAAGTGGATGCACGATTAAGTTAGGCTAAGTGATTCTAGGCGATCGAAGACGTTCTAAGAACTGTCCCATGTTTTCTACGATTGTCGATATTACTTGGTTTTACGATCGTAAGGCATGTCATATAGAGTATGACTTGGACGGTGGTGTCGCATAGAGTTCAACTTGGTTTAAGGCACGATGTCACGGACTTAGTATTTTAAGGCATGGGCCACGATTGATTAAATTGAGTTGGAAGGAGGACTTTTAAATAGTTGTTCTTGAGTTGAATAAAAGGATAGGGCGAGAAAGAAGAATGCTCGCGACCATGGGTTGTCGAGGCGAGGTCTCAGATGTGAGAAGTATTAAACTTTGCCCAGAAAGAGATGGTAACTCTATAAGTAGAATGACTGTATGAGACGTTAGTTCGAGTCGAGTCTGCATGGTCATTGGATAACTTGTACAAGGTAAAATAAAATTTTCTCAAATGGCAACCCAGGCGGCCAATGGGACCGTTTCGATGGTAGACGTCATAGCTGTACTAGATGACCGCACGGGTTAGGCAAGGACTTGCAGTGGAGCTCTCTACTCGCACTGGCAAGGGGCGTCCGTCTAATCAAAAGCTATTAAGGAATTCCATGATAGCGTTGGGCGCTAGTGACTAGTTCATATAGATGAGTCGACATGGCAGTAATTCGCGTGTATGCCTTTAGATTAAGTCGAGTATTGTGTGTACTATATTAATGAGTCGAGTCGAATGCATGTACGATCGAAAGACAATGTTTGGGCCTAAGATTTGGCTACAATGAAGACACCGTACTTCGGCACAAGATGTAGCGTCGAGTCTTAAGTTGTCGACATATAAGTTGCATAAGTTGGATTTGAGTCATCTTGAGTTTAAGTCAGGAAACGTCGTAAGGCAAAGTCGATTGGTGATTAAGGTAGCAAGGGCCGCGAGGTGGCGATATGGTTAAGTCACAATGAGTTGCGAGGCACGGCACATTGGACTTGTAGCACGGTCACAAGGAAATTAGAGTTTTATCGTGTAGTTACGTCTTTAATTTTGGGCCGTAAGGCAAACATGACTTGATAGGTTAACATTGTTGGTATGAGAAGATTCTAAAGGCAAAGTACGTGTTGGCGTTGTTGTTGCAAGCATGGGATGGTCTAGAGACACAAAATATGCTAAGGTGTCTGTCCTAAAACTGATCCTAAGGCAAGAGTAGAAAGACAATCATAAATGGACTATGCTATATAAAGTAAATAAATGTGTTAGTTTTGTATGGGTGGGCGAGGAGCTCATTCCACCAGTACAGTTGAGTACTGACACCCACACAGTTTTTATGTGCAGGCACAGGTAGAAGTTCATGGCGTGGAGCTCGCTTGGATGCGTCGAGGCATGGATTTTCTTTGGCATTTCAAGGCGCACGGCTGCATGGAGTCAGAACTTATACGGGACATAATGTATGGATGTCGCCTTCCGAAGCATCCGCTGGCTCAAGACTTGTATTGAGAGATGAGAGAGAGCTGAGTGACTTGTAATGTGAGAAGAGTGAGCTTGAGTGATTGTAATCTTGGCCTTATGCTCCATTGTAACTTTGTTTCAATATCAATAAAGAGATTCTTTTGAATAACTTGTGTTTTACTTTAAATTTCTGCTGCTATTATTCAATGTCTCTGCTTAGGACTTCTCTGCGACAACCCCGTCGCAGCCGCTATAATCGGCCGTTATGGAACCCGCCTTATACGAGCGCATTCTAGGCTTGTGCGGCATCACGCCTTAGCGAGGACGATCGCTCCTACGGGAGCGGGACGTGACATTTATGGTGTAGGATGCAGGATATACACGGATCACAATAGCCTCAAGTATCTATTCACTCAGAAGGAACTGAACTTGCGACAAAGGTGTTGGCTTGAACTAATCAAAGATTATGACTTGACTATTGACTATACGTCGGGCAAAGGAAATATTATGGTAGACGCTCTGATTCGAAAGTATATTACCTCACTATCCATCGACAGCAGATTGCTACGGGACCTAGAAGAGATAGATATCGACCTCCGGGTTCGATTCAGGGATATGCAGTTGCCGCAGTTACAGCTAGAGCCGAGCTTGCAGAAAAAGAACAAGACCGTTCAGAAGGACGATATGTACATGGAGAAGATGCAAGAGCTAATCTCAACGGGTAGGATGACCAACTTTGTGGAAGATGAAACCGGTCTACTATGATTGAAGGGTAGGCTGTGCGTTCCAGATGATTCAGAACTTAGAAAGAAAATATTGACGGAAGTGCACTATGTAAAGTACTCCTTTCATCCAGGAATAACCAAGATATACAAGGACCTCCGTACGACCTTCTGGTGGCACGGAATGAAGAGAGATATAGCACTCTTTGTGTCATAATGCATGGCCTGTCAGCAGGCGAAAGCTGAGCATCAGATGCCGGGCGGGGAGATGTTAAACCTGGCGATTCCAGAATGGAAGTAGGAGCACGTATGCATGAATTTTATTGTTGGTCTGCCGAAGACACCATGGGTAAATGATGCCATCTGGGTCATCGTCGATCAACTAACCAAGTCAGCATATTTTATTGCCATCAAAGTTACTTGGAGTGTTGATCGCCTGGCTCAGATTTATCTTAACAGGATAGTGCGACTGCACGGAGCTTTTGTATCCATCGTTTCTAATCAGGATGGGCAATTTCTATTGTGCTTCTAGATTAGCCTTCAGTCAGCTCTAGGTACCAAGTTAAACTTTAGCTCGGCTTACCATCCTCAGACCGACGGCCAAACGGAGCACGTGAATCAGATTCTTGAATACATGCTACGGCTCTACGCAATCGATTTCAAGTCGAGTTGGGACATTTATCTACCTCTGGCCGAATTTATATATGATAACAATTATCAATCCAGCATACAGATGATGTCGTATGAAGCCTTGTACGGACAAAAGTACAGATCACCCATTTGCTAGAATAAAATTGGAGAACGACAGATTCTCAGCCTGGAGATGGTGGAACAGACTGTGCAGAAAGTTTAGCTCATTCGAGAAAGACTGAAGACTACACAGAGTCGACAGAAAAGCTACTCTGACAATCATCGTCGACCCCTCGAGTTTCTAGAAGGCGATCACATATTTTTTAAAGTGACGCCCATGCAAGGATTTACCAGGTTTGGTATAAAGAGAAAGCTGAGTCCAAGATTTATTGGGCCTTTCGAAATACTCAAGCAAGTCACCCCAGTAGCCAACTAAATTACCCTGCCGCCAGCGCTAGCGGATGTGCACGATGACTTCAACGTCTATCAGTTGCAAAAGTACATGCATGATCCAAGCCACATGGTAGATTTTGGTCAGCTGGGGCTGAAGGTCGACTTATCATATGTTGAAGTGTTGATCCAAATCTTTGAGCGCAAGGATAAGCTGCTTCAGAATCAAGCGATCCCTCTCATCTACATAGTAATTATTCGGTCAAGAATCAACCTGGGAACTTGAATCGGAGATGAAGGAGAAATTTTTTCATTGTTCTATTAGTGATAGGTTTTATTCTTAAGTTTCAAGGACAAAACTTTTCTTAGTTGGTTATGGTGTAGTGCCCCATCCCTACATTATGCCCTATTTTCCTCCACGGGGTACATAAAAAAGGAATATTGTCGCCACCGATTCAGTTGGAATCGATAGATCGAGATCGATTGAATCGGTTGAACAAGAATGATTGTATTAAGATCCTTTATTCGTTATAGAAAGGATTCTTTAGAATCAAGTTCCATATTCAGCGGGTTACGCCTCGAGGATAGACTCTGCTGCTGAATCAGAGGAGACCTCCTATTGCTCTACTTTTCATATCGTACTTGCTATTTGGCTTTGGTTTTCGTGAATGCGTTTTCGTAAATATTTTTGATGGTTTTTATGGCTTGTATTTTCGAACTTCGTATTCGTATCGAACTGCTTGAATAGGACAGTATTCTAATCAGTTGCTTATGCGATTTCAGATGATCGTGTAGGCAACCTCTAAGTGTGGTCAACTAGTCCCTCGCCTCAAGTAAGACTAAGATGAGTAGCTGACCT
This sequence comes from Iris pallida, assembly GCA_029216955.1. Lineage (NCBI taxonomy): Eukaryota > Viridiplantae > Streptophyta > Magnoliopsida > Asparagales > Iridaceae > Iris > Iris pallida. Next base: position 61,401,754 of record JANAVB010034417.1, on the reverse strand, counting down.
CCTTCCCCTCGACCCTCTGGTTTTAAATCGAACATGAAACACAAAATACATGCTTGTATTCATAGTGTAGAATCAATAAATTATGGCACGATTCTTCACGAAATACTTGCTATAGACTTGCTATACATGAAACTGATGCATGCTCTCTTATGCCACATTTACTTAGTCTATGCAAAGTAAAGATTGAATCAATTAACGAGTGTCGTAACGACAAGGCTAAGTGCATAAAAATGGGCTAAATTTCAAAGAAGAATAATACGATCATTGGACAACTTGTGCACAAAGTGTAGTTTTCTTGAACGGTTGCCTAGGCCAAGGAACCAATTCAGCCCCGGAGGAACGAGTATAGCAAGTGCCAGCAGGACTGGCGTGGGTGATTCGGGAACTTTCTAGTAGGGCTTACTACCCATTATGAAAGGATCACCGTCTAACCCAGCTATAGTCCATGATGGCTTGACATTGCCAGTGACCTTCACACCCCTTTCACTGCTTGAACTAATACTCGTGACATGGGATGAATATGGACAGCTGCTCAATGTATGAAATTTTCATGTGCTTGCCTCTTAACTTGTGATCTTGACCTACTTTACTAAATCGATATTAAGTAATTTATGAATCATGCAGCTTAACTTGTGATCTTATTATATTTGTCTTAGGATCCGTTTCATGGCATATTCGAAAGTAGTAAAGCATGTATTTCATGGTAAGCATATTATCATTTATTTGCATAAGCATACAGGCAACATACAGCAATCTCGTGTTGTTTTGTGGCACAACTTCTTACCAACATCGACGCACTCATCCTTGCACCGACGCAAGGTGAATACGCCTATCATGTTTCCCTGTCATGTTATAAGTGATCTCTGTGTAGGATCTTTATGTGTCTGCACTTTTAGTCCACCATTTTTTAAATATGTGAAGGTTGTTGGCATCTCCGCGCCAGAATGGACTAACATTCTTCTCTCAAATTGGACAACCCGACGCCCTCCCCATACGAGATGCTAGCTCATTTCGGATGACATCAAACTTACCATAATTGTGGCTTAACACATCATATAATCGGTCATAAGTCGTCTTATAGATGTGTATCCACAAGATTAACTATCCATCCTAGACTAAATGGTCACGGTGCCCTGGCCAATAACTCGTTCAAGAAAAAATACTCAACCCGTGCACGGGCAATATCTCAAGTCCATTCGACCATGCAACGCGCATCTTACTCAAACAACCAAACATAGTCTTGAGTCTGAAACTCAGACTTCACATCGTCTCGCATTTCTCTTTCTTTAATGTTCTCACTATTTCTTTCTTTCTCACAATATTTCTTTCTATGTTCTCACATTCTTTGTACGATTTTATTTTTTTCGTTATTTTGTCGCCTCGATTCAATGTTCAAGTAAACGACCCGAAGGTCCCAAACATTTCCAAGGCAGCTTGCCGCATTTGATAATTGATATCCTTCGACTCATGTATTCGATGCACACCTTGATTCGATCTCTTAATGTGCTAGACTTATGTTTATTTTCTCCAACTCGTGCACTGAGGCATGCCTCAATAGAGTGTTCAATGTTCTATAGGTCGTGCACTAGGGCACTTGTCTCGATATAGTCCTTCAATGCTCTAGCCTTCTAACTCGTGCGCGGGGACACAAATGACTCGTGTACTGAGGCACTCGCCAATACAGTTATTCCATGTTCTTATGGCTTGCACACCGAGGTGCTTGCCTTTGTAATATTTTGATATTCTATAGTGACTCATACATTTGATGTATGTTTCAATTTAAGTATTCAATCTTAGTATTTGACACGCAAAAGATTCATCTCTCGATCGAGCCACGCCCGTGGACTTGATAAGTTAACATAGCATACAATAGTATATTTTATTAAGGCATGACGGAGTAGGAATGAAGGGTCAAATTTTTTCTACCTTAAGCTGATATGCCTTATCATTTTGCCGAGCCGATGCAGCTCGATTTCATAACTTGTTGCACAGGAAACTCTTTTGACTTAGCCATTCGAGCACATCGTGCTCCGTTTAACTACTCGACTGATTCGGCTTACCTTGTCCTTGCTTCAGTCTATTGCGAGGCGATGCTTTGGTTTTGCGAACTCTGTTGCAAACGAGTCAAAATGTCGATCTCTTATAATTTAGCGTAAATGCATAGCCTGCACACGAAACCAACTAAAATCAATACTTGTCCGAATCGGGCTTATGCTTTGCATCGATTCGATTTGTTGGATCTTCGAACCGACTAAATGCTTTCTCGTTCCGGCCAATGTAACTCTATGTATCAATCCGAGTCGATGCATTCATCGGGTCAACGTAACTCTTATATCGATTTGCATCGATACTTCTTCGGGTCAACGCAATTCTTCGAGTCAACGACTCAACATAATGCACCGTACGAAGCGGGGCATTACATAATATATCACTCAAAACAAGATTTGTCCTCGAACCGAAACCAACACTCAATCCAAGTGTTTCTCCAGATCGTTTCATGATCTCGCCCAACTATCGTTGTTCCGTTTCAAACACTCATGCAAGCTTTGGTTAACTTTTATAGTCTTTCCTGCAACTCTATTTGAATTCAGCATACAGCTTGATTTGGATCGTACACATATTCAAGGCGTCCCATAAATATATGTATTTCAGCTAAGCTCAGTGGTAGAAAAATTGGAACAAAGCTAACAGGTAAATTTTCAATCCTAGATACTTGCCATCTCGTACTCTCCATCGGGTTTATCCATGCGACCATTTTCGATATTTTATCGCATATGTGTATTCGATACAAAAGTGATTCATTCAACAAAGTCACAGCATGCGACGCGATTCAAAATCGCATTTCTTATTTCGTATGTTTCGTATGGGCTATCAATTCTATGCATCGCGTCAAGCCGACGCGCATCCGGTCGTAACAAGTTTTTCTAATGCATTGCATTCGAAGTCGTTGTCCAACTATTTCTTAAGTTTTACCTTGCAATTCATCTCTATATGATTTTTCTTTGTTGACTTGCAAATGCATCAACATTCAGGACCATGCCCACAAGGTAACTTACCTAGACGCCGTACTTAAATTTTTCCGACGCAACTTTAAATTGACGTTTGCACAAAGGCCATAATCTATCCGACAAAAAAGTTCGATTCGAGTCAACGATGCTCAAAGGCAACAGTCTTTTTGGCACAATTATTTAACTCAAGTTGACAGTAATCAATAGCAACAATCGTTTTCACACAAAGGTCTCTACGACTCATCTTATGTCTGATTTCCATCGAGTAGGAAATTTCTAGCCAAATAGCCAACTTGTCCATCTCGCAACATCGAATATAAGATCGATTCACGCAAGCTCAATTGCTAGGTGAATCCAAATCCAATGACACAATTCGAAAGTCATTTTAACCGCTCATTCTCGTGCATAGCACGATTCTTGAAATCGCCTGTCCGTATCACCAAGTTTTTGTTCATAAAGTTTATTCGATCCGACCAACATAATCAATCAAGCAATCATTTGACCAATTCTCAAAATCCGACTATATAATATTCTCAGCCGAAGTTGTTATATCAATTCCCGAAACCATTATTCGATCGCCTAAACTTATCATCAATATGTACCACATTATATTTGTTCTCGACGCAATTCTATATGCAACATCATATGGGTCATCTTATGGGCCTATAACATTCACTTTGATTTGGCAGTCAAGTCTTCTAGGGTCACTTGTCCCGAAGCTATGCTCGATAATTATGGATCGTTAACAAAGGACAGTTACTAAGAACCATGGTATATTATTTCGGAGCAAAATTACGTTCCGACGATTTCAATGGGACTACCCAAATTCGGTCATAATTATTTCTATCTGCGCAACTGAGGCACAACTATCCTCCGAGTAATTCATGTACTACCTTCGATGATTCCGCAATTCACAAAACATCTACTGGATTGAGTTCGAGTCTATCTACCCACAGTCAACACCCAAGATGTTATACGCATTGAAACGATCATCGATAATATATAGTCTCGCCTGATCAATCACAAAGTTTATAATCAACTAGTTCGATATTTTCGTATTACTATTTACAAAAATCTCGATATCGTAAGCTCGTTTTGTTTTGTATTCTCACATCGTGCTTACGTTCTCTTGCATATCGATTTTGATAGGTCATATAAATTTCGATAGCATGAGGATCAACTTTGAATCTGTATCAACGTTGACTTAGCTCGCATCGCATATATTCATGTTTACAATAGATTTTTCTATACGCATCACATTATTTTTCCGATTCACTGTATTACCCTATACTTCGATCGTGTAACTGAGTTTCTGATTATCCAACATCGAACCCTCAAGTTATACGATAATGTCCTCCAAGTTTCACGTATTTTGATCATACTCAAATGAGTTTTGTCGTAACATAACCAACTATTTTTGTAGGCACGATTATCCGTATTGACCAACTTTCATCGAGTTCGTAATTTGTGCAATTCGATTACAGTTTGCATTGACCAAAATTTTTATCGAACTAGCAAGTCATGCGATCCGATTACAATTCGCATCGACCAATATTTTTTATCGAGCTCGCAAGTCGTACGATCTGATTATAACATTGAGTTTCCTATTCCGCCAATCAGACTATTGTCTCGAAGAAAAACCATTTCGCTAGTCCCGGTCATTCGACCGACTTATAAATTCTATCCGACGTATCATTCATTGATACAAGTCCATGCCTGATCGTTCTAACCGATTATTAAAGAACACTCGCATTAACATGCCGTCATATAAATTTCCAATCGAGTCTTGGTACTATCCCGTCCTTTGCGGACAAACCTTCCGCAATGTTATGCAATATGTCTATGCAATCCATCACACAAGTGGTATAGCATATTGCACTCAGAATCAAGTCATTCATCGCATAGGTAGTATGGCATATACCACTCAGAAATCAAGTCGTCTCTCTCACATTATACTCGGTATGAATTAATGTTTATTCCAAACAAACAATCTCGCGATGATCATGCCGATCACAAACATATAGAGCGGAAAACACTAGCCCAGCAGTAGGGTAGCTAGCAGAGGTCGGGTAACATCTAGGATTTCAAGAAGGTGGGACCACGAGACTTCAGGGGGATAAGGGGTATCATTTATGCTGATGATTGGCCCGAGGATATCGAATGACTTATGAGGGTGTCCTGCCTTGCTGATGACTTGAGGGTTGAGGCAGTAGGGCTTCAACTACTTGATATCACTAGTACCTGGTTCAATGATGAGTCGGTTCTTGTTGGAGAGGGTCATACCTAGGATGAGTTCAAGGACCTCTTCAAGAAGAAGTTTTTCTTGCCTACTGACAGATTGGACCTGGCCAGACAGTTTTAGAACTCTAACAGGGAAGTATGTCAGTTAAGGAGTAGGATGCGGAGTTTGGTAGGCTGAGCCGATACACAGATCATATGGTATGGGACCCGGAGATCAGAGCGAGTCACTACAAAGAGGGTCTGAACTGTTAGGATTATATACTAAAAGCATCACTTTTGTGGTAACCTTATTTCTTTAAATTTTGAATGAGAATTATATAGGCAAATGTTTGCATATTGTATTTGTTGCAAGTATTAATGCAAATGTCTGATATTCTATATTATAGATAATATGGTGTGTGGTGTCACACAGAAGATCTTATTATCAGTTTCCTATGGAGTATATAAATAGTTCACAACCTAGATGGACTTGGACAATCTATTAGAAAGGTTGTAGTGTAATCTGCTATTAGTCTATCTTGACTATAGGTTTACACTAGTACATTTTGTGTGTATTGAACAGGATTACTTGAGGTTGTTCTCTTTGTACTGACTACATAAATGAACAAACACCCTGTTATTATGGATGCTTGTGCTCTTAATCTGGATATAATAACAGACATGTATATGCAGTGTGCATTACTTTGACTGATAAAAGAGTAAGATTCATTATGGGTCAACAACCTCTATGAATTGGGTAATAACATTGCATGTATAATGGGTTATTGATTATAAATGGAATCCATATCCCGATACATCGGTTTGATGATGTCCCCTTAAGGAGCTCATAAGGATTATCATAAAAATCCTGCAGGTGGATTATATCCGACATGACAAATAAAGTTGAGCGATACTACTTAAGGATAAAAGATGTCGAATCAATATAGTTATCAGTAACTTAATTTGATCGACAGACATTCGATATCTTAAAATGGGAGCCAAACGAGCATATAATAAAAGGAGCCCACAAACATAATTTGGGATTAGAGAGAAAGTACAAAAATAGCTCATTAGTGGACCGAACTATTGTTAATGGGCCTGCATTGTGTGTTCGGGCTGAACACGGGATATCCAGATTCGTTAGGAGGCCTAACCCTAATTTCTCCTCATGGTCCCTGTCGTAGCCTATATATATCCTCTATTCTCTGGCCGCCAAATTATTGATCAGAAATCTGAAGCTTTCTCTAAATTCGTGATTCACGTAAGGAGAGAAAGAGAGGGCTGCCAAGGAGAAGAAAAGGTTGGAAGATCGTCGCCCACACGACGTCCTACTCGAGGAAGGAATACGTGCTGAAGATCTTGGGGTCGTCCGTTCGAGATTGCCAGGAACTACTTGTCTTTTTCCCACCGCATGTATAATTTGTGAACCCTAGTTTCTGCCTATGAAGGGTTAGAACACGTATTAAATCTGTTTAACTTTCTATTGATCAATACGCACACCAAAGTAAGGGTCCTGGGAATCCCCAGTTCCATCAATTTGTATCAGAGCCACTTTGGATCTGCGTATTGATTGACACGTCCATGTTGTCCAATAAAACCTCCGCTCTATAATAGTCGATAGATATAGATCTGTTCTAACTCAGTTGTGCAGGCATCTTAGATCCAACTATTATGGTCCAATGCATGTTTTTTATTGTGTTGTTTAAACCACGGACATGTCATGGATGTTGTTGTTGCTGTGGATGTAATTAAAATCACGAGGGTTGATCGTGCTTATTATTTTATTTTTCAAATCTAGATTATGTGTGAACTCCTTCGAAAGGCATAGGATTGATGTAATTTTAATTATTTTTGATCAATCGTGATGGCGATGGTGGCTGTTTCTGACGCCAAACGAGATGCCATTTTAAGCAGTCCAGAGGCAAACAGATGATTTTTGATTAAGGAATCGACAACCAGAACCTTAAAAAAATCGGGCCACTGCCCCGAACCCCGCGACCTCACCGGGCAGGTCGAACCCCGAATAGATCTGCGCAGCGCCAGATTTTGGATTTGGATAGTTGAGGACGGAGCAGAAAAGATGACCATAATAGTTGGATATTTTTCTCTTATTTATTGTCATTTTTGTTTTTTTTTATTATGCATGTTTATTATTGTGTGGATGTTTTTTTGAAAAACTAAGCCTACATTAATAATGTACAACATGGACATAATATCAACTAGTAGAAAAACCCTCATTGTTAAATAACTAAGTAGGAGAGGATATTTATTTAGTATAAATCCTATGGTCTCCATTACTGGTTTGTAGGTGATGTAATTATACTTGCGCATTGGCTTTAGTGCCTTCCTCCATATTGGACGAGTATAATTATGGATCACCAGTACAAACTTCCTTAGGGATAATTGTATAAAGTTACCTAGTATGTGTTCACTTCTCCATCTGAAGGAACTCATTACAAGGTAATGGACTTAGTATTAAGTAATGATATACACTTAGATACAAATATTGGTATCCTCCTCATCGGAGTTACTGCTATTATTTGTATGACCAGAGCAAGACCAACATATTAATTTTATTTGTCATAAAGTTATGTTGACATGATAGTAAAATTAATAGGTAGTACCTACTTGAACAAAGTTGAATTTGTATACGTCCACACTATCGTGGCATGCTAAATTCATGATGTTTAAGGTGTTGGTAAATTTCTATTTAATTAATTCAAAAAGTTTTTGCCCTACATAATTTTTATTTATATGATTCTCAGAATTTCAAAAATGGGTTCTTTCAGTCCATTTATGGTGATTCTTAAAGAAAACAAACTTACTAGACCTAATTATATTGACTGGAAACGTAATCTGGACATTGTCTTGACTACTGAGGAGTACAAATATGTACTTGTTGAGGAATGCCCACCTAAGACTGATGCTAACTCTGATGAAGAGGTCAAAGAGGCTTATAAGAAGTGAAAAAAGGCATATGAGATGGCGCGGTGTTACATTCTGGCATATATGTCAAATGTACTGCAACATTAGCATCAGACCATGGCTACGACTTATGACATGATGTATAACCTCAAGGAACTCTTCAGACATCAAAGTAGAGCAGCTAGACAATTTGCTATGAAGTGTTTGATGAATACAAAAATGGCTGAGGGTACACCAGTAAGGGATCATGTTCTCAAGATGATGGGTCATCTGAATGAGATAGAGATCCTTTGAGGTAAAGTCGATGGGGAATCCCAGGTCGATATCATTCTCGAGACTTTGCCTAAAAGTTTTGACAATTTTTGCCTTAATTACAACATGAACAAAAGGTTGTATAGTTTGGCAGAACTTACAAAAGAGCTACAAGATGCAGAATCTCTCTTTAGGCAGAGTGGTCATGTTTTTGTTTCTGAAAAGACTTATACTTCTAAGCCAAAAGGCGGTAAGAAGAAGAATAACATTCAGAAACAGGCAAACTCAGCAAAGAAGGGCATGGGACCTCAAGGCGCAGTGAAAAAGCCGAAAGGCAAATGTTTCAAGTGCAAAGGGTCAGGACATTGGAAGACTGATTGTCCACTTCTCAAATAAGGGAACAAAGAAGGTATATCTCATTTACTAGTAGTTGAAACATATTTAGCGGTGTTATCTACCGGCACCTGGTGTGTAGATACAGGAGCCACTAATCATGTCTGCAATATATTGCATGGGTTCCAGGAAACCAGACAGCTCCGTGATGGAGATATATGCTTGTTCATGGGTGATGCTACAAAAGTAGCGGTCGTTGCATTAGGAGATGTTACTTTATCTTTTGGTAGAAATAAGTCTTTGACATTGAGAGATTGTCTTTATGCACCTTCACTTAGAAGGAATTTAGTTTCTGTTTCTATGTTAGTTAAGGATGGATATTCAGTTTTTTTTAATGACAATATTGTTATTAGAAAGAATAAACATTTTATCTGTTCTGGTGCATTGGTTGATAATCTGTATGTTATTAATCCTATTTTGCCCATAATACAACTTATAAAAATTAATAATATGTCATCTAACTTAAATAAGAGAAAAGAACCTTCTTGTATGAACCAAACATATCTTTAGCACTTGCGATTGGGGCATATTAACCTAAGAAGGATTCAAAGACTGGTTGAAGATGGACCTTTGAGTTCATTGGAAGGAGGCACTACCAGTCTGTGAATCCTGCTTGGAAGGTAAAATAACCAAAAGACCTTTTACGGCAAAGGGATATAGGGCCAAAGATGTGTTAGAATTGGTTCATTCTGATTTGTGTGGACCCATGACTATCCAAGCTAGAGGTGGCTTTGAATATTTTGTCACATTTATTGGCGATTATTCAAGGTATGGATAAATTTATTTGATGCACCGTAAGTCTGAGTGCTTTGAGAAATTCAAAGAGTACAAGGCTGAAATGGAGAAACGTTATGGAAAATATATCAAGTCATTACGATCAGATCTTGGTGGCGAGTACCTCTTTAGAGAGTTTAGGAATTATTTATCAGAGGCTGGGATTACATCCCAATTGACTGCACCTGGAATGCTCCAGCAGAATGGTGTAGTCGAAAGAAGGAATAGAACTCTTATGGAGATGGTTAGATCAATGATGAGTTATTCAGATTTACCAGATTCGTTTTGGGGATATACCTTAGAGACTGAAGCTTATATTTTGAAATTGGTTCCTTCTAAGTCAGTACCTCTTACTCCCACAGAGCTGTGGATTGGGCATAAGCCTAGTCTGAAACATGTTCGTATTTGGGGTAGTCCAGCACATGTGCTGAATAGGAAAGAAGATAAGTTGGAATCTCGTACAGAAGTACGCTTGTTTGTAGGCTATCCAAAAGGAATAAAAGGAGGTTTATTTTATAATCTTAAGGATCAGAAGGTCATTGTTAGCACCAATGCCCGATTCTTAGAGGAAGACTATGTGATGAACCATAAACCCACAAGTAGAGTTGTTCTAGAAGAACTGAGAGGTGACACACCAAGTACTTTAGTACCAACAGTACAAGAGGATAAACCACAAATAACTGCACAACGTGTCACAAATGTTACACCACAACCGATAGTGTCTCGTCGTAGTGGGAGGGTTATGATACAACCTGATAGATATATGTTCTTGGGAGAGTCGTCAGACGTCATCCCTAAGGAACAAGATTATGATCCCTGTACCTACAATAAAGCACTCCAAGATAAAGATGCAGAGTCTTGGCAAAAAGTAATGATATCTAAAATAGAATCTATGGATTCTAATTAGGTCTGGGAGCTTGTAGAACCACCCGTTGGTATAAAAGCCATTGGATGCAAGTGGGTCTATAAGAGAAAAAGAGGATCAGACGGTAAGGTTGAAACCTTTAAAGCTTGGCTTGTAGCAAAAGGTTTTACTCAAAGAAAAGGTATCGATTATGAGGAAACCTTTTCTCCAGTAGCCATGCTTAAGTTTATCCGGATTCTTTTATCTATTGCAGCTCATCTCGATTATGAGATTTGGCAAATAGATGTCAAGACAGCTTTTCTTAATGGAAGTCTTGAGGAAGATATCTATATGAAACGACCAGACGGGTTCATTGAAAAGGGTCAAAAGCATCTTGTTTGTAAGCTCAAGAAGTTCATTTATGGACTTAAGCAAGCTTCCAGATCTTAGAACATATGTTTTGATCAGGTGTGATTTGATCAATGTCAGGATGAATCATGTGTGTAAAGAAAGTGTGATAGAAACGTGGTGGTGTTCCTAGTACTTTATGTGGATGATATCTTGCTCATTGGAAACAATGTGAAGGTGTTATCTGATGTAAGGGTATGGTTATCCAAACAGTTTGATATGAAGGACTTGGGAGAAGTAGGTCACATCCTTGGGATCAAAGTTCTACGAGATCGCAAGAAAAGGATGTTGGGTTTATCCCAAGCTTCCTATATCGATGCTGTACTAACTCGTTTTAGTGTGCAAAATTCTAAGAAAGGTTTCTTACCTTTTAGACATGGAATTGCTCTATCAAAGGAGCAGTGTCCGAGGACACCTAAAGAGATAGATAACATGAAAGCAGTTTCTTATGCTTTAGCAGTAGGAAGCTTAATGTATGTAATGCTATGTACAAGACCAGACATTTGCTTTATTGTAGACATGGTCAGCAGATATCAGTCTAACCTAGGACAAGAGCACTAGACTGTCGTAAAGTATATTTTGAAGTACCTGAAAAGGACTAAAGAGTATATGCTAGTTTACCAGGCAAATAGTTTAGTTCTCTTGGGGTATACAGACTCTAATTTTCAGTCAAATAAGGATTCTAGGAAATCTACCTCAGGTTATGTGTTTACTTTGGAAGGTGGAGACATTGTGTGAAGGAGTATCAAGCAAAAATGTATTGCTGATTCCACCATGGAAGTCGAGTATGTAGCAGCCTCTGAGGCAGCCAAAGAAGCGGTTTGGCTCAAAAACTTTATATTGGACTTGGATGTGGTACCTAGTATGCCTAAGTCTATTACACTTTATTGTGATAATAGTGGTGCAGTTGCAAACTCGAAGGAACTACGAGCCCATAAGACAGGTAAACACATTGAGTGCAAGTACCACCTGATACGAGATTTTATTAAAAAAAAGTTGTTGTGATCAAGATAGCATCAGCCGACAACCTAGATGATCCCTTTACAAAGAGCTTACCAGCTAAGGCTTTTGATAGTCATGTTGAGGGAATGGGAGTCAGATGTGTAGCAGCATGGCTTTAAGTATAAGTGGGAGATTTGTAACAGTATACTGAAAAGCAATGCTTTGAGTATAAGTGGGAGATTGTTAGGGTTATATACTAAAAACATCATTTTTGTAGTAATCTTATTTCCTTAAATTTTGAATGAGAATCATATGGGCAAATGTTTGCATGTTGTATTTGTTGCAAGTGTTAATGCAAATGTCTGATATTCTATATTGTAGATAATATGGTGTGTGGTGTCATATAGAAGATCTTATTATCAGTTCCCTATGGAGTATATAAATAGTTCACAACCTAGATGGACTTGGATAATATATTGGAAAGGTTGTAGTGTAATCTGGTATTAGTCTATCTTGACTATAGGTTTATACTAGTATACTTTGTGTGTATTAAACAGGACCACTTGAGGTTGTTCTCTTTGTACTGACTACATAACTGAACAAACACCTCTGTTATTATGGATGCTTGTGCTCTTAATCCGGATATAATAACATATATGTATATACAGTGTGTATTACTTTGACTCATGAAAGAGTGAGATTTATTATGGGTCAACAACCTCTATGAATTGGGTAATGACATTATATGTATGATGGGTTGTTGATTATAAATAGAATCCATGTTCCGATACATCGGGTTGATGATGTCCCCTTAAGGAGCTCATAAGGATTGTCATGTAAACCCTGCAGGTGGATTATATGCGACATGACAAATAAAGTTGAGCGGTACTACTTAAGGATAAAAGATGTCAAATCAATATAGTTGTTAGTAACTTAATTTGATCGACGGACATTCGATATCTTAACATGGGGAGCCAAACGGGCATATAATAAAAGGAACCCACAAACATAATTTGGGATTAGGGAGGTAGTGCAACAATAGCTCATTAGTGGACCGAGCTATTGTTAATGGGCCTGGATTGTGTGTTCGGGCTGAACACGGGATATCCTGATCCGTTAGGAGGCCTAACCCTAATTTTTCCTCATGGTCCCTGTCGTAACCTATATATATCCTCTATTCTCTGGCCACCAAATTACTGATCAAAAATCTGAAGCTTTCTCTAAATTCGTGATTCACGTAAGAAAAGAAAGAGAGGGCTGCCAAGGAGAAAAAAAGGTTGGGAGATTGTCGCCCACACGATGTTCAACTCGAGGAAGGAATACGTACAAAAGATCTTCGGGTTGTCCGCTCGAGATTGCCAAGAACTACTTGTCTTCTTTCTGCCGTAGGTATAATTCGTGAACCCTAGTTTCCTCCAATGAAGGGTTAGAACACGTATTAAATCTGTTTAACTTTCTATCGATCAATACACACACCAAAGTAAGGGTCCTAGGAATCCCCAGTTCCATTAATGACACGATATCATGTTCTCTTGTACTTTTATGTCTTGTACCTACTTGTGGTCAAGGAGGGGAAATATACTAGCTATGTGACCAAACCTAGAGATCAAAAATTCATGTGAATTGCTTAGGCCTCGCACCGTGCACGCGGGCCCTAAGCCGTACCCATTTTATGTTCTTCATGTGCTTACCCTAGCCGGTCACATATGCTAGTTGTATTTCAAATATTGTGCACATGTCATGTCTTGTACTTCAGGTTCATGGTTTACATTCTTATACTTTATTTCATGTACTTCCTGTACTTTACATTCCTATACTTTCATGTTCTTTTCCTGTACTTTATATTTCATGTTCTCCTGTACTCTCTTTTTTAATCATGATGTTCTTGTTAATTACCTAGAATTGTATTTTGCTCCGCTCTTGACTGGATATGTTACAGGTAAACTTGAGGATCTTGTTCACCTTTACGGGCCAGAGCCGGAGATCTTAGCTGAGCAGGATGTAGCCATGACTTAATTAGAGGTTACAGGTTTATATTTTGTTTAGCTTTATTTCTAGATTTCGTATAATGAGAGTTCATAGTTGTATTTCATTCTTGTTGCCGAATTTGTCTCTAGTACCTTTATGTATAAATTGTATTATGACTTATGGATTATGGTGATCATTTTGGGACGAATAGATGTTGTGATGTTTACTTTGATGTTATTTTTGGAGTTTTTCCTTAGATGTTTACAGCTTACTATGTTGAGTCTTCCAACGTAGACTGGACGTGTCCGACTCGTATCCGAATATTCGGGAGCGGGTCGTGACATATTTTTAGTGGTGGCCCATGCAGGTCTATCCTAATTGCACTTAGGCTATAGAGTGTTATTAGGGAACCTGTTAGACTAGGAAAACTCATCACATCATAGGATTACAAAAAAATGGTTATGGTTATTACTAAGTCTGGTTATACATATTAATTACTAGGTTTGCTTATTATCTATAGTTAGGCCACTTTAACAGTTTTCTATTTTTTAGATGGTTCAGACACGCATCATAGAAACTATCGATTCACCTGCACTTGATGCTTCTGAGCTTCCATCACCTCCAGTCGTCCCTACTATCACTATTGGTAGTATGCAGTTGATATAGATGTTCCAGGAGTTCTTTGACGCCCAGTGGAAGCAGGCTGATCTTTTCAAAACCAGATTTGAAGATGCGCTTTCCAGGCCATGAAGGACTTCTGACTTCCAGAATCTCGGACCTTTGGACTTCTCCGACATCAAGCACATTTCCTACACCAAGGAGCATATCGAGAAACTGGAGTCACCACTTCTGGAGATCGCCCAAGTCTTTGAGGACCTGACTCCTCTGATTGAAGTCATCGATCAGGAGATTTAGAACGTAACACGGGCAATAGAACAAGATGGGATGTTGAAGGCCAAGAGAGACATAGATATTTATGACGGAGTTAGCAACTACTCTGGACTTGCAAAGCATTACAACACTCAGACGGCGCTTCTTCAGTCACATCATCAGCCACATCATCAAAGGCAGATTCAGGCCCACCTTTATTGTATGTTCTGCAAGAAGACAGGATATCAAGTTGACAAGTGCCGTAAGAGGCTCAGACTCTGCCTAAACTGCGAATCTTCTGCCCACCAAATAAAGGATTACCTGCAGGTCGTGGATCACAATGGCCGAGAAGCATCAGGATCTCAGCAGCCAGCATGACAGCAGTCGTATATTCCTGTCAGAGGCCATGTGCTTCAGCGCCAGTGAGAGATTCAGACTCAGATCTCACCGACAATCATTTGCAATTTCTGTCGCCGCCTAGAATACCACTACGATGAGTGCCAGAAGAGACTGGGGCTATGCTTGTTCTGTGGATCGCCTGCCCATCAAGACAAAGATTGCCCGGAGGCCGTTGATCACACTGCCCAAGGACGAGCACGAGGAGTACCAGGACTACAGCAAGGGGATCCGCCTCTCCAGATTCAGCATCACATAAAGCACTACCGCAGGGACCAGCCTACGTCAAGAAAGCTGAAAAATTGAAGCAATTCCAGTCCTGGAGGAATATTGAAGACAGGCTGAAGACCAAAGGCTTTTCTTGCACGGTTAGAGCAGACATGGGTCGTGATTCATATTCTAATTTAAATTTTCTAAAATTTCCTTGTTCCTATTTAAGAGCTTCAAAGATTTTGTTTTCCATCTTAAACCCTTTGGTGCCTATTCCAGATATTATTCCTATTCTAGATCTTGTCCCTTGTTTATAATTATGTTTCTTATTTAAGAATTGTTTTCTATTCGGTAAACTTGTTTCATATTCACTATTTGATAATTGTTTCAAATCCGCTATTCGATACCTTGTTTCCGTATTCATTATTTATGACCTTGTTTTCTATTGTTGGCTTCTATTTGAAAATTTTTGTTTGATATTCGAACCTTGTGCTATTCGAGATTTTATTCCTACTGGAAATTTTATTTTGAAACCTTGTTCCCAATCAAAATATTGTTGAACCTACGTTTCTATTTGACGCTTGTTTGAATTCTATTTCCTATTCATGACTTTATTTTTATTCGGGATTGTTCTCTATTCGCGGCCTTGTTTCAACCTTATTTGAGATTTTACTTGTTTCGTATTCACGATCCAGAATCTTGTTTCCTATTTGTTGATTGATACTCCTCCATTCACTCTTCATAACCTTGCTCCTTATTCGATATTTCTATTCAATATTTTGCTTCCTGTTCAAGATTTTGCTTCCTATTTATGGCTTTGTTGACGGTTGATTCTCTATCTGAGATTTGTTTCTTATTGAAATTTCTTTTCCAGTTGGGGTATTGTTCGAGACTTCGTTGCCATTCGAGATTCTGTTATACTTTGATTCCTGTACAAGGTTTCTGGTTCTTATTTCGAGACTTTGTCTTCTATCTGGTACCTTGATTTTATGCCACCTTTGAGACTTTGTTACCTATCCAGGATTATGTCCCCTATATAGAAATTTTGTTATCATTCCATATTTCATTTGAGCTTTCGATTACTATTCGAAACTTCGCTCCATGTTCAAGATTTAAAATCTCCTTGTTTGCCCTTTTAGTATACACTACTCATTGTCGGATTCTTATTGTTTCTTAGTACCTAACAAAACCCCCTGTTTTCTAAAAGACAGATACCATCACCTTTTATCATGACTTAGACTATTGGAACTCATTCTAAATTCCTTGAAACCCTTTTTAATTTCCTATGGATAAGGATGAGAGACTATTCGATGACCTACTAGGGCATGGCAGTTGCGTGCTGCAGCCATTATCTAGATTATGGAGACTGAAGGTTCACTGCAGCCAGCAGGGCACTGGCGAGGCATGAACTCTAAGTTGAAATGATTTTAGACATTCATAGGTTTTCGGGTATTATTGAGACTTTGTCCTAAAAACTTCATATTTTGATCTTTTGAGATGCTTCGTTAATAATTGTTTGGGAATGGATAGAGATGATACAATATTCGATAACATATCACTATTTGAGTCATGGAGCCAAAAAGTTCACAGCAGCCAGGATACACTGGCGGGTCATGGATTTTAAGAGAAGTGATTTCAAGTATCTATATGTTTCGGATATCACAGAGACTATATCATATTTTCATATGATTATTGATTTCTCGTGAATCATAAAGCCATGTACTTTTCACCTTGATTTGATACCAATATCCCCTCGGTAGATACCATACGTCTTTCAGTCAATCTTTGCAGCTTCTCCTTCTTACATATTATTGGTGAATCAATTGATTTTCTCAATAAGTACCAATTACTGCATTTTGATTCCATCCTGCCAAATTTGCTATCAATCTTGATCTTTTTTTGTCTAAACTTTGATCATGCCTACCTAATCGTGATTTTCCTATTTTGTTCTATTTTCAATCATGCTAAACTTTCAATTTGGATCGTGCATAGAAGGTTGTATCCTTATGATTACTCCTCTAAGTCGTATTTAAAATTTATTCCACCTCGTGCCTGTTTAACTCTCGATCATTACTACATCATGTTGTTTCGACTCCCTGTATGAAAATTACCGTGCTTGGTTTTAACTGAATTCATCTCACTTTGTGCCTGACTAAGTTTTGACCACTATTGATCGTATTTGTTATTTCGTCCTGCTAAGTCATTTCAAAACTGTTGCAACTTTCGTATCTAGTTGTTGATCGTGTTCGCACTCGTGCCTAATTAATTTTCAAAACCTTGCATCAATTTGTATCGTGTTGTACCTTTGAATTTCGAGGACGAAATATTTCTAGGGGGTAGATTTATAACCCTATTTTTTTGAAATTATTAAATTTGGTATATTTTCCGTATTTTAAAATCTTAGAAATAATGATTTTCAGATTATTTTGTGGATTAAATAATTTTCTGACAAGTCTCTTTAATTTATTAAAGAAATAGTTGTTATAAAGTATTTAAGAATTATTTGTTATAAATTATATAAGAGGTTTAGAAATTGGATCAATCGGAGTTCGCTGTTCTAATCCAACAATGGCGACGTGATTGTGAGTATCAAGCCTTCGTGTTCTTAAATTCTTGCTAACTCTTCACGAAGCAATCCAAATTCATTGACACACTATTTCTTTCTTTTGTGTGGGTTGAACCTATTTGACGAGATGCCGCAACAGAGTCTTCAATCTCATCTGGACACGAGGAGTTGTGTCCAGTTCCTTAAGTTCGTGTCCAGTTCCTTAAGTTCGTATCCACATCAAATTTCCTTCCAGCTATTACTTCACTCTCTGTTAATGTATTGATTGTATCGAATAAGACTTAATTGATGAAGGGTGTTGGCCAGGGGGCTACAGGGAGTTGATTTTGTCCGTATCCAAGTTGTGTTCGTGTCCAGTGTTTGCGTACGTGTCCAACCTTACTTCCTGTTGGTGTCAGGTGCAGTAGGCTGACTGAAACTAGAGAATACAAGGGTGCGGGTTATTTTGAGTTAAATCCATTTTGTTGTATCAATTCTATTGAGTTGTACAACTTAGTTTGAGTTACAGAGTTTGGATATTCTAAGTTTGAGCTTTCTGTATATTTTATTATGTTGGGCTAGTTTCCAGTGCAAAGATTTGTTGAACTACTCTTAGCGTTTAGTTTTCCTTGAGAAGAGGTAACCAGTTGGGGTGAAAGGGGCTTATGAAGCTACTGCTAAAAATTTGATACTTTCTGGAGAATGGATGGATGTGTTTTAAAACTTTTGTGAGCTAATGGGCTTATCTAACTGAGCTAGTTTGGAAAGTAACTGAGTTGATTCATGACTATATACATGTAGATTAGGCCAGTTTGTTAAAGACCGTGGGCATAGTGTTTATTTTGGATTTTGTTTCCATTCATATTTCTTAGTAACTCTAGTACTATAAAAAGGTTATATGATAATTGTCAACACAATTCTTAGTAAAACTCTTGGTTATGAATACTATATACTTGTGTGAGTATTTATATTTAAAATAAGTAAATTCTAAAGATGATTATGTAATTTTTTAGCTAAACTATTTTATAACTAGTTAGAATTTGTGTATAGCTAGTATATCATTATAGATACTTTGTAGCTAGTCTATGATTAGAGAGTAGATAGCTAGTTAAATTGGCATTAATTAGAACTTAACCAACTTGTACCCATTAGCAGGAGGACATACAGCTCTCTTTTCTATTCTCGATAACCCTGAGCAAGGCAAGTATATTCTATGGTTCATGTTCACTTACATTATTCATATACTTTTCTTGTGACATGTCATGATACGATATCATGTTCTCTTGTACTTTCATGTCTTGTACCTACTTGTGGTCGGGGAGGAGAAATATACTAGCTATGTGACCAAACCTAGAGATCAGAAATTCATGTGAATAGCTTAGGCCTCGCACCGTGCACGTGGGCCCTAAGCCGTACCCTTTTCATGTGCTTCATGTGCTTACCCCAGCCGGTCACATATGCTAGTTGTATTTCAAACATTGTGCATATGTCATGTCTTGTACTTCAGGTTCATGGTTTATATTCTTGTACTTTATTTCCTGTACTTTCTGTACTTTACATTCCTGTACTTTTATGTTCTTTTTCTGTACTTTATATCTCATGTTCTCATGTACTCTTTTTTTTATATCATGATGTTCTTGTTCATTACCTAGAATTGTATTTTGCTCCGCTCCTGACTGGATATGTTGCAGGTATACTTGAGGCCCTTGTTCACCTCTATGGGCCAGAGCCCAGGATCTTAGCTGAGCAGGATGGGGCCATGACTTAGTTAGAGGTTACAGGTTTAGATTTTGTTTAGCTTTACTTCTAGATTTCGCATATTGAGTGTTCATAGTTGTATTTTATTCTTGTTACCGGATTTGTCTCTGGTACCTTTATGTATAAATTATATTATGACTTGTGGATTATGGTGATCATTTTGGGACGAATAGATGCTGTGATGTTTACCTTTATGTTATTTTTGGAGTTTTTCCTTAAATGTTTACAGCTTACTACGTTGAGTCTTGCAACGTAGGCTGGGCATGTCTAACTCGTATCCGAATATTCGGGAGCAGGTCGTGACATATATAAATGGTTGATCAGTAGATGGACAGAATAACCTATAAACAAGGATTCCATTCCACTGAACCGATGGATAAGCAAGGATCAAGGTACTCAAAAGGACTGGTAATGACATATGGGTTGGTCTTTAATATATCAGTCAAGAATGCATCAATTGATCAATGGTCTAACCAATAGAAGAATCCTCTGTGGTTCAGTAAACAAACACATTACATAGGATTTGATCAATATGCAAGGACAGACAAGGGGTGATACAGGGCTAATGAAGTGCAAGCAAGTGATGCATGCAGGGGGTCTGAAATTGATATCCCACACAAATGTCTGCTACATGTGATGTATAGGACACCCCAAGTCCAACTGAGCATCACCTGGACTGGATTAAAGGGTTTGGGCATTAGAGAGGTTCAAGAAGAACATTAGTTATTTTAATGTTCAGGTATGAACATCAGATGCATGCCATGAAGTGAATAATGCAATGTGGCATGAAATGAATGCAGGACACTCAGATGCAGTGAAGGAATAAAGAATACAGACATCTGAGAATGAAATGCAGTTCATGAAAGGTTTGCAGGCATCTAAGGCAAGTAATGCAATGTGCTAACCTGGGCAATGTGAATGCAGATGTATCAGGACATAAAAGTTTAGATAAATGATGTGAAGTGCAATGCTACATGCAATCTACCATATGGAATGCAGTATGTAATGAGATGTCCAGGTATTGCAATGCAACTGAAAACTAGGTAATGTAGTTAAGGGGTTTTGGATGTTGCAGGTGCAGTAAAGTTGTAGTGAGGAGCAGTATCTCTGATACTGAAAGTAGTGAAATAGAAATGTGCAGGTTATATCTATGTATCAGGGTTGTGAATTGCAAGGTAAGGTTCAGAGTGTCTCTAATACATCAAGTTGTATCAGAGAATGCAGATGAGTGCTGAAATCTAAAGCCCAAATGCAGAGCAATTTCTCAAGTGGCAATGCAGTGTAGTATGTTAGGGGGTGTGCTGCAGAGCAACATGCAGCAGTAAAGTGCTCATGATACAGTGTCTGTAAAGTGGTGCAATTAGACATGTAATGAAATATGCAGGTTTAAATGAGTGTCTGTAGGTGTCAGTTAAGCTACTACAATGTACATGCAAGTGTCAATGTTGAAGAACAGATGGCAACTCTAGAGGGGGGTGAATAGAGTTTATAGCAAAATAGCCAATTAAAAAATTAAACTCTTTCACCAGCTTAAAGTAATCAGAGTAAATGCGGAAATAAATAAGGAGCAAGAAAGCATACGCAAACACAGCCGATTTTAACCTGGTTTTTCTCGTGGAGGACTAGTCCAGGCGTGAGAACTCTAGCTCAGGATTAAATCCACTATTTATGAAATAGTAGTTACACCCCGTGCCTTTTCTTCAGAAGAGCACGTCAACTTCTTACAAAGATCGCAGTGGCGATGCTTGGAATTTTCCAAGCGACTTCTTGAACTCTTGCACAAACTCCTAACTGAAAAATGCTGAGCACTTGAGGCTTAGGGAGCTTGTGGCTAGTAGATGAAGAAGGGTATGGCTTGTATTGAGCTTTAGAGAGAAGAGAAGAGAAGATTGGATGATTGAAAATGAGAGAATTCATGGCCTATTTATAGGATACCAGGTAGGCAGAATTCGGCCAGAATTCTGGTTGGATCATTCAAAAATTTGGCCGTTGGACAACTTGCAACCAGCCAACCCTAAAAATTAGGGTGCTAATTTTTAGAAGACAGAGTTCGGCCCGAACACTGTGTGGAGGCAGAGTTCGGCCCGAACTCTGTCTCCAGAGCACAGAATGGGTCAATGGTCCAATGGGCTTATTTTTGGTTTGTGTGGAGCTTTTGGATTTTGGGTATGGGTATAGGTTAAGTCTCAGATGCTCAGCACAGCTCAATTTATATAAGTCTAGACTCAATAAAATTGTAAAATACAGACTCAAAAATAACTTGTATTGCAAATCCGAGCTGTCGTCTGACTTGTACTGGATGAAGTCGTCATATGTCGTATTGAATGATCACAAGTATCATATAGTCAATTCTATCAATATTTGGTTGACTGTGATCTTGTGTCAACAATCTCCCCCATATTGATAATTGACAGAATGATACTTGTATATTCAATATTCATACCTGGACACATTTAAGAGCAAAAAGCATAGCTCCCCCGTAATTAGTGCCGAGCTTAAAATAGCTCCCCCGTAAATATTGCTTTGAATCCTGTTGGCCTGATAAGAACATTCTCCCCAAAGCACAGATATAACTACAAAAAAGAATATAGAATATACCAGAATCTCTCCCCCTTTTGGC
The DNA here is from genome assembly GCA_029216955.1 of Iris pallida. Classification (NCBI taxonomy): domain Eukaryota; kingdom Viridiplantae; phylum Streptophyta; class Magnoliopsida; order Asparagales; family Iridaceae; genus Iris; species Iris pallida. The sequence continues at coordinate 61,379,621 of JANAVB010034417.1, read as the reverse complement.
ATTTAGCAATTAACCATAAACATTAAGAACTGGCAAGCACACCAAAAGATAATAGAAGAAACTGCAGAGAAACTGATAAAACTACTGAATGTCTCAAGAGTCACAACTCATAATAAGTCTAATACAATCAAAGTGCATAAAAGCAGCTATATCAACTAGAATCCAAAATGCATAAATCATAAGCTATAATCTTCAGTAGCAGCAGCAAGTAGAATCCATATCCATCATCGAGCTCGTGAAGGCCCAGCATCGTCTGATGGATCAGTGAAGGAACGACGAGGGTCCACGAAGGCCGCATCCGGATCCAAGTAGCGAATAACCCAAGGGTCATCGATATGATATCCCTCACGACCAGGGTCCCGCTCCATAGGAATAGGCATGGAAGGATGGCGAGACATGGAGTACCGAATATCGTGCAGCGAGTTGCTGATGGCACTCATCTGCAGGGTGGTCCGGTAATCTAGCTGAGTCCAAAGATCATCCTCTAAGGTGAAGCGATCGTGAAGCATAGTCTGAAGAGACTCGAGAGTGGCAGGAGGAGGAGGAGGATCCTGTCCAAGAGGAGGTGCATCGAGGTCATCGTCAGAGTGCTCAGACACGACTGGTGAGCCAACGGCTGCCTGAAGCCGCCGTGCCTTAGAGAGGAAGGCAGGAGCAGGTAAGAACTGGCACTCATCAAGTGGTATACGAAAAGCACGAAAGACCATAGGAAGATACAATGCATAAACCAAGGATCTTGGTTTCTTCCTTCAATTAATCATCCAGTCCATCATGGTGCGTGGAAGATTAAATTGTACATGAAAGTGGAGGTGATACAAGGCCGAGATTTCAAAGTAGATGACTTCATCGGTGGATCCCGCTTTGGGCAGAATAGTGTTGAAAATAATCCGATGACGTTCATAAAAGTAGGGATTGAGATACTTGGCCAAAAGCTTACGAGGACGTGTGTTAGGGGTACACAAGTCGTCCTTGAAGCTTTCAAGTGAAGACCCATCGGGAAATTGAAACGATCGAGCTTCAACAAGCTTTTCCCATGAGTTTGGCTCTTGGAGTTTAAGGTGTTCGGCCAAATCGAAATCAAAGAGATGTTAATTCCCGCAACCCGTGAGAAAATATGTGTATCATCATGAGTTAGGTTGCAGTAAAACATTTGAATAGCACTACGATAAATGACCGATTTGGTGGTGACAAGTTTGTCAAGACAAAGATCATAAAAAAGTGAGTCATATTGAGAAAAAATAGTAAAATTGATAGGGTGACCCGCAAACACCGGACGTGTCCGAAAATTACTAAACCAATCATTAGATGCGTCGAGTGATACAAATATCTGGTCGTCAAATGTGTTTGGGTCAAGTGGTCGAGGTGGGTTGAACAACGGGTGGATAGGTGGTTGTTGTTCAACGGGCGGATCAACGCGAGGAGGAGCATTCGAAGAGGATGCTCCCTCGGTTCGAAGTCTTTTACCGCGATTGAACAAACGTGAAGCCATGAAACAATAAAGATAATGGAGAAAATTGAGATATACCTCAATGATGATGAACAGTGAAGGAGAATGGTGAGAGAGGCCTTCTCCTTGAGTTTGGGGAAGAGATGAGCTCTAGGAAGGAAGAACTAGGGTTAGGGTTTTGAGAAAAAGTGTTTGAAGAAGTAGAAAAGGTGGCAATGGAGGAGAAGGAAGAGGAGAGCCCGAATATATGTTAAGGGTTCCAATTGGTCGGAACAAATATGGACCATTGGATTCATTTTTGATCACCGGTTGAGGCTGTTTCCGGTTCTAGAACAACCAGACCGAATTCAGCCTGAACTCTGGGTAGGGCAGAGTTCGGCCCGAATTTTGAATTCTGTTGACAGAACAGAAATCAGGCTGTGAAGAAAAATGGTTAAGTGAGAGAGACCAAAGAAAAAGTAAAAGTGAGTACATATACATGAAAGACTCAAGTGGAGAATGAATAAAAATGACAGAAAGTAAACTTTGAAGCAAAGTGAAGTTTAGAAAATTTGCATTTCAGCATGTGATAAATAAAAATGAACCATGTAATAAATAAGGAATTATGCCATAATTTAATATTTTGAAGCTGCCATAGGTTAGCTGCAGGGGCCAGATCCCAGCTAGCGGTAGTCCTGAGGACTAGTGCACCGTGTCGCTTAGGCTTTTACGCCTTGTTGTCAGAAGGACCCTTTCGGCTTATACCCATAGCAATTTTATCATAAAAGAATCAAGACATACTCGATATTTATGCAGGTTTATTTTAATTAATAACAGCTTCATCCAAAATTCCAAGTTCACGATAGAGAAAATTGAAGCGCTCTTCGGATAATAGTTTTGTGAAGAAATCTGCTAGCTGATGATCAGTGTCAATAAATTCTACGTTAATAGTACCATTTTGCTGATGATCACACAAAAAGTGGTGACGTATTTTAATGTGCTTCGTGCGTGAGTGACAAATGGGGTTCTTAGTGAGATTTATAGCACTAGTGTTGTCACAAAAGATTGGAATGTGCATAAAAGATAAGTTATAGTCTTCAAGGGTTTGCTTCATCCATAGAATTTGTGCACAACAATGCCCAGCTGCGATGTATTCAGCTTCTGTTGTGGATAGTACGACGGAATTCTGCTTCTTGCTAAACCAAGAGACTAAGCCTTTCCTAATAAATAACACATACCGCTCGTACTTTTACGGTCGACCTTGCATCCGACGAAATCAGCATCAGAGTAACCAATAAGGTCAAATGATGTTGACTTGGGATACCATAGGCCCACTGTAACCATACCCAAGGTATCGAAATATACGCTTAACAGCAGTTATGTGTGATTCCTTAGGATTTGCTTGATATCTAACACACAGGCAAACGCTAAACATAATATCAGGGCGACTAGCAGTTAAATAGAGTAGACTGCCTATCATACCTCGATACTTACGTTGATCCACGGGTTTGCCGCTTTCATCTGGTTCTAGTTTAGTTGTAGTAGCCATTGGAGTGCTGATTGGTTTGACGTTGTCAAGATCGAATTTCTTCAGCATGTCCTTTGTATACTTCGACTGACAGATAAAAGTTCTATTTGACATTTGTTTGACTTGCAGTCCAAGAAAGTAGTTGAGCTCCCCCATCATGCTTATCTCAAACTCGGTCTGCATGCACTTGGCAAAATCTTGACAGAGGGTTTCATCAGTAGAGCCAAATATAATATCATCTACGTATATTTGCACTAAGAGAATAGTATCTTTGAAAGATTTTATGAAAAGTGTGGTGTCAATTTTTCCTTTTGAAAAACCTTTCTCAACCAAGAAATTGCTTAGCCGTTTATACCAAGCTCTAGGGGCTTGTTTAAGGCCATATAGTGCTTTCTTCAGCTTGAAAACATGGTCGAGAAATTTGTGATTTTCAAAACCAGGGGGTTGTTTTACATAAACTTTCTCCTTAATAAATCCATTCAAGAAAGCACTTTTAACATCCATTTGAAATAATTTGAAATTTTGAAAATTTGCAAATGCGCAAAGCATCCGAATGGATTCCAATATAGCAACAGGAGCATACGTCTCATCGTAGTCGATACCTTCCTCTTGGTTGTATCCTTGGGCTACTAGACGAGCTTTGTTGCGTGTAACTGAACCATCTTCATTTACTTTGTTTCTAAAGACCCATTTAGTACCAATAATCGAGTGATTTGCCGGTCTAGGAACGAGTTCCCATACTTGGCTTCTCTCGAATTGGTTGAGTTCCTCTTGCATAGCAGAAATCCAAAATTCATTATTAAAAGCTTCTAAAATGTTTTTCGGCTCAATTTATGAAATAAAGGCAGTGCTAGCAATAGAGTCTCTTAATGATGATCTAGTAGTTACTCCACGTGAAACCTCACCTATTACCAAATTTTTTGGATGTGAAGGCTTGAAAGAAAATTTCTTTGGCAAGCCCTCTAGAGAATTGGTTTCGGTTGTGGTATTCATTGGAGTAGAAGTTGATGGCTCAACATCATCATCAAGAGTAGCTGGTGTACTATTATCTTCATCAAAAGTCACATTTGTAGACTCTTCCACAATTAATGAGCGTTTGTTAAACACTCTATATCCCTTGCTCTTGGCAGCATAGCCAAGGAAAATACCGTCGTCAGCTTTGGCATCAAATTTGCCTAAGTTGTCTTTGGTGTTAAGGATAAAACATCTACAACCAAAGACTCTAAAATAAGAAACATTTGGGGTTCTCCCAAACCAAAGCTCATAGGATGTTTTCTTCGTAATAGGACGAATAAGTACCCTATTTAAGATGTGGCATGCTGTACTGACAGCTTCAGCCCAAAAGTATTTCGAAAGTGAGAATTTGTTCAACATGACTCTAGCCATATCGCCAAGAGTCCTATTCTTCTGCTCCACAACATTTTGTTGAGGAGTTCTTGGACAAAAAAACTCATGATCAAAACCATTAGAATCACAAAAATTTTTAAAATCTGTATTTTTGAATTCGCCTCCTTGATCACTTCAGATTCGAGTAATCATGTAGCCTTTTTTGTTTTGAACTTTCTTAACAAAAATCTTGAAAACCGAAATAGCATCACTTTTATTTGTAAGAAAGAAAACCCATGTAAATCTAGAAAAATCATCAATAATGACAAAAGCGTAGAGTTTTCCACCAAGACTGGCTACTCTACTAGGGCCAAATAAATCTATATGAAGTAATTGCAAGGGTCTAGTAGTGCTTACAGAGTTTATGGAATGAAATGAGGACTTGGTTGCCTTATTCAATTTACATTCGACACATACCGTGTCCTTTTTGAATGTGATGTCGGACAAGTCTCTAACTAGCTTCTTAGTCGATAGCCTGGATATAGTATCCATATTGGCATGACTAAGACGCTGGTGCCATAGTAATCTTTCATCCTTATAAGCATATAGGCATCTACCTACATTGTTAGTATCTCTAGACAGATAGAAAATATAAATATTATCCTCTCTTATCCCTTCAAAAGTGATGTCTCCTGTTGACCTATCATAAATAAAATATTTATTTTGTCCAAAGTTAATGTCATATCCATGGTCAGCAAGATGACTAATGCTGAGCAGGTTATGCTTTAACTCGGTCACTAGGCAGACATCCTTTATTACAGAAGAGGGAGGATGACCAATAATACCATTACCTATAATATACCCTTTTAGGTTGTTACCGAAGGATACATATCCTTCTCTCTTCATCGATAGTGATACGAAAAGATTTGCGTCTTCCGTCATATGTCGCGAGCAACCACTATCAAGAATCTACCTACTCTTAGTTGAGGAGAGAAGGTCCACCTACATCAAGAGTAGATGTGACCTTTGGTACCCAAGTTCTTGAGGGTCCTTGTACTCTTTGAATTTCTCAAAGCACTCAGACTTACGGCACATCAAATAAATATATCCATACCTTGAATAATCATTAATAAATGTGACAAAATATTCAAAGCCACCTCTAGCTTGGATAGTCATGGGTCCACACAAATCAGAATAAACCAATTCCAACACATCTTTGGCCCTATACCCCTTTGCCGTAAAAGGCCTTTTGGTCATTTTACCTTCCAAGCAGGATTCACAGACTGGTAGTGCCTCCACTTCCAATGAACTCAAAGGTCCATCTTCAACCAGTCTTTGAATCCTTCTTAGGTTAATATGCCCCAATCGTAAGTGCCAAAGATATGTTTGGTTCATACAAGAAGGTTTTTTCTCTTATTTAAGTTAGATGACATATTATTCATTTTCATAAGTTGCATTATGGGCGAAATAGGATTAATAACATACAAATTATTAACCAATGCACCAGAATAGATAAAATGTTTATCCTTTCTAATAACAATATTGTCCTTAAAATAAACTGGATATCCATCCTTAACTAACATAGAAATAGAAACTAAATTCCTTCTAAGTGAAGGTGCATAAAGACAATCTCTCAATATCAAAGACTTATTTCTACCAAAAGATAAAGTAACATCTCCTAATGCAACGACCGATACTTTTGTAGCATCATCCATGAACAAGCATATCTCTCCATCACTGAGTCATCTGGTTTTCTGGAACCCCTGCAATGTATTGCAGACATGATTAGTGGCTCCTGTATCTACACACTAGGTGTCGGTAGATAACATCGCTAAACATGTTTCAACTACTAGTAAATGAGATATACCTTCTTTATTCCCTTGTTTGAGAAGTGGACAATCAATCTTTCAATGTCCTGACCCTTTGCACTTGAAATATTTGCCTTTCGACTTTTTCACTGTGCCTTGAGGTCCCATGCCCTTCTTTGCTGAGTTTGCCTGTTTCTGAATGTTATTCTTCTTCTTACCGCCTTTTGGCTTAGAAGTAGAAGCCTTTTCAGAAACAAAAACATGACCACTCTGACTAAAGAGAGATTCAGCATCTTGTAGCTCTTTTGCAAGTTCTGCCAACTATACAACCCTTTGTTCATATTGTAATTAAGGCAAAAATTATCAAAACTTTTAGGCAGAGTCCCGAGAATGATATCGACCTGGGATTCTCCATCGATTTCAGCTCCAAGGATCTTCATCTCATTCAGATGACCCATCATCTTGAGAACATGATCCCTTACTGGTGTACCCTTAGCCATTTTTGCATTCATCAAACATTTCATAGCAAACTGCCTAGCTGTTCTACTCTGATGTCCTAAGAGTTTCTTGAGGTTACACATCATATCATAAGCTGTGGCCATGGCCTGATGCTGATGTTGCAGTACATTTGACATAGATGCCAGAATGTAACACCGTGCCATCTCATCTGCCTTTTTCTACTTCTTATAAACCTTTTTGACCTCTTTATCAGAGTTAGCATCAGACTTAGGTGGGCATTCCTCAATAAGTACATATTTGTACTCCTCAGCAGTCAGAACAATGTCCAAATTATGTTTCCAGTCAATATAATTAGGGCCATTAAGTTTGTTTTCTTTAAGAATCACCATAAGTGGACTGAAAGAACCCATTTTTGAAATCCTGAGAATCACATAAATAAAATTATGTAGGGCAAAAAAAACTTTTTGAATTAACTAAATATTGATTCCCTCAAAACAATAATAAAAAATTCACCAACACCTTGAACACCATGAATTTAGCATGCCACGATAGTGTGGACGTATACAAATTTAACTTTGTTCAAGTAGATTTTTCTTATTAATTTTACTATCATGTCAATATAACCTTATGACAAATAAAATTAATATGTTGGTCTTGCTCTGGTCATACAAATAATAGCAGTGACTCCGATGGGGAGGATACCATTATTTGTATCTAAGTGTATACCATTACTTAATACTAAGTCCATTACCTTGTAATGAGTTCCTTCAGATGGAGAAGTGAACACATACTAGGTAATTTTCTACAATTATCCCTAAGGAAGTTTGTACTGGTGATCCATAATTATACTCATCCGATATGGAGGAAAGTACTGAAGCCAACACGCAAGTATAATTACATCACCTACAAACCAGTAATGGAGACCATAGGATTTATACTAAATAAAAATCCTCTCCCACTTAGTTATTAAACAATGAGGGTTTTTCTACTAGTTAATATTATGTCCATGTTGTCCATTATTAATGTAGGCTTGGTTTTTCAAAAAAAACAACCACACAATAATAAACATGCATAATCAGAAAAAGCAAAATGACAAAAATAAGAGAAAATATCCAACTATTATGGTCATCTTTGCTGCTCCGTCCTCAACTATCCGAATCCAAAATCTGGCGCTGTGCAGTTCTATTCCTTCTTTTGGCTGTCGATTTCTTCATCAAAAATCATCTGTCTGCCTCTGGACTGCTTAAAACCAGCATCTCGTCCGGCGTCAGAAACAGCCACCACCGCCATCACGATTGATCAAAAATAATTAAAATTACATCAATCCTATGCCTCTCGAAGGAGTTCACACATAATCTAGATTGAAAAATTAAAATAATAAGCACGATCAACCCTCGTAATTTTAATTACATCCACAGCAACAACAACATCTACGACATGTCTGTGGTTTAAACAACACAATAATAAAAAACATGTATTAGACCATAATAGTTGGATCTAAGATGCCTGCAAAACCGAGTTAGAACAGATATACATCTACCGACTATTACACAATACAGGTTTTATTGGACAACATGGACGTATCAATCAATACGTAGATCCAAAGTGGCTCTGATACCAATTGATGGAACTGGGAATTCCCAGGACCCTTCCTTTGGTGTGCGTATTGATCGATAGAAAGTTAAACAGATCTAATACGTGTTCTAACCCTTCATAGGCAGAAACTAGGGTTCACGAATTATACCTGCGGCGGAAAGGAGATAAGTAATTCCTGGCAATCTCGAGCGGACGATCCCAAGATCTTATGTACGTATTTCTTCCTCGAATTGGACGTCGTGTGGGCGACGATCTTCCAACTTTTTCTTCTCCTTGGCAGCCCTCTCTTCCTCTCCTTACGTGAATCACGAATTTAGAGAAAATTTCAGATTTCTGATCAGTAATATGGCGGCCAGAGAATAGAGGATATATATAGGCTACGGCAGGGACCATGAGGAGAAATTAAGGTTAGGCCTCCTAACGGATCTGGATAACCCGTGTTCAGCCCGAACACACAATCCAGGCCCATTAACAATAGCTCGGTCCACTAATGAGCTATTGTTGCACTACCTCCCTAATCCAAAATTATGTTTGTGGGCTCCTTTTATTATATGCTCGTTTGGCTCCCCATGTTAAGATATTGTATGTCCATCGATCAAATTAAGTTACTGACAACTATATTGATTCGACATCTTTTATCCTTAAGTAGTACCGCTCAACTTTATTTGTCATGTCGGATATAATCCACCTGCAGGGTTTACATGACAATCCTTATGAGCTCCTTAGGAGGACATCATCAACCCGATGTATCGGGACATGGATTCTATTTATAATCAACAGTTCATCATACATACAATGTTATTACCCAATTCATAGAGGTTGTTGATCCATAATGAATCTCACTGTTTTATGAGTCAAAGTAATGCACACTGCATATACATGTCCGTTATTATATCCAGATTAAGAGCACAAGCATCCATAATAACAGAGGTGTTTGTTCTCTTATGTAGTCAGTACAAAGAGAACAACCTCAAGTGGTCCTGTTCAATACACACAAAGTATACTAGTGTAAACCTATAGTCAAGATAGACTAATACCAGATTACACTATAACCATTCCAATAGATTGTCTAAGTCCATCTAGGTTGTGAACTATTTATATACTCCATAGGAAACTGATAATATGATCTTCTGTGTGACACCACACACCATATTATCTACAATATAGAATATCAGACATTTGCATTAATACTTGCAACAAATACAATATGCAAATATTTGTCCATATGATTCTCATTCAAAATTTAAGGAAATAAGGTTACTACAAAAGTGATACTTTTAGTATATAACCCTAACAGCTGTAACACCCAGTTTTCTAAAATAAGGGTAATTTTGAAATTTTGTATTTTAATTATTTAATTATGGTATTTAAATAATAATATGATTTTTGGTAATTTTTAATCATTTTTAAACTATTTAAATCATGACTTATGATTTTGGTGTTTGGCTAGTGTAACCTTAAAGACTGTTGACCTAGAGCCTAGCCATGTGATTAGGGTATTTCATTTATCATTTATAGCTTAAGGATATTTTAGTCATTTTTATAATTTTAGGAATTATTTGGAATTATTTAGTATTAATTATAATTATTAGAATTTTCAGTAATTTTTAGTATATTTGATTTGGTGCTATTCTAGACTTGACTAGTGTTGACTTAGGAGACTGTCCTAGAAGCTAACCTAGGTCATGACTACTTGGTTAGAGTGTGAAACCCTAGCTTGACCTAAGTTAGTGATATCCAACCAATTTGAATTTATTTAGAGAGATTAGGAATTGATTAGGCTAGCTAATGGCTTGTGATTTCACAAGTCATGACTTGTGACTTAGGCCCATAGACCACTTGTAGAACCCTAACCCTAGCCCAATCCACCCTTGGCCGGCCAAACCTATTCCCCCCCTCTATTTAATGCCTCCTATAAGTTAGGGCTAGCCTCCCTTAGAAATTTTTCCAAGTTTGAGAAAGAGGTAAGTCCCCAACTTCAATAATTCCTAGAAATTCCATTTCAATTCCTTTTCCACCCAAACCAATTACAATAGGTTCTAAATTTATTCTACTTGATGTTGGTATTGAGAAATTTTAGGGGAGAAAAAATTTGGGTGAGGTTTAGAAGCTTGAGGATCCACTCATATTGGGGCTTTTTGGGCCTTTGCAAACCCATAGGTAAATTCAAATCCACACCATAAAATACTATTTTTATTGCATATTCAGAAAGCCCTAGGCCTACCCTAACTGTAGGAATAGCTAACCCTAGGTTTCGAGTCCATTACGTGTCCGTATCGGACACGTATCAGTCTATGTATGTAGGTGTTTAATGAAATGCCCCAAAGGGCATTTCGATTTGATTTATGAAATTGTTGGAATAGGAATTTAGATTTTAACCTCGCTTATGGGATTCTAGTGTCCTGAGTTTATCTTGGTGTCGTGTCGGGTCGCGGAGGACACGGGAACACGCGGGTGCACACACGCGCGCGAGCACTGTTGCCTTTCCTGCTACTCGAGTCACACACAGGACACGACACAGGGTCTTTGGACACGAGATTTGATGGAGACCTAGGGGCAATGTCTGTCAAGACATTCCCTAAGTTATTTTAGATTTTATTTAGTATCGAGAGAGATATCTCGATGTCCATGGTCGACTGGACTGATTGTTCAATCCATTTTGGGAATTTTCGGTTCTTGGCTCTTGGACACACCTGTGTCCAGTCCCTTGGACACTGAGGGACCCCTGGACACGAGCACACCCTGGGGTCGATTCACCAACCACTGTTTTGATATTTTACATTAGTTTTTGTGATGATTGGGTTTGAAATAGCAGGGAATTCATGTGTGGCTGATACCCGACTGACTGACCTGTTTCAGTTTATTGGTTCTAAATTTATATTTCTTTTACTGTTTCAAATGATGATTTAATGGTTAATCTAGACCACCTACATATGTATTAGGCTAATGTGTATTGGTTAGGATTGGTGTTTGATAGATGGGTTATTGAATTCGGTTTTAGGATTTCGAACTGTTATAATTTCACTGTTAGACTGACATATGTTTCCTGTTTTGAAATTTTGATCTTAAACCCATTTTTAACTGAATTCTCAATGTTAATTTGACATATTGGATCATACACATGTGTATTAGCTTCCTGCTGGATAGAATTGGCATGTTAGATTGGTTTTTGCACCTTGTATTGGCTTTTCTACTTTAGGTTGGACTATTTTTGACTAATATAGTGGTGAATGATTCATTTCCTGATTAAATAGTCAAATTGATTTCCTTTCCTTTTTGAAAACATATTTTGAGCTCTAATGTGAGGTTCCAGTTAATTTCTGAGATCCCAGTAATTTTGCTATGATAAACATTACATATTAGCATTGTTGAATAGGAAATGGATTCGAGATTGGTATTGGGTTTTATTAATTAACTGTCATTGACTTGAAAACCTGTGATTGGATTAAATTATAAATTGTTTGTTGATGCTTTTAACTACCAGGATTAGTTTAGTTATGCTTGGATTAATTAGTTTACTAATTTGATTCAATGTTAACTGTCATGAGGATTGGGTTGTAGTAACTGCCATGCCACTGTTTCATACAGATATCACCCTGTTTACTGATTTGCTTGGGAACCTGAGAACCTGAGAGTATGGGGATTAGATTTTTAGGTTTTGAGATTTGAATGTATAGTTTGAATGAATAAATGATTATGTGAATGAATACAGGAATTGAAATTATGAAGAGTAGATTCCTGAATGTTCATTGTCCCTTAAATTCTGAAACCATTCCTGTGATATTGTGTTCAATTCACTAATTTCCTGAAACCTTCACTGATTTCCTATTCCTATGTATACTCACTATTCCTGGTTCAGGCCAAACTAGGTGAGTCCTGTCCCCTGTATTGTAATTTCAGTCATTAAAGTGATGGCTTGAGTAAGGTAGTTGGTTTGGGAGACATTCATGAGTGCAGTCATAGCTATTTGTTCAAGTTCACTCCATTAAGTTCAGTCCCTTTTTAAACTTAGAGTATCAGTATTCATTTACCATATGTCTAGCCCACTTTGATTTGAGGGTATCAGACTTTTTGTGGTAACAGTCACCTGTAAATGACTGTTATCCTGATTAATTCCCAACTGACATTAGTTCAGTCCTGAACTAATAAGTCAGTCCAGGAATTGATCAACCTTTTGTTTTAACCAATATCAGTTGTAATGATCATTGTGAGTTCTAACGTACCTTGTGCTAGTTCGTTTCATTATGTTTCAGTCACCCCATTTGGGTCCCTGCCTTTATTAACATGCCACACACACTGTTTATCTATATGGTACACACACATACTCTCACTGTCCACACACTGATTTTTATTGCCATGTTCCACACTTTAACACCCCTTGTACTACACTATTTTCCCAGGTTTCCTTCATTGTTTTCCTTTTCAGGATATGACACACACACATGTTGACTAAACCCCCTTTGCATGAATACAATGTAACCCCTATATGTTGTATGCCTATATATATATAATATATGTAATATATATATGTAATATGTGTGTATGAATAAATATATGAATATACGTATGTATATGGGCATATAGCCATGGATGAATTCCCTATATATAGGTATGCCTTATATATAGTGAGTATATATGTATTATATATGTAAATATGTTTGAAGGATAACTTGTGTGGCTTGTAAGTATGTGTGATTGATAGACTAGGCTTGGTTAGGCCTAGTGAGACTTACTAGACTTGTTTGGGTTAAGTTTGACCTAGTTGACCTAGCCTTGACTAGTATAGTTGACTGGAGTTGACCAAGGGTGGACTTTAGTCTAGTTTGACCTAGACAGCATGCAGATGCATTGTAGATTTCAATTATCATCCCCTGTATACATCTTGACTTGTGTTGCTCTAACTAGGAGTCAGGTACCTCATCTCGGACAGTACATTTACTTCAGACATTCAGATACGAGGCGAGTACATTCTCTGATCATTTCATATATTGTTAGAATTATATTCCTGCCTTAGATTACTTTACTTGATGCTGTCACGACATTATCACGGATTAGTACTATATCGATCTCTTCATGCGATGTTATCCCCCTGAGGAACATCGGGTACATTGTGTCATATGCGTTTCACTTTCATCATGTACTCCTGTACTTTCATCATACATGTACACTCTTGTGAATCATGTACTCTCATGTTCACGGAGCCTCATGTATACTATCATGTGTACCCTTTCATGGGCCTTCATGTGATATCATGTATAATAACATAACCTGCTTAGATCCTTGTGTATTGATTGGGGAAAACGGGATAGTGCTAATAGTCATGTGAACAAATTTCATAGTAGTATAGATCATGTGAAACTCCTTAGTGTAGATCATATACTAATATGTCCTGTTTACATGTGCTATCATGTACTCTACATCACTAGCCACTATTAGTTATTTATATACAGTAGCTATTTACATATAGTTCTCTTCTTTTACATCATGTACTTCCTTTCAGTTTCCTATATCTTACTCTACTGCATGTTTATATTTTCTAACCTGCTATGATCCGTTGAGATGTATTGTGCTCGCTCCTGTCCTGACTGGACCTGTTGAAAATATTACAGAGGACGAGGAGGAGGCCTGTGTGGATACCTTCTATGGGGCAGCCGTAGACGACACTTGTGAGCTGGACTCTCAGGAGGACCCAGCTCTAGCTGATGACATTACCCTACTGCCTAGACTAGTTTAGTTAGGCTTTATTTCTATCTTTGATATCTGGATTGTATATATTCTTTTATATTCAGTAGTTGAGACTTGTATTTCTGGATGTTTGCTGAGATGTTATCTTAGACACTTAGACTCTTCTGATCATCTGTATTTTCTTTGAGTTCTATATCTTATCGTGCTTCTTCTTCCTTAGTTGTGATTGAGTTTACTTTCTGCTATGTCATCCCCATTCGGGGAGTATAAACTGCTTAGCATCATATTGTTAGATGTTGTGACCTAGGACAGCGTTCTACTGCCGACACTGTGGCGTAGGCTGGACGTACCCACGTCTCGTGCCCTTATTCTAGGGTACGGGTCGTGACACGTTTTTAGTGGTGGCCCATGCAGGTCGAGTTTGTGTAGTGGTATTCGAACTAGAGTACCACTACAGCCTGCAGTAGGATTAGGATATTTTGGAGGTACTCAATCACATTAGGAAAAACTCTTAAATAAGATTCTTGTTACCTAAAATTCTGTATTATTGTCTTTCCTTGAAAATAAGCCGTCCTCCCTTGATGTTATCGTTTCATTCTCAGTGATTGTCCTCTCGTTTGATCTGTCTTCAGGATGGTTATGGAGACGCGATCTCATCTCGATCGGGAAGACACCACTGAGGGGCCTACCACTCCTCGTCCTGATCAGCAGGGCCCCGAGACTGCAGCTCCTGTTATGCCAGCTCAGGCTGGGATATCTGTAGCCTGTGGGAGTGCACCTCTTTCTACTCCGAGACTTTCTCCAGTCATCCCGAACGTTCTTTAGCATCTGTCGCCATCAGGATCAGAGGACGTAGCGCGGTTGTTCTCCTTCTTCCAGCAGATAGTGGAAACTCAGCGGCAACAGTTGTTCAAGAGGGGACAGGACATTCATGGAGTTAGCAGCAGTGGAAGTCAGGCCAAGAGGCCTCACATACAGATTCAGCAGCCGATAGTCCACTTCCAGCGGCAGCAGAGGCCTGTTCAGCATCAGGGACGAAGGCAGGTACTGTATTAGCAGGCACCCAGGCAGCAGCAGAATACTGTGTGCAACTTCTGCAAGAAGCAAGGCCATGGGTGGGGCGAATGCCGGAAGAGGCTGGGCATATGTTTACTTTGCGGTTCAGCGGAGCATCAGTGTAGAGAGTGTCCCAAGAAGCCGACACCATTGACTCAGGTAGCAGCAGGAGCTAGGGCTCCGACAGAGCAGCCGAGGGGACCACTGTTACAGACGCAGCAGACCCCTAGACAGCAGCAGATTACCAGTTGCCCTTCATGTAGGGAACCAGGGCACGATTGGGGCGAATGCCGAATGAGGATAGGCAAGTGCCTACTTTGCGGAGCATCATATCACCCGTTAAGAGAGTGTCCCAAGTTTTCTAAACGGACAGCTCAGGGAGTAGGAGTGAGGACTCCGGTAGGCCAGCAGAGGAGACTATCCTTACCGACTCAGCAGCAGAGGTACATGCAGCATCAGCAGCAGGCCAGGGAAGGCCAGCAGGAGTGAGCTTTCGCCAGGACAATCGAGGATGCTCAGGCCGTTGGAGATCTAGTTGCAGGTTCCGTTCTTTTGATTCCATTTTCGCAATTGTCTCTTATAGCTGTCTTGAAATTTTGATTCCTTCTGTTCCTTGTTAGTTGATCAATTCTGTCTTGTTGTTCTTGTGTTATATTTGATTTCCTTCTGAGATGAATCATATGGGCTAGGTCACCTCAGTTATGGGATCTAGAATCTTCGATAGTCGTGTTAGCTGGCATAGTGAGGACATATAGTCAGATTTAGGACGTATTTCTCGGGTGTGGGAATTTAAGATTTTCGCTGCCAAGCATGCGGTAATGCAAAAATTTTAAATACCATGATTCTAGAGGTATGTGCCTTAGTCAAGGACTCTGTGATTATCGTAGCTTTGCTCGCTAGCATGACGAAGATTTTGAGTATCATGATTTTGGACAGACGCATATGATTATCTGACGGTATGTTTGAGACTTTGATTGTGGGGTGTTAACCTAGAAGGACTACTACCATCTTAATTTCGAGGACAAAATTTCTCTAAGGTGGGTAGACTTATAACACCCAGTTTTCTAAAATGAGAGTAATTTTGAAATTTTGTGTTTTGATTATTTAATTATGGCATTTAAATAATAATATATTTTTTGGTAATTTTTAATCATTTTTAAACTATTTAAATCATGACTTATGATTTTGGTGTTTGGCTAGTGTAACCTTAATGACTGTTGACCTAGAGCCTAGCCATGTGATTAGGGTATTTCATTTATCATTTGTAGCTTAAGGGTATTTTAGTCATTTTTATAATTTTGGGAATTATTTGGAATTATTTAGTATTAATTATAATTATTAAAATTTTCAGTAATTTTTAGTATATTTGATTTGGTGCTATTCTAGACTTGACTAGTGTTGACTTAGGAGACTGTCCTAGAAGCTAATCTAGGTCATGACTACTTGGTTAGAGTGTGAAACCCTAGCTTGACCTAAGTTAGTGATATCCAACCAATTAGAATTTATTTGGAGAGATTATGAATTGATTAGGCTAGCTAATGGCTTGTGATTTCACAAGTCATGACTTGTGACTTAGGCCCATAGACCACTTGTAGAACCCTAACCCTAGCCCAATCCACCCTTGGCCGGCCAAACCTATTCCCTCCCCCCCCTCTATTTAATGCCTCCTAGAAGTTAGGACTAGCCTCCCTTAGAAATTTTTCCAAGTTTGAGAAAGAGGTAAGTCCCCAACTTCAATAATTCCTAAAAATTCCATTTCAATTCCTTTTCCACCCAAACTAATTGCAATAGGTTCTAAATTTATTCTACTTGCTGTTGGTATTGAGAAATTTCAGGGGAGAAACAATTTGGAAGAGTTTTGGAAGCTTGAGGATCCACTTATATTGGGGCTTTTTGAGACTTTGCAAACCTATAGGTAAATTCAAATCCACACCATAAAATACTATTTTTATTGCATATTCAGGAAGTCCTAGGCCTACCCTAACTGTAGGAATAGCTAACCCTAGGTTTCGAGTCCATTACGTGTCCGTATCGGACACGTATCAGTCCATGTATATAGGTGTTTGATGAAATGCCCTAAAGGGCATTTCGATTTGATTTCTGGAAATTGTTTGAATAGAAATTTAGATTTTAACCTCGCTTATGGGATTCTAGTGCCCTGAGTTTGTTTTGGTGTCGTGTCGGGTCGCGGAGGACACGAGAACACGTGGGGGCACACACGTGCGCGAGCACTGTTGCCTCCCCTGCTACTCGAGTCACACACAGGACACGACACAGGATCTTAGGACACGAGATTTGATGGAGACCTAGGGGAAATGTCTTTCAAGACATTCCCCAAGTTATTTTGGATTTCATTTAGTATCGAGAGAGATATCTCGATGTACATGGTCGACTGGATTCAATCCAGTTTTGGGAATTTTCGGTTCCTGGCTCTTGGACACACCTGTGTCCAGTCCCTTGGACACGTGAGGGACCCCTAGACACGAGCACACCCTGGGGTCGATTCACCAACCACTGTTTTGATATTTTACATTAGTTTTGTGATGATTGGGTTTGAAATAGCAGGGAATTCATGTGTGGCTGATACCTGACTGACTGACCTGTTTCAATTTATTGGTTCTAAATTTGCATTTCTCTTACTGTTTCAAATGATGATTTAATGGTTAATCTAGACCACCTGCATATGTATTAGACTAATGTGTATTGGTTAGGATTGGTGTTTGATAGATGGGTTATTGAATTCGGTTTTAGGATTTCGAACTGTTATAATTTCACTGTTAGACTGACATATGTTTCCTGTTTTGAAATTCTGATCTTAAACCCATTTTTAACTGAATTCTCAATATTAATTTGACATGTTAGATCATACACATGTGTATTAGCTTCCTGCTGGATAGGATTGGCATGTTAGATTGGTTTTTGCACCTTGTATTGGATTTTCGACTTTAGGTTGGATTGTTTTTGACTAATACAGTGGTGAATGATTCATTTCCTGATTAAATAGTCAAATTAATTTCTTTTCCTTTTTGAAAACATATTTTGAGATCTAATGTGTGGTTCCAGTTAATTTCTGAGATCCCAGTAATTTTGCTATGATAAACATCACATATTAGCATTGTTGAATGGAAAATGGATTCGAGATTGGTAATGGGTTTTATTAATTAACTGTCATTGACTTGAAAACCTGTGATTGGATTAAATTCTAAATTGTTTGTTGATGCTTTTAACTACCAGGATTAGTTTAGATTAATTAGTTTATTGATTTGATTCAATGTTAATTGTCATGAGGATTGGGTTATAGTAACTACCATGCCACTGTTTCAAACAGATATCACCCTATTCACTGATTTGCTTGGGAACCTGAGAACCTGAGAGTATGGGGATTAGATTTTCAGGTTTTGAGATTTGAATGTATAGTTTGAATGAATAAATGATTATGTGAATGAATACAGGAATTGAAATTATGAAGAGTAGATTCCTGAATGTTCATTGTCCCTTAAATTCTGAAACCATTCCTGTGATATTGTGTTCAATTCACTAATTTCCTGAAACCTTCACTGATTTCCTATTCCTATGTATACTTACTGTTCCTGATTCAGGCCACACTAGGTGAGTCCTGTCCCCTGCATTGTAATTTCAGTCATTAAAGTGATGGCTTGAGTAAGGTAGCTGGTTTGGAAGACATTCATGAGTGCAGTCATAACTATTTGTTCAAGTTCACTCCATTAAGTTCAGTCCCTTTTTGTTGAACTTAGAGTATCAGTCTTCATCTACCATATGTCTAGCCCACTTTGATTTGAGGGTATCCGACTTTCTGTGGTAACAGTCACCTGTAAATGACTGTTGTCCTGATTAATTCCCAACTGACATTAGTTCAGTCCTGAACTAATAAGTCAGTCCAGGAATTGATCAACCTTTTGTTTTAACCAATATCAGTTGCAATGATAATT
The DNA here is from genome assembly GCA_029216955.1 of Iris pallida. NCBI lineage: Eukaryota > Viridiplantae > Streptophyta > Magnoliopsida > Asparagales > Iridaceae > Iris > Iris pallida. The sequence goes on along the minus strand of JANAVB010034417.1, from coordinate 61,360,787 downwards.
GTGAGTTCTAACCTACCTTGTGCTAGTTCGTTTCATTATGTTTCAGTCACCCCATTTGGGTCCCTGCCTTTATTAACGTGCCACACACACTGTTTATCTATATAGAACACACATATACTCTCACTGTCCACACACTAATTTTTATTACCATGTTCCACACTTTAACACCCCTTGTATACTACACTGTTTTCCCAGGTTCCCTTCATTGTTTTCCTTTTCAGGATATGACACACACACATGTTGACTAAACCCCCTTTGCATGAATACAATGTAACCCCTATATGTTGTATGCCTATATATATATAATATATGTAATATATATATATATGTAATATGTGTGTATGAATAAATATGTGAATATACGTATGTATGTGGGCATATAGCCATGGATGAATTCCCTATATATAGGTATGCCTTATATATAGTGAGTATATATGTATTATATATGTAAATATGTATGAAGGATAACTTGTGTGGCTTGTAAGTGTGTGTGATTGATAGACTAGGCTTGGTTAGGCCTAGTGAGACTTACTAGACTTGTTTGGGTTAAGTTTGACCTAATTGACCTAGCCTTGACTAGTATAGTTGACTGGAGTTGAACAAGGGTGGACTTTAGTCTAGTTTGACCTAGACAGCATACAGATGCATTATAGATTTCAATTATCATCCCCTGTATACATCTTGACTTGTGTTGCTCTAACTAGGAGTCAGGTACCTCATCTCGGACAGTACATTTACTTCAGACATTCAGATACGAGGCGAGTACATTCTCTGATCATTTCATATCTTGTTAGAATTATATTCCTGCCTTAGATTACTTTACTTGATGCTTTCACGATATTATCACAGATTTGTACAATATGGATCTCTTCATACGATGTTATCCCCCTCGGGAGCATCGGGTACATTGTGTCATGTGCGTTTCACTTTCATCATGTACTCCTGTGCTTTCACCATACATGTACACTCTTATGAATCATGTACTCTCATGTTCACAGAGCCTCATGTATACTATCATGTGTACCCTTTCATGGGCCTTCATGTGATATCATGTATAATAACATAACCTGCTTAGATCCTTGTGTATTGATTGGGGAAAAATGGAGGAGTGCTAATAGTCGTGTGAACAAATTCCATAGTAGTGTAGATCATGTGAAACTCCTTAGTGTAGATCATGTACTACTCTGTCCTGTTCACATGTGCTATCATGTACTCTACATCACTAGCCACTATTAGTTCTCTATATACAGTAGCTATTTACATACAGTTCTCTTCTTTTTCATCATGTACTTCCTTTCAGTTTCCTGTATCTTACTCTACTGTATGTTTATATTTTCTAACCTGCTATGATCCGTTGAGATATATTGTGCTCGCTCCTGTCCTGACTGGACCTGTTGAAAATATTACAGAGGACGAGGAGGAGGCCTGTGTGGATACCTTCTATGGGGCAGCCGTAGATGACACTTGTGAGCTGGACTCTCAGGAGGACCCAGCTCTTGCTGATGACATTACCCTACTGCCTAGACTAGTTTAGTTAGGCTTTATTTCTGTCTTTGAGATCTGGATTGTATATATTCTTTCATATTCAGTAGTTGAGACTTATATTTCTGGATGTTTGCTGAGATGTTATCTTAGACACTTAGACTCTTCTGATCATCTGTATTTTCTTTGAGTTCTATATCTTATCGTGCTTCTTCTTCCTTAGTTGTGATTGAGTTTACTTTCTGCTATGTCACCCCCATTCAGGGAGTATAAACTGCTTAGCATCATATTGTTAGATGTTGTGACCTATGACAGCGTTCTACCGCCGACACTGCGGCGTAGGCTAGACGTACCCACGTCTCGTGCCCTTACTCTAGGGTGCGGGTCGCTCGGTCGTCGGGGGCAAGTGAGAGAGGAGAGAGAAAGTCGTGGAGGGTGACTGCAGGTTTGCAGCAAGGCCCCTAGAGTTTGGGGTCTTGCAAATTTGCCTTATGCCTATCAGTTTGCAAATATAATTTGCAAGCTGTAATTAAAACAAATCATTAAATTGCAAACTTATATAATAACAATTCGACAAATTGCACAATGATATTGAAACAATTAAAACTATTACAAATTGATATTAAAATATTTCAATTAATTACAAAATGATATATTTTGATTTAAAAATTATTTAAAAATTAATTAAAAATTCTAGAAAAATTCCTAATAATTATATTAATTCATTTTAAATATATAAATGCTATTTAAAATTATAAAAATACTATTTTGAAATCTAGGAGCTTACAAATCTTTCCTTCTTGAAAAATTTCGTCCTCGAAATTCACAAGGATAGAAAACTCTACAAACATTCTAATATAACAAGAAATGTAAAGAATGACTAATGATATTATTTAGACTAACTTCTAAGGTATCAAGTGGGAACGGGTGGTTCCCTCGCAGCTGTTGGGTCGAACAAGTAAGGTTATATCTCCCTCATGTCCGACTTCCTCTCCCAAGTAGATTCACCCGAAGAGTGACAGCTCCAAGCTACTCGTACTAAGGGTATAACTTTGTTCCTCAGCCTCTTCTCCCTCATGTTCAATATCTCCACTGGCTGCTCAGTGACTGCAAGGCTCGGTCCGATCTCCTACTCTGAACGAACTAGCACATGGCTGGGGTCCGGAACATATCTCCTTAGCTAAGACACATGAAAGACATCATAAACTCCTGATAGATTGGGTGGAAGTGCAACCCTGTAAGCTACCTCTCCGATTCTGCCAAGTATCTCGAATGGCCCGATGTATCTGGGGCTCAACTTGCCTCATCGTCCGAACCGGATCGTCCCTCTAGTAGGTGATATCTTCACTAGCACCATATCTCCGTCAGCGAACTCCATCGATCTGCGACTAGCATCGGCCCAGTGTTTATGCCTGTCCTGAGCGACTCTGAGCCTGTCTCTGATCATCCCGACCTTCTCTGCTGCATCCGTGATCATCTCTGGCCCAAGCAAAACTCTGTCCCCAACATCATCCCAAAAGAGCGGTGTACGACATCGTCGTCCATATAGTGCCTCGAAAGGAGACATACCGATGCTGGCTTGGTAGCTGTTGTTGTATAAAAACTCTACCAAGTGCAGATGGCTCTCCCATGATCCGCCAAAGTCCAGCACACAGGTCCTCAGCATGTCCTCTAGCGTCTGTATCGTCCTCTCGGACTGTCCATCTGTCTGTGGGTGGTACGTTGTACTTAACTTGAGCCGACTGCCCAACTCTTCCTGCAAGCTCCTCCAGTAGTGGGACGCGAATCTGCTGTCTCGATCCGACACGATGCTCACTGGTACTCCGTGCAAGCGAACTAACTGCTGCATGTATAGCTCCGCCAACTTCTCGGTAGAAATCCTCACCTTGAAGGGTATGAAGTGCGCACACTTCGTCAGCCTGTCCATGATGACCCAAATGGCATCCTTTCCTCCTTGGGAACGAGGAAGCCCTGAGACGAAGTCCATCGTAATGTGTTTCTACTTCCACTCGGGAATGGGTAACGGCTGCAATAGACCAGCTGGCCTCTGATGCTCCGCCTTGACCTGCTGGCAAACTAGGCATCTCGAAATGAAACGTGATACATCTCTCTTCATTCCGTGCCACCAAAGATGTTCCCGCAAGTCACGGTACATCTTGTTAGCATCAGGGTGAATAAAATATCGAGATCTATGCGCATCCTGCAAGACTGCCTCTATCAACTCTCCCTTCGACACGTATAACCGGCTGACATGCCTCAAGGATCCATCCTCTGCTACGGTGAAGTCATCTAGCAATCCAGCTAAAGCCTGGGCTCGAAGTCTGTGAAGGCTCTTATCTGTAGACTGTGCCTCCTTGATCTGCTCCATCAAACCTGACTGAATGTCAAGCGCCATCATCTATATCACCGATCCTGGCCAAACTATCTCGATACCGAGCTTCTCCAGATCTTCCCGCAAATGCCGATCTATCATCAGATACCATGACATCGGATGCCTGCTCAGCGCATCCGCCACCACATTTGACTTTTCGGGGTGATACTGTAAATCGATGTCGAAGTCCTTCATCAACTCCAACCATCGTCTTTGCCTCATGTTCAGCTCTTTCTGCGTGAACACATACTTCAAGCTCTTGTGGTCAGTAAAGATTTCTACACGCTCTCCGTATAAGTAATATTTCCATAACTTGAGTGCAAAGATCACCGCAGCTAACTCTAGGTCGTGGGTAGGATAGTTCCGCTTATGAGTCCGTAATTGCCTAGATGCATAAGCAACCACTTTTCCATGCTGCTGTAGGACACATCCTAGCTCCTTTTCCGAAGCATCACTGTATATGGTGAAACCTCTAGACACTGAAGGTAATGTCAGAACTGGAACGGTCGTCAGCCTCCTCTTCAGCTCCTCAAATGCTGTCTGGCAGTCCTCTGACCAGATGTACTCTGCGTCCTTCTGCATCAGTTTTGTCATGGGTTTAGCTATCCTAGCAAAGTCCTGGACGAACTTCCTATAATAGCCGGCTAAACCCAGAAAGCTCCTGATCTCTGAAACTGACGTCGGAGCCTTCCATGTCTCAACGGCAGCAATCTTCCTGGGATCTACCGAGATCCCCTCTCCAGTAACTATATAACCGAGAAACTCCACTCGGTCTAAAAAGAACTCGCACTTCGACAATTTGGCAAACAACCTCTCCTGCCTTAGAATTTCCAAAAATTGTCCGTAAGTGCTCTGCGTGCTCCGGCGTCTTCGAGTATATCAGGATGTCGTCGATAAATACTACGATGAACTTATCCAGATACTGGTGAAATTTCTTATTCATCAAATTCATAAAGACAACTGGCACATTTGTGAGACCAAATGGCATCACCAAAAACTCGTATTGCCCGTACTTCGTGTTGAACGTCGTCTTCTGGATGTCTGCTGCCCTGACTTTCACCTGGTGGTACCCGAATATCAAATCTATCCGGGAAAATACCTTCGCCCCACTCAACTGGTCGAACAAATCATCTATCCTGGGCAGAGGATATTTGTTCTTAATGGTAATGGCATTCAACGCCCGGTAGTCAATATACAATCGAACTGTACCATCCTTCTTCGGCACAAAGAGCACTGGCGCTCCCCATGGAGAAGCAGTAGATCGAATGAAACCCTTTTTCAACAGGTCATCGATATGCTCCTTCATCTCAACGGCCTCCTTGGGGTTTACTCTATAGCAAGCCCGGGATACTGGTGTTGAACCCGGTACTAAATCTATAGTGAACTCCACATCTCTGTCAGATGGAAGTCCTGGAAGATCCTCTGGGAATACATCCATAAACTCCCTAATGATAGGGTGTAGCGGTGCTATCTTCCCAACTGTCGTACAACAGTTCGGCTCTAGGCTGATCTCCGACCCTGTTCTCCTGACACTGAATGGTGTCGTACTTGGGGGACTGAACAGAATACTACCCTCATGACAGTCTATAGCTGCATGGGCATAGCTAAGCCAGTCCATCCCCAATATGATATTATACCCGGGGAGTGGCATCACAAAGAATCGTCCCCTAAACTCTCTCCTGGCTATAGTAATAGAGCATCTATAGATAGCTCTAATGGGCACTGGTCTGTCTCCCGTCATTACTCTACTCATATCCTCGGTAGGTGTAGCTACTAAGTGGTGTTTATGCATAAACTCTAATGACAAGAAGCTATGTGATGCACCAGAATCAAACAAGCATAGAGCTCGAAAAGTATGCAAATAAATATGACCTGTGATGACGTCAGCCAAATAATCTGGCTCCGAAACCTACTCTGGCTCCGGCTCTAGCTCAAGAGCTAGACTATAGGCCTTCCCCTAGGGTCCCTTCTGCTGCTGTAGATGTTGCCTAAACCTCTGCTGCTGGGTCGGAAGCGGCGGTCCTCTAGACGGTGGTCCGGCACCTGGTACCCTGGCTACTGGGCACTCCCGAAGCTGGTGGGTGGCAGACCCGCAAGCTAAGCATTGCTTCAACCTCTTTCTGCAGACGGAGTAATCATGCCCTGGTCTTCGACAAAATATACACAGAGCTCCCTTCTGCGACTGAGGTCCCGGGGCTCTAACTGGTGGGGTTGGGTGATGTAGTGTAGGGGGACGGTAAGTCTGCTGGTGTGGCACCGGTGCTCTCGGCTGGAAAGCCTGACGCTTGGACGGTCCCTCGAGGTGTACAGAAGTCGGCCTCTTGTAAGACTGGAGAGGCTCCTCTATGCTCCGGGCCAACTCTAGGCTCTGGTAATAGTCAGTCGTACCGTTCGCCACTATAAGAATGCCAATGTCTGGAACTAGACCATGGCAAAACCTACGTGTCATCTCCTCTAGGTCTGCAACTAGACTAGGAGCGAAACGGCTCAAACGACTAAACTTTGCTGCATAATCGTCAACAGAACGGTTCCTCTGCTGGATGTTCTGGAATCGTAGCCCCATGGCTACCCTAGCGGTTGTCGAGAAGAATTTCTTCTTGAACTGGGTTTTGAACTGATCCCAAGTGGCCTTTCCTCTCGCGAATAGCAGCTCATTCCGGAACCAAACTCCTGCCAAGTCTATCAGTAGGAATCCCGCTGCCTCGACCTGGAGGTCACTCGGCAACCTAGCTCCAAGGAGCTTCCTCTCTACTGAGTCTAGCCAGTCATCTGCTACTACAATGCCCTCAGTCCCTAAGAACTCCTTGGGGTTCAAACCCATGAAGTCCTTAATTTTCCTCGCTCTCTGCCGTGGCTCTACAAGTGGTGGGACCACGGTACGTTCCTCATAATGCTCCATGCTCTGGCGGAGTAGGGTGGTCTGCTCCTGATGGGTCGTTAGGAACCCCTGGATCAGAGTGAGCAGTTGGTTCCCGTCGAGTGTGACGGAAGCCTGGGTAGGTATAGTAATAGGTGGTGATAAGAGTATCAGGTCCTGCTGGGACTGTGATGTGG
>JANAVB010034417.1:61141380-61348880 GCA_029216955.1 Iris pallida | reverse complement strand
CCTTGAAAATCTAGGTTTGGCTTTGATTTGACAAAGATATGAAAGATTGAATTTTTGGGTGTTCTTGATGTTCCTCTCGGCCTGGAGAAGAAGATCTACAGTCTGCGCTCTTTAGCGTAGCACTGAACCGCGCAGCCTCCCCGCGCCGCACTCTTTAGCGTTGGTCGCTGACTGCGCAGCCTGGCCGCTGCCCGATTGCGCAACCAACCCTGCACAATCGGCTCCTGCGCGCTTGACCCCTGCGCAACCTGCATCCTGCGCCATCCATTGCCTGCGCAGTCTAAGCCTGCGCAGTCTGCATCCTGCGCCATCCATTTCCTGCGCAGTCTAAGTCTGCTCACTTCGCAGCCTGCGCCAACCACCCATGCGCCATCTGCCCCAGCGCCCTGTGCCCTTGCGTACTTGGCACCCTGCGCAGCTGACACCCTGCGCAATCCAACCCCTGACCCCTGCACAAACCATTAGCTTTTGGAATTTTGATTTTATTTCTTTAAGCTTGGCTCTTCTATAGCCCTGTATATTGATATTTTATTAGATATTTTACGCCTATTTTATATCCTTACGCCTTTTGTCATGAACTTGATTTTACTTAATATGTTTGGAATGACTATTGTACATGGCATAGTATGGCAAGGAACTAGCATAACACGACAGTGACCCGTAGTGGTGCACTCCTGACATGACCAACCTGACATGATAGTGGCCCGTCGTGGCGCACTCCTGACAAGTACCCTGACATGATTTATCTTGATGCTGTTGCGACGGCTAACTTGACTTGTATAATCAACTTGACACCGTGGGTGTTCCTGCTTGCTTGCTTGTGCAATCCACTTGTCTTGTCTTGCATCATGTCTAGGACGTGACTCCCTGGTTTCCCACGGTCAGGGATTCGCACTGAACATGGGTTAGGCTAATGACTAGATCTAACTATAGTTCATGGAGAATTTCCAGTCACAGGCAATCTCGTTATCTGGGCGCTCTTAATTGGACTTGTAGCTTGCCGACGAGTAGAGCACATTTCCAGCGCACTGTCATGTGTTGCACCCTCTAAGTCACCTAAGGGTATATCGTCTCCGGGGCGATGTACCCAACCATACTCTCAACCCGCGGACGGATAACTGGATGGTCTGCAGGGCTTGGGGCTGAGAAATTCTCATTGCATCTTGTTAGTAATTAAGGCTTGTGATAACCCTAGTTAGTTAAGTAGTAAGCCGTAGTAATTGTTTGGCCGCTTGTGAATGGATGGAGTCCAGCCTTGTCTAAGTCTTGTCTAGTCCCTGTACCTGGCTACTCTTGTACATGCTTGTTTTACTTATCTCTAACAATAAATGGGTGGAGACAGAGTACTATTCAGGTGAAGGGTTACAACTTCGGTCCTTGTTTGGTTTAAGGGTTGTAACCTGGCTCCCGGAATGGTCCCACGTCACTAGTCGTTTATTGTCCTGTTGCACTCTTTATTACTTGTACCTTCTTCCATTTCTTTTCTTATGTTCTGATATGCTGGCTTTTGTTCTTATTTCGTGGCCTCCTTTGTGGCACTTGCTCTTTCTGGGGTTTGACCCAGCTGGTTTTGTGTGGCCAGATTTTGGAGTAGCTCCCGAGGATCTTCCGAACCTCCAGTCCGATGGTGGCTACTAGAAGGAACCCGGGCTACGAGTGGGTTTTCTATTTTGTTTCGCTCACTCTATTGTAAAATTATTCTTTTGAGGCGTTTAGCCGACGAGCACCTGTTAGCTCGATGTACTTTTACTTACTGTCTGCCTACGGGCTGTAAACATGATTAACAAATCCTAGGGTTGATCATGTATTACTTAACTCTTGCTAGTCCTAGCATTTTGTACGACTAGCTTCATGATCAGCTGATATATAATATCTGGGACGCCTTTTATTGTATATTTGACGGTCAAACATCTTGTAACTATATTACTTGCTTGAGATTGAGACAGTAGGCTCGACCTTAAGAGACCGTTGGCTTGTAGTAAACCCTCATATCTAGACAGCCGTGACCGTATAGTTGAGATGTATTCTACTTCAATATACGTAGCTGGCTATGTTCGCCCCCGCTCTCCAGTATTCTGGTTCAGGGGCGTGACATGGTTTAAGTGGTGGCCCATACAGGCCTTGTCAATCAAGAAATATGAGGGTTTACCGATAGGTGTCTCAATCAGTACTCGTCCTTGATCTCCGTTTATATCCTCTGAATCTCTGGATTCTTGCCTTGATCATGTGCTTGTATCGTTGTTCTGTCCTGGTCCTTCCTTATTGTTTTTCCTGTGTCGTCTTCTTTAGCGGCACTATACCTGACCCCGTCGATCAGCAAGGTAGAGCACCTCCCGTGGACCAGCAACCTGGAGATCAAGCCCAGCACTCCGGAGTAGCCTCCAGAATTGTGCCTTCTGGAGGGGAGCCCCCAGTTCAGCCCGTTCAGCCTGCCGAGCCGGATGATGGCACTTTGGTAGGTCTTATTAGGACCTTGATAGCTTCCCAGGATCGTAGAGGAGACGCCTTGCACCAGACTGTGGCTGATGCTTTGACCAGAGGCGGTCATCCAGGGAACATCGCGGCCAACAGCTTCAAGCGCTTGAACCCTCCTTTCTTCGACGGCAGCGAGGATACGATTGCCGCGGACGCTTGGCTTCAGGATACCGAGGTGGTTCTGGAAGCAGCTAGGACACCTGAGAATGAGAAGGTGGCGGTGGTACGCCTGCAGTTGTTGGACATAGCTCGTAGTTGGTGGGCAGCGCAAGCCATGGGATTAGTGGCACCCATTGTTTGGGCAGTATTTAGAGAGAGATTCCAGACGAAGTATTTCGATGCTGTGGCTCGGTACGACCTGCAGACCAGATTTACCAACTTGAAGCAAGAAGGCAGAACAGTCGACAGTTATGCATCTGAGTTTTCTAGACTCAGTAGGTTTGTCCCCACCATGGTGGCGACCGAGTTTGATAGGGCCCAGCGGTTCCAGCAGGGACTGCATTTGGAGATCTTGTTGGCAGTCGAGCAGTTCGAGCACCAGACGTTCGATGCAGTATTGAGGGCAGCTAGGAGGCATGAGTACACCTCCCAGAGGATCGTGGATAGGACCGGAGGTAGGAAGCGGTCCCACAGTCAGATGCACCAATCATCAGCTCCAGCCCCGGCAGCTAGGGGATTGACCATTGGAACTCCGAGACGGGCGGCCTCAGTAACGTCGGTTCAGCATTCGACCCCGACGTACCCGCAGCAGCAGAAGCAGAAGCAGACTTCCGCGATGGGATGTTCTCATTGCGGGAAGCCAGGCCATGTAGTAGCAGATTGTCGTAGGGCGCAAGGATTGTGCCTAGCTTGTGGAGCGACAGATCACAAGATAGAAGCCTGCCCGAATAGGGGTAGTTCTTCCTCTTCCAACCTAACCAGTCCATCGGTTAGGGGACCAGCACCCATGCACTAGCAGCAGTACCCGAGGCCATTGTTACCTCAGGCCCAGGCATTCCAGCAGCAGTGTGCCCAGGCTCCAGTGCAGAGCAGGAAGAGAGGTTTCCAGCAGAGGGGACTCGCAGCTAGAGGTCAGGCCATGATGATGACTATGAAAGAAGAAGTTGCACCAGGTGAGGTAGTGGCAGGTACTATTCTCGTCAACTCCTTTCCATCTTCAGTATTATTTGATTCTGGTGCATCGCATTCAGTCATGTCTGCACGATTCGCGACACGGATAGGATTGGAGCCCGAGTCATTATCAGTGAGACTCAATATACTTACTGGTAATGGTCTTGTAGGAGTAGATCGAGTGTTTTTCTCGTGTCGGATCGTAGTTAGCGGTAGAGAGTTCTCCGCTAGATTTATAGAATTCCCTATGGCAGACTATGATGTAGTCCTAGGCATGGATTGGTTGAGGGACCAGTATGCTAGGATAGACTGCCATGTTGGCAGAGTTGTTTTCAGCATTCCAGGCGAGCCAGAGTTTTCATTTTCCAGAGGCGCGGTGGAACCATCCTCCCCAGTGTTGCGGATGGCAGTAGCAGCAGTGCAGTTGCCCCGGATAGTTGAAGAATTTCCAGATGTCTTCCCAGAGGAACTTTCAGGGATGTCGCCAGAGCAGGAGATCGAGTTCACTATAGACTTGATCCCCAGGACAGTACTAGTATCAGAGCGAGTCTACAGAGTGGCGCCTTCAGAGTTGGAGATTTTGTACAAGATGATTGAAGAACTCAGGACCAAGGGATTCATTCGTGCAAGTGGATCGCCTTGGGGAGCCCCGATCCTTCTTGTGAAAAAGAAGGATGGTACATCTAGGTTATGTGTAGATTATCGTATCTTGAACTCAGTGACAATCAAGAACAGATACTCTCTTCCGAGGATAGATGACTTGTTTGATCAACTTAAAGGGGCTTCAGTATTCTCGAAGATAGACTTACGGTCAGGATACCACCAGATCAGAGTCAGAGAGCAGGACATCCCGAAGACAGCTTTTCGATCGAGGTATGGGCATTGGGAGTTCCTTGTTATGCCCTTTGGAGCAACCAATGCGCCAGCTGTATTCATGGACCTCAAGAATCGTATTTTCATGTCTTACTTGGATCAGTTCGTGACCGTGTTCCTAGATGATATCCTGGTCTACAGCAAGAGCGAAGCAGAGCATGAGCACATCTCAGAATCGTCCTTCAGACGCTTAGGGAGCATCAGTCGTACGCCAAGTTCAGTAAATGCGAGTTCTGGCTCGACCGTATTTCGTACTTGGGTCACATCATTACCCGAGGAGAAGTAGAAGTGGATCCCCAGAAGATTGTGGCTATCGAGTCATGGCCAGTACCCAGCTCAGTGGCAAAAGTTCGCAGCTTCCTTGGATTGGCCGGCTACTACCGACGATTTGTTTCAGATTTTGCAAGGATTTCAGCACCGATGACCCAGTTGACTCGTAAGGATGTGCCGTTTGTTTGGACAGCAGAGTGTCAGGAATCATTCGAGAAGTTGAAGCGAGTTTTGATAACGGCTCCCATTCTCACACTTCCAGATGGGACCGGAGGATTCACAGTTTATTGCGACGCTTCAGGCAGAGGATTGGGATGTGTCTTGATGCAGCATGGGAAGGTAATATCTTATGCATCATGCCAACTTCGTGACCATGAGAAGAGTTACCCGACCCACGACTTGGAGCTAGCAGCAGTAGTATTTGCACTTAAGTTGTGGAGGCACTACTTGTACGGAGATAGAGTGGAGATATTTACTGATCACAAGAGCCTGAAGTATATTTTCACCCAGAAGGACCTTAATATGCGACAGAGAAGATAGCTTGAGCTATTTGTGGACTACGATGTGAATTTGCAGTATCACCCGGGGAAGGCCAACGTTGTAGCAGATGCGTTGAGTCGGAGAGCCGGAGTTTATTTCCTGACGGCGCAACCAGAGTTATTGGCAGATTTTCAGAATATGGGAATTGAAGTGGTTCTTCTTTCCAACGTAGCGTTGATGGCCAGCCTACAAGTTCAGTCCAGCATAGTTGAGAGGATCCGAGTGGCGCAGTCTACAGATTCCAAGCTTCAACGGCTCAGAGTAGAGTATGAGGCAGGAAGACGGCCAGAGTTGTGCATTCATGAAGATGGTACACTTCGACACGGCTCTCGTCTTTGTGTACCCAGTGGAGATATCAGACAGGAAGTCATGGCAGAAGCTCACAGTTCGCAGTATTCTATTCATCCCGGTGGTACGAAGATGTACCGTGATATCCGTCAGCACTTCTGGTGGAATGGCATAAAGAGGGAGATAGCCCGGTTTGTCTCTCGGTGTTTGGTTTGCTAGCAGGTTAAAGCTGAACATCAGAGGCCCGCTGGACTTCTTCAGCCCTTGTCGATTCCAGAATGGAAGTGGGAGCATGTGACCATAGATTTTGTGACTGGATTGCCTAGATCCCCAGCTGGTCGAGATGCTATTTGGGTTATAGTTGACCGGCTCACGAAGGTGGCTCATTTTCTTCCATTCAGAGTTGGGTAGTCTACGGCTCAGTTGGCAGAGATGTACCTCAGGCAGATTGTCAGGCTTCACGGTGTGCCCGTCAGTATCACCTCGGACCGAGATTCAAGGTTTACGTCACACTTTTGGCGTAGCTTGCAAGAGAGTTTGGGAACTCGTCTCCAGTTCAGTTCAGCATATCATCCGCAGACAGATGGTCAGTCAGAACGCACAATCCAGACTCTTGAAGACATGTTAGGGTCTTGTACCCTCGACTTCGGTGGTTCATGGGAAGATCACCTACATCTTGTGGAATTCTCGTACAACAATAGTTTCCAGGCCAGTATCCAGATGGCTCCGTTCGAGGCTCTGTATGGTAGAAAGTACAGATCCCCGCTAGCGTGGAATGATGTCGAAGAGAGGCAGATGCTTGGTCCAGAGATGATTGCCCAGACAGTTGAAGTGGTCAGAAGGATCAGAGATCGTCTTCGAGTTGCCCAAGATCGCCAGCGGCATTGGGCCGATGCTCATCGACGACCCCTAAAGTTTGCTATCGGCGACCATGTATTCCTTAGGATCTCGCCTAACCGCGGCGTCATTCGCTTTGGCATGCGGGGAAAGCTTAGTCCTAGGTATATAGGGCCGTTCGATATCCTGGAGCGAGTAGGAGATGTATCCTATCGTCTTGCTCTTCCGCCGTCGCTAAGTGGGGTACATGATGTATTCTATGTGTCCCAATTACGACGGTATATCCCGGACCCGAGCCATATCCTAGACCATTCGGAATTGGTTGTTGGTACCAACCTTTCGTATGAGGAGAGGCACGTGTCTATATTGGACCGGAGAGAGAAGATACTCAAGAACAAGACTATTAGTTTAGTCCGTATTGCTTGGGGTCATCACTCTCTAGGTGAGTCAACGTGGGAGCGTGAGGATGATATCCGATCGCGATATCCCTACCTGTTTGACTCGTAAGGTATAATGTCTTCCTTATGCCTTATGTTTTCCATCCCTTGCTTGCATGTATGATTGTCTGATTGCTTGCCTGATTATAGCTTGCCTGTGATTAATATAGCTTGTACTTGTCTCTCTAGCCTCTTAATTAAAATTCTGAGGACGAAATTCTTTTAAGGTGGGTAGAGTTGTAACACTCATATTCTGAATACGTATTTTGTCAAGCTTGCATGTATTTCAGACCTGTATTTATTTTCTCGAATTTTGGCATGTACTTGTAATTGGCTTGACTTGCAGATTTTGGTTTTCCCGTAAAACGGGTTTTGGCATGACTTGGTTTTATTTTGTGGAGGAGAATTGGTTTAGTTTGGTTTGGTTTAGTTTGGTTTAATATGCATGGAACACCTTAGCCTATGCTCCACCCTCAACACACCACAACCACCCTTATTTAATCTCCACCAACCTTTCTCTCTCCTCTTTATTCTCTTATTTATTTCTCCATCTTCTTCTTCTTCCTTCCTCTACACAACACCAAACACCATAGGCAAGTGCACCTTGCCACCACATGAGAACCATATTTTATTTATTCATTAGCTAGATTAGGCCATGGTGATCAACATTAGTGCTTGACATTTTGTGATTTGGAGTCTCCATTGTTCTAGATCTAAGTTTTAACTATTTTCGGATTTACATGGTTTTGATCTATTTTGGTTGGATTTTTGTGGGTTTTGATGCTTTCATGTGGAAGAGAATTCAATTTTACTCAAGTTAGACCCTTAAAAATCTAGGTTTGACTTTGCTTTGACAAAGAAATGAAAGATTGAATTTTTGGGTGTTCTTGATGTTCCTCTCGGCCTGGAGAAGAAGATCTACAGTCTGCGCTCTTTAGCGCAGCACTGAACCGCGCAGCCTTCCCGCGCCGCGCTCTTTAGCGTTGGTCGCTGACTGCGCAGCCTGGCCGCTGCCCGATTGCGCAACCAACCTTGCGCAATCGGCTCCTGCGCGCTTGACCCCTGCGCAACCTGCATCCTGCGCCATCCATTGCCTGCGCAGTCTAAGCCTGCACAGTCTGCATCCTGCGCCATCCATTGCCTGCGCAGTCTAAGTCTGCGCACTTCGCAGCCTGCGCCAACCACCCATGCGCCATCTGCCCCAGTGCCCTGTGCCCCTACGCACTTGGCACCCTGCGCAGCTGACACCCTGCGCAATCCAACCCCTGACCCCTTGCGCAAACCATTGGCTCTTGGAGTTTTGGTTTTATTTCTTTAAGCTTGGCTCTTCTATAGCCCTGTATATTGATATTTTATTAGATATTTTATGCCTATTTTATATCCTTACGCCTTTTGTCACGAACTTGATTTTACTTAATATGTTTGGAATGACTATTGTACATAGCATGGTATGGCAAGGAACTAGCATAACACGACAGTGACCCGTAGTGGTGCACTCCTGACATGACCAACCTGACATGATAGTGGCCCGTCGTGGCGCACTCCTGACAAGTACCCTGACATGATTTATCTTGATGCTGTTGCGACGGCTAACTTGACTTGTATAATCAACTTGACACCGTGGGTGTTCCTGCTTGCTTGCTTGTGCAATCCACTTGTCTTGTCTTGCATCATGTCTAGGACGTGACTCCCTGGTTTCCCAAGGTCAGGGATTCGCACTGAACATGGGTTAGGCTAATGACTAGATCTAACTATAGTTCATGGAGAATTTCTAGTCACAGGCAATCTCGTTATCTGGGCGCTCTTAATTAGACTTGTAGCTTGCCGACGAGTAGAGCACATTTCCAGCGCACTGTCATGTGTTGCACCCTCTAAGTCACCTAAGGGTATATCGTCTCCGGGGCGATGTACCCAACCATACTCTCAACCCGCGGACGGATAACTGGATGGTCTGCAGGGCTTGGGGCTGGGAAATTCTTATTGCATCTTGTTAGTAATTAAGGCTTGTGATAACCCTAGTTAGTTAAGTAGTAAGCCGTAGTAATTGCTTGGCCGCTTGTGAATGGATGGAGTCCAGCCTTGTCTAAGTCTTGTCTAGTCCCTGTACCTGGCTACTCTTGTACATGCTTGTTTTACTTATCTCTAACAATAAATGGGTGGAGACAAAGTGCTATTCAGGCGAAGGGTTACAACCTCGGTCCTTGTTTGGTTTAAGGGTTGTAACCTGGCTCCCGGAATGGTCCCACGTCACTAGTCGTTTATTGTCCTGTTGCACTCTTTATTACTTGTACCTTCTTCCATTTCTTTTCTTATGTTCTGATATGCTGGCTTTTGTTCTTATTTCGTGGCCTCCTTTGTGGCACTTGCTCTTTCTGGGGTTTGACCCAGCTGGTTTTGTGTGGCCAGATTTCGGAGCAGCTCCCGAGGATCTTCCGAACCTCCAGCCCGATGGTGGCGACTAGAAGGAACCCGGGCTACGAGTGGATTTTCTATTTTGTTTCGCTCACTCTATTGTAAAATTATTCTTTTGAGGCGTTTAGCCGACGAGCACCTGTTAGCTCGATGCACTTTTACTTACTGTCTGCCTACGGGCTGTAAATATGATTAACAAATCCTAGGGTTGATCATGTATGACTTAACTCTTGCTAGTCCTAGCATTTTATACGACTAGCTTCATGATCAACTGATATGTAATATCTGGGACGCCTTTTATTGTATATTTGACGGTCAAACATCTTGTAACTATATTACTTGCTTGAGATTGAGACAATAGGCTCGACCTTAAGAGACCGTTGGCTTGTAGTAAACCCTCATATCTAGACAGCCGTGACCGTATAGTTGAGATGTATTCTATTTCAATATACGTAGCTGGCTATGTTCGCCCCCGCTCTCCAGTATTCTGGTTCTGGGGCGTGACAACTGTGCAATTGAGGCACAGGGCGGAGAATGATCTTATCAAAAGAGGAGTCATTGTCGTGGTTGATGTTTAAAGCCAGGAGAATCTGGCAGATTCTTTCACCAAAGGTCTCAGGTGCCAACTGTCGAAGACACAACAAAAAAAGGGCTGGAAGACGTTCTGATATTGTATCTTTGTAATTCTACCATAAAGTTTCATGCTATTAGTTCAAAAAGAAATTTACTAGGCATCTAGCTTTTGTTTTAAAGAAGGACCATTGATTGGGAGAATATCAGGAATAGCGGGTAATCCTTTGAGACTTTGAGGGATTACTGACCCAAAACTACTATTGTCTACTGTTTGCTCTTTGTATAGAACAAAGTCCTGTAGGAGGATGGCTTAGAAGCCTTAATAAGTTCTCAGGCATTTTGAATGTCCGACTTGCTTTACAGGAAGTATAGGTAGCACAACACTACAAAGGAGCGTAGTATTCCATGCTATAATGGGGTGATACCATCAAGAGGTACCTCGTGAGGGTAAAGCCTCGGCTTCGGACCATGTCACAGCGACGTAACACCGCACATAGGCAAGTAGCCTAATGTTGTAGAATAAATAGTGGTAGGAAGCACTACAAAGAGGCTGGGACCTCATGTTACAGTGGTGTGACACCACCA
This sequence comes from Iris pallida, assembly GCA_029216955.1. NCBI lineage: Eukaryota > Viridiplantae > Streptophyta > Magnoliopsida > Asparagales > Iridaceae > Iris > Iris pallida. Next base: position 61,338,480 of record JANAVB010034417.1, on the reverse strand, counting down.
AGAGGTACCTATAAAGGGTAAAGCCTCGGCTTCGAGAGCCATGTCATAGTATCGCAACACCACAAGGAAGCGAAAGGCTTCATACTGGGTAGGTTGGCACTACAAAGAGGCTGGGTTCATGCTACAGTGGTATGACACCATGATGAGGTATATCCTCGCCTTTGGGCCATGTCGTAGCGGTGTAGCATCGCAAGGAAGCGAAAGGCTTCATGCCAAGACTCTTTTAAAGAACTCACCTAGAGTGTATGAAAAAAGATATATGTTGTCTCTTGAGAAAAAGCTTATAGACACCCAATATACATACATCAAAACCAGGCGGGCACATGGCCTTTAATGTACAGTTAGAAGCACAGTTGATGTCATTATATGAGTGAGAAGAATTACATTATGATACATAATTCAAGGCTTAGTCCATTCTTATATCATGCTGTTATTTAACCCATGCGAAAAAATTCAAATCAAAATGACATCTATCCTAATGCATGATGGACATTTACTGTGGGGAACAGTCAACTCATATATTGAGATATGTGGGAGATTGTTGGTATTTTTTCTTTGTGACTAGAAAAATAATCCCACATTGCTCACACAATGGAGTATCTCAATATAAAGCTTTGCTTCTGTTGAGATGTCTACATGAGGTATGGTGGGGGCACATGGATGCCATATAGGGGTATTTTTCTAGTGAAAAAAATGATTAACTCCACAAAGGAAGCATTTATGCTTTTTGTCATGCTCATGAGATTATTTCCTTAGGAGCTAAGTCCCGAAGGAACTTAGCGACTCATACTCAGACTCGGATACGAGCTCAAGGGCAGAAAGTTGCGCTTTGTTGCTGCACTTTGTACTTAGCACGTCAGCATCGACGCATGGCGCTTTGTGCGCTGTTGTTGCGCAGCACGCACAGGCGCATGGGCTAATGTGTTGTTGGGTGCATGGGCGCTGTTGGCGCATAATCAGGCTAATTGAAAGATTTGAACGGTTGTGGAAAGATTAAATAATAATTCAGATCCATCTTTTGTGGGATTTGAATTTAATTTAGTTAAATCTTTCTATTATTCGCTCCCATCTTTTTGCAATTAGTGGACGACCGTGATTAGTTATTGCTTCCACCCAACTATATAAATACTCTCTTCGTGCCTCATTTGAGGACAAATTTTGAAATTGAGAGACGAAGAGAGTTGTATGGCCACTGCCATTTGAATCTTAAATTTTTTTAATTTAATATTCTCCATATTAATATTTGGCAGCTCAAATAAGGTAGAAACTAAGAACCATTGGAAAGTATTTTTTTACAATTTTTATATAGAAACTCTTCTCAGAAGTAGGATAAATTTTTTTAGACTATCTGTAATACTAATTTCTAAAATTGAGTTTTTACAGTATTATAAGAATTTAAAATTGAGTTTCTATCCGTACTATAAAAATTAGTTGGCAAAATTTGTACATAAAAATTTCTAAAAAAAATATATTCTCCAATGTTACAATATCTACCCTAGGTAATATTAGTTTGAAAGTGAAGCCAATAGAGAATTTCTAGAGTTTCTACATATATTTTTTTATCCAATAGAACCGTGTTGAAAAAAAAAGTTCTGTAAAAATATTTTTACCATAAAAATAGAAACTTGGTCTTGTAGTACAAATAGGATAGAAATTCAAATTTAAAAAATTCCATTCGATAGTCTTATATCATGGTTTTTTCGGGCCGGTCCGGGCCGGCCCACGGTCCAAAGGCTGCGGGCCTGACCGGGTTCGGGCCGGTCCAGTACCGGCCCAGCGTTAATTACGGTCCGGGCTAAGCCCGGCCCGGTTTTGTAGCTCTGGACCCAGCCCGGTCCAGAGGACCGGACATTATAGGGTCGGGCCGGTCCGGGCTTGGACGGTTCGGGCCGGTTCGGGCCGGTTTAACCGGACCGGCCCGGTTTTTTAATTTTTTTTTTTTTTTTTGCAGTTTTTTTTTTTTTCAGTTTTTGTTTTAAATTTGGTTTTTTAATTATTTTCTTTTGTATTTTAAATTTAAAAATTTGTATAGGATAAGTTAAAATTAAAAATATTTATACAAAATGTTTATACAATGTATATAGGATAAGTTAAAATTTTCTTTTTATACAAAATGTTTATAATGTTTATACAATGTATATTTTAAATTTTAAATGTTTAAAAATTTGTATTTTAAATTTAAAAATTTGTATAGGATAAAATGTTTATAAAATGTTTATATTTTAAAAATTTGTATTTTAAATTTATATTTTCTTTTTTAATTTGTAACTTAAATGTTTATAAAATGTTTATACAAAATATTTATAAAATGTTTATAATTTTATGTTTATAAAATGTTTATAATTTGTATACAATAAATAGAAATGTTTACAATTTGTATACAAATAAATAGAAATGTTTATAATTTTATGTTTATAAAATGTTTATAATTTGTATACAAATAAATAGAAATGTTTATAATTTGTATACAAATAAATAGAAATGTTTATAATTTTATGTTTATAAAATGTTTATAATTTGTATACAAATAAATAGAAATGTTTATAATTTTTATACAAACAAATATATAGAAATGTTTATAAAAATTTATAAAAATTTAAAAAAAACATTTCTCCCTCTTCCTTTATCCGGGCTTGGGACCGGCAAATGCTTGTTTGGCATAGGCGGAGTTAAAAAATGTTTTTTTTAAAAAATAGTTTTTGAAAGTATAAAATAGTTTTTGAAAGTAAAAAATAGTTTTTGAAAGTATAAGTTTAAAAATTTGAATAGGATAAGTTAAAATTAAAAATTTGAATAGTATAAGTTAAAAAAAAAAAAATAGTTTTTGAAAGTATAAGTTCAAATTTAAAATTGAAATGTATAATGTTAAATTTACATACCTAATACCTTGTACCGTTGCCTCATTGGAATTTGTGAGGAATGAGTTGTGTATGAAAAATGGGATTTTTGGGCTATTTATAGGAATTTTTTGGGATTATTTTGGTAATTTTAGGCCAAAAAGGACCAAAATACCCCTCCCAACGTTTTAATAACGGCTATATGGGAGGGGTATTTTGGTAAAAGAACCCCCCTCCCCCCCCCCCCCAAACGGTCAAAAATTTGAAAAAAAAAAAAAAAAAAAAAAAAAAAACAACTTCCCAACGGTCGGCTCAGGCTGGACCGGTCCCAGCGGGCCGGGCCGGGCCGGTCCAACCGGGCCGGGCCTACTTTTAAAAAAAAAAAAAAAAAAAAATTTTGGTCGGTCCGGGCCGGGCCGGGCTCGGGCTGTGGGGGGGGGGGGGCCCGACCCGAACCGTTACTGCGTGGGGGGCCGGGCCGGTTCGGGCCCAAGACGGGCCGGTCCGGGCTTATAGGGGGGCGGGCCGGTCCGGTCCACGGGCGGGCCCGGGCCGAACCGGCCCAGTTAACACCTTGAGTCTTATAGCAATAAGTAACCAATTTGATTAGTATCATCATGAGCTCTATTTTCTTTTGGACTGCTCAGATGATTAATTCGGAGACCCTCGGTTGGGCCTATATCCTGACAAAAAGTAAAAATTGAATATTTTAATACTATCTCTAGTAACTGAACTAAAATTGAGAGAGAGAGAGAGAGAGAGAGGAGGAGGAGGAGGAGGAGGAGGAGGAGGAGTAAAAACAAAGAAGAGTGAAATTAATAAGAGGGAGAGTAAAGACGAGGGGGAGCTTAATTGAGGAGGGGAAAAAAAAGGAAAGAGACAAAAAGAAATAGAAAAAAAAGGATCTCCAATTCTTTTTCTTTGGAGTTGTTGTTCTTTTTCTCTCTTTCTCTCTCCTGTGAGGGTGAGTAAAGAAAGAAAAGGAAGAAGAATGGCAGAGCAGCAGCAGCAGCAGGAAGCAGCTCCGTCGTCTTCAGCGGCTGTGGTGTCTGACGCAGGCGCTTGGGCTATGAACGTCATCAGCTCCGTCGGTATCATTATGGCCAACAAGCAGCTCATGTCCCCCGCCGGTTATGCCTTCTCCTTCGGTCAGTCGCTCATCATTCCCTTTTCCGATACTTCTTCTTCTTCTTCTTCTCGTTATTATTATTATTTATCCCCACAACAATCTTGCCTCTTTCAAACTTATTCCCAGATCTCTCTTCTTCTCCATGTGCTTTGTTTATTTAATTGGTTGATTAATTAAGTAACTTAATTTTGTTGTTACTGGTGTCCATCCATGTCTTCTTCTCCCTCTTTCAAACTCTAATCTTATTTTATTTATTATTTCTGACGACCTACCTATGTGTGTTTGTTTTTTTCTCCACCTTCAGCTACAACTTTGACGGGCTTCCACTTCGGCGTAACCGCATTGGTCGGATTCGTGTCGAATGCCACCGGCTACTCCACCTCCAAGCATGTCCCCCTCTGGGAGCTGCTCTGGTTCTCCATCGTGGCCAACACCTCCATCACCGGAATGAACTTGAGCCTCATGCTCAACTCGGTCGGATTCTATCAGGTAAGGGAAGCTTAGCTAACCACCAATGCCATCGGCCTTATGTCAGTCACAACTTGATATATTCTTCTTCTTGGTCGGTCGTTGTCGGTCGTCGGTCGTCGTCTATGTTATGTTCGTGTAGATCTCGAAGCTTAGCATGATTCCCGTGGTCTGCGTCATGGAGTGGATCCTTCATAGCAAGCACTACTCGAGGGAAGTTAAAATGGCTGTTGTCGTGGTAGTCCTCGGCGTAGCTGTTTGCACTGTCACCGATGTCAAAGTCAATGCCAAGGGCTTCGTATGCGCTTGCGTAGCAGTATTTGCAACCTCCTTGCAACAGATTGTGAGCTCCGAAACCCTTGTCAATTACATGTTTTTATTGCTTTCTACGTAATACTCTTGTGCTTTCTGTATGCTACATAACTATGAATCGATAAACTGTGTTATCCACATGTTCCTTTGTTTATTAGATCAAATCCCTCATTGTTCTTCTAAAATGTGGCTTTTTTGACTATGATTCTATTCATGCATGATGCAAAAAGGAGACTGTTGTGCTTACGAGAGCTTTTAGGAACTCTACGCCCTGATATCAGATACAATTTTCTTCCTTTAGTATCTTCTTAGTTGGTGGAGGTAAGTTTTCATGAATTACTTCATATAACAAGTGTTGGTGTTTTGCCTTAGAGAACTAGAAATATAGTCCCACATTGCCTAGGCCAAATGGATTGTATATCTATATAAAGCTTTGCTTGTGTTGAGAGAATCACATGAGGTGTGGAGAGACACATGGGTGCCATGTGGGGAGATTTTTCTAGTGGAAAGAAGGCTAACCTAACAAAGAAGCATTAATGCTTTTTGTCATGCTCATGGATTTAATTCCTAAAAGAGCTAAGCCCCGAAGGGGCTTGACGACTCGGACTCGGACTCGGGCTCAAGAGCGCAAAGTGGCACTTTGTTGGCGCACTTTGCACTTAGCACTTAGCACTTAGCATGTCATCATCGGCGCATGGCGCCTTGTGCGCAGTTGATGCGCAGTTGATGCGCTCGTCTTCTGCGCGAGTTGCATGTGCAGGTGCTTGCGTAGGGCCGCGCAGGTGCACGCAAGGGCACGTCAGCATCGACGCATGGCGCCTTGTGCGCAGTTGTTGCGCTCGTCTTCTGCGCTCGTCGCATGCGCAGGTGCTTGTGCAGGGGCTGCACAGGTGCATGCAGGGGCTGTGCAGGAGCCGCGGGGCTACGCTGCTGTGCTGCTACGCACTTGCGGGGTTGCGCGTCTGTGCTGCTGCATGCTATAGTCGACCTGAAAACTCGAATCATAGATGAAGGAGAAGTTTCCTTCATTGTTTTCTTAGAGGTACGTTCTATTCTTAAGTTTCGAAGAAGAAACTTTTTCTTAGTTGGTTAAGATGTAGTGTCCCGTCCCAACTTCGTGCCCCGTTATTCATTCGCGACGCGGGGAACGTGGTTAAGAAATATTGTCGCTATCGATTGGTCGGGACCGATTGAATCAAGATCCTTTCTTCGTTATGGATTGGCTTCTTCGGAATCAAGTCCCATGTTCAGCGGGTTGCGCCTCGAGGATAGACTCTGCGGCTGAGTCCGAAGATACCTCCCGTTGCTCTGCTTTTCATGCCGCATTTGCTTCTTTGGCTTGGGATTTCTGAATGTGTTTTCATGAATGTTTTTGATGTATTTGATTTGCTTGCGTTCTTCGAACTTCGCATTTCTTATCGAACACGAAATATAAGGATAAAGTGCTGATCCGTTATTTATGCGATTTCAGGTGATCACGTAGGTGCCGTCTAAGCGCAACCGACCTTTTTTTCTCGCCTCAGTCAAATCTAGGTGAGTGGTTGACCCTTCAATTCCTTGACCCTCTTGCTTTCTAAACCAATCGACGACACAATATTGTAGAATGCTTGTCTTTATAGAATTCAATCAATGAACTGTTGTACGATTTCTCACGTGCACTTGCTATAAAACTACTATGCCATGATTTACTACATGCTTACTTGTTATGCCTGATATAGAACCGTGTTAATGAATATATTAATCATTGAATGAATATTGCCACGATAACGCGGGACACGATGTAAATGGCTAAGCTTTTATGAATAACTAGTTCAGTCTAGCGTGGACATTGGACAACTTGTGCACAAGGTATAGTTTCCTCGAACGGTAATCCGGGAGGGGGGGGGGGCACGAAACCGATTCGACCTAGGAGGATACAGAATAGCTGTGTTGAATCGTAGCACGGGTGATTCAGGGACATTCAGAGGGCTCGCAACTGTGCTGAAAGGGCTGACCAAAGCTATAGTCCAGGATGGTTTGTTATACCAGTGACCTTCACATGAATGTACACTGTAGTAGTAGTGAATGATATCTTGACAAGGGAAGAACATGGTAAGTTATACTGCAACGGTACGCTCTGCCGTAGGTAAGTTGTAATGTAGTTATACTATTATGCCTATCAAATGTTTACATGCAATTCACTAGGATAACTAGCAAGATTTAAAATTATTGCATGCTTTAATATAATTTCTTGAACCAAATGAGAGCACGCAATTTAATTAGACACCCACCAGTACACAACAATGTACTGATTCTCGCTCTCCACAGTTGCTCCGAACCAAGAAAGCGTGCATAAGAACTGAAAGCGACGCTTAGAACATTTTGAAGCCTTTGCTCGTGTGTTCGGAGGCTTGAATCTCCTCTTTTGAACCCTCTACATCAGTCCAACGGAATATAGCTCGACTTCCCTCGATACCAGGTGGATGTAATATTTTGGTTGTAAAAGGGGGATGTAATGTATTTAACGACTATTTCATCAGCGTTCATTTTGTAATCGAGTCATGTTGTAAGCCCGCGTGGCAACTACTGTAATGGAGTCTTGTAAATGATGTTCATTATCAATGAAGTTTTCTTCTGTTTAAATGTGTTATTTAATTTTCTCTGCGTACTCTAATAGATGTTATGTTTTAGATAACCTTATGAAACTGCCTTGTGCGAGCGCAACTTAGGCTCGTACGGCATCACGTCCGGGGGACGACTATCGATTCTTCGAAATCGGGACATGACATCTCTCACCAATGACCTAGGCGTATCTCATGTGCCAAAATTGGGTCAGGGAGCGCATCATTCGCATGTACACCCATGCGCCCAGCTCGGCTGCGTGCGTGAAGTGGGTGTAACTGTGAATCCCTCCTCACACGATTTGCGTGACGTGATTAATCACAAACGCAAATGGGGAGAGACAACCGTTATGCACAATATGCATGCTCCAGGGCATACTTGTGCTAACATCATCATCAACTGCTGCTGTAGTAAGACATCAACATCTCCACCAACAAGGCATTCTGTTTCCTAACGACTGCAGCCAGCAGCACCTGTTCGACAGCGTCTCGGAAGAAGGATGCTGACAGAAGACGAGAATGAACTTCCTGTTGCCTCGTGCCATGCTACATGGAATTCGCCTTCCCTGAAGAAGAATTCCAAGTCTAATAATCCTCCGATCTCGGCCACTGCATCAAAAGGCCGGCCCCGAGGTAGCAAGCTAGCTGTGACTAGCACTAGGGTGTTCCAACACACCCGTTCACAAACTAAGTCTTCCTCAGGGGAGACCGCTATTTCATCGACAATACAGGTTAGGGGTAGTAAATCCCTGGTGTTCCGTGATAATCCTTTATTTCAACCGGATGGGATTTCTCATGGAACTGACAAGGATGCATCTGGGGGTGCGTGTTATCATCATGCTGGGGGTAGTTATACCCTAGATTCTGAGGATGACACCAATCAGCTTGTCTTCCCTCAGGACAATGAAACTCAAGGATCTGAACCGGAGAGCGAGAGGTCCACTTCACTATCCACTTACTCTCACCTAATGTCAGTATACATGGCAGGGGGATGACAATCCGGTGAGCAGTGAAGGATCGAATCATCAACAACGTATAGAGGCCCGTGAGGTAGGCCTCTACACGTTAAGTGTGTCCATACAAGCATTGACCCAGGTGGTCTTGGAGCTCAAAGACAGATTGCACCCAAGGGCCTCTGCTCCGACAAGCCAAGACCCGGGGATGAACGGAGAGTCCAACGCACCCTCCCAGGTGCCACTTGCAATTAAGAACCATGAAATTACAAGGGTACTACGGACAACTAGGCACATAGCTATGAAGCTCAACCCTATAGAGTAATGGAGTAAAACTTCTCCGCACACCGAATGGGTGCAGTCAGACAACAAGACTCATGCACTTAAAAATGTACTATACAGTATTGAAAAAAGTGCATCATTTTTTCCTCATTGATTTCATGATTACAATACGATGGAAGTCTATTACAGATTTTCATTGATATTCATGATTACATATAAAAATCTATCTATCTACAGAACTAAGCCTACATTAATCTTTCAAGAAAAGGGCAAGTCTCTCCTCGGCTATATGCTAGTAGCGTGCGCAACCTTAACCTTATCTTCGGCCATGTGGATTAGCCGCTGACAGCCGGCGCAGCTGTCACGTCCCGCTCCCGTAGGAGCGATCGTCCTCGCTAAGGCGTGATGTCGCACGAGCCTAGATTGCGCTCGTGCAAGGCGGGTTCCATAACGACCGATTTCAGCGGCTGCGACGAGATTGTCGCACAGAAGTCCCAAGCAGAGACATTGAATAATAGCAGCGAAAATTAAGAACAAACACAAGTTATTCAAAGAAGCTCTTTATTGATATTGAAACAACGGTTACATTGAGGGCGCAAGGCCAATATTACAAGTCTCTTAAGCTCACTCATCTCACATTACAAGTCACTCAGCTCTGTCTCATCTCTCAATACCAGTCTTGACTCCAGCGGAAGCTTCGAAAGGCGATGTCTATACATTATGTCCTGTATAAGTCTTTACTCCATGCAGCCGCACGCTTCGAATTGCCAAGGAACTCCGTGCCTCGACGCATCCAAGCGAGCTCCGCGCCACGAGCTTCTACCTGTGCCTGCACATGTAAACTATGTGGGTGTCAGTACTCAACTGTACTGGTGGAATGAGCTCCTCGTCCATCCATACAAACCCGACACGTTATTTTACTTTGTGCAACATAGTCCCTTCTTATCAATTGTCTTTCTAGTCTTGCCTTAGGATCAGTTTTATGACCGATGCCTTGCTGATTTTGTGTCTTTAGACCATCTCGTGCTTGCAACGAATGTTAACTCAATACCTTGCCTCAAGACCCTTCTCGTGCCAACAACGTTAACCTATCGAGTCATGTTTGCCTTACGGCTTAAAATCAGAGACGCAACTACGCGATTAAGCTCCATTTTCCGTGTGACCGTGCTACAAACCCTTGCTGAGGCCGTGCCTCGCAATTCAGTGAGACTTAATCATATCGCCGCCTCGCGGCCCTTGCTACTTTGACCACCAACTGACCCAATCAAGATTTGTGAATGTTAGTGTCACTCAACCAACTTTGCCTTGCGGTGGTTTTCCGACTTAAACTCAAACAACTCAACCAACTTAAGCAACTTATATGCCGACAACTCAAGACTTGACGCCACATCTCGTGCCGAAGCACGACGCCTATGTTGAAACCCAATCTTAGGCCCAAACTTTGTCTTCTAATTGTACACACCTTCAACTCAACTCAATCCAAAGGCATACATGCGGATAGCCGCTATTTGCCGACATCTATATGAACTTGGCCACTAGCATCACAAGCTATACCTTGACGTATAGTTTTGTTAATCGGGATCCTTTCGACGCAAGTAGCTAGTCCTGTCGCAAGTCCCCGCTTAACCTGTGCCAAAACCTTACGCACGACTATACCCTGTTCCCTCCTAGGCCGCGTCGGCCCCATAGCCCAGGGTTACCGCTCGAGGGTTCATCGCCCTTGTCGACAAGTTGTCAAATGACCATGCAAGACTCGACACAAACTGACGTCTCACACAGTCATTCCTCTACCAAAACCAAGACTTCTATCCTTGAGATCCCTCGACGACCCACGGTCGCGAGCATTCCTTTCCTTGAGACCCCTCGACGACCCATGGTCGCGAGCATTTCCTTCCTTGTTACCCTATCATTTGGTTCAACTCATGAATGCCTATTTGATAGTCCTTTCTCAAACTCACTTTGAATCAATTGTGATCCTTGCCTTAAACACTAAGCCCGTGCATCGTGCCTTAAGCCAATCGTGCTCTGCGTGACACTCCTGCCCAAGTCGACGGGCCTTGAGATCGTGGGACTACATAACTTGACAAGCCGCGAAGGTGCGGGACATTGCTTGTAATGTCTTAGGTCGACCGACATAACTTTGCCTAACTTAACTTGACAACAACTTAACGAGGAAAGGCTGCGTCAAGCTTTGCCTTAACGGATCGTGCTGTGCACGCATCCAACTTGAACGAACGACCAAGTCACTCGGGTGCCTAGACCTTGGTCACAAGCCGCTCAACGCAACTTAACTCATGGGCAAGCCAAGGCTATGCCAAGCCTTGGACGATGGGACCGTGTATGCTTTATGAAGCATTCATGCGGGCGACGCCTATAACTTAGGCTACGTTCATACTTCGCCTACTCAACCAACTTTCCTTCTCCCAAGCCACGGGACGAAGGATCGAGTGTCATTTTCAAAGCACGCCGTGCACCAACTCTAAGCCGACCGTTGGACCTTTCCATATTCTAACTCAATTCGACCCGTCGGGATTATTCCCTTTAGCTATGTGGATTCATCTCTTTTATTATTAAGCCTACTTGTGCAAGTTAAAAATATGCGATTTATTATGTGAAGGCTAAGATGAGGCAAGTTCACCGAAACTACCCTACCTGAGCGAGCGGTCGCCTCGACCGAGCGATGTCTTCCAGCAGCCGTTGCAAGGCTAAGGCCGAACGCCGTCGGCTTCGATTCCTCCGATTGACTGAGCGGGACGGAGCAATACATCATACACCACTCAGAAAAAGTTTCGTCCTCGAAACTAACTGAGTACACTTATCGACTTATCACTTTACTCAACATTCAAGAACTCTCGCACACAATTCTCCTATGCCTTACTCAAATTCGAGCCACGCTCGTGCTACCCTCAATCCTTTCTTCAAAACTTACGATCTCAAAATCCTCGATACTTCCTCGTTCCTCAAATCTTTCTTGAATTCAACGTATCACTTAGTATGGATCGTGCACATATCTTAGGTGTCCCAAAAATACATGCATTTCAACCAAGCCTCGTGATAGCAAATCTCGCCATCACCACTCGAGTCGGATCGTGCACGCATTCAAGCGTCCTTGATATACATGCATGTCAACCGAGCCTCATGAGTGGTGCCTTCACCATTCCTATCGCTCCGCACCGGAACGTCTGCCTAACTGCTAGGCTATGTCTTTCCGTCAGTATTGGAATCATAGTTCCCAAACAACGATATCAACACTGACCCCATCCTAAGATCAAACCAAGTTAATAGTACATGATTTTCTATCCAAGCTCGCATTACTCCGATTTCTAAACATCGAGCATCGATCTCCTACGCATATCCCAATATTTCGTCGCATGGGGTCCGAGTCGTTCAGCAAAGCCATCCTACGACAACTCACGTTCAACCAATCCTGGACAAGAACATATCGCTTCGTTCATCAAGCCATTTCGTATAGTCTATCTCTTCGAACACGTTCGACATAATCCGTCTATCCATCTTTCCAAGTCAAGCATGCTACGACACGATTCATCTCTAAACCATAATTCACATTTCACGTTTCCTAAGTCATTTATCCCAATTCACGCATTGATCACAAGGTCGTCTAGCTTAACAATATGTTGCGCCCCGATCTCACGCGATTCAGATTATCCACGGTGGACATGAATCATCATGCACGCTCCCGCGGGATAGTCATCCTCATCGGGACATAACTCTTATTTTGGTGTCTAGACTAATTCATTCTCGATGCGCGGATTGGACCTACTCAATCCTCAAATTTATTTCATTCATCAATCGCAAGTCTAAACATCCTCGAATTTTTCTTTGCATCAAACCGACAAGTCGAGACAATCAAAGTTGTCGCGTCTTGATTTTTCGAGTTCGATCATTCCCGCAACATGAATCACCATGTCTGCGCTCACGCGGAACGATCGCCCCAAATCCGACGCAACGCATGTGCGAGGCTAGAGTTGCGCTCGCGCAAGACAAGATCGTCGACGTTGTGGCTATCTGCGTAACCATCAAGACACGATCACTTTCATCCAATATTTATCTCAATCAAAATCCAAAGCATAGCATCCAATCGAACAATAACACTTGCACGATCGTCTTTCGCCGAGTTAGAGTACCCCCGAGTTATCGCATAGCGATCTTTGATACGCCTCAATACCATCGACGATATGCGTAACCTGACGATCTTCCTTTGCAACCAAATTTCGAGTCGTGCGAATGATGCTATCGTCCGACTGGATAATCTCCTCGACATTCAAATTCAAGTTCGATCATTATCCCTCGAATCATTCACAACATCGATTTTTTTTTCTTCAAACCAAATTCACGTATCGTTCATCCGTTTATCTTAAGTCATCGACCAACGTATTTTCTCAATTTGCATCATTCTTTATCAATCGATCGACATCCCTGAGGCTATTGCATACACCACTCAGGGATGAAGTCATTCAACAATTCCTCAACTTATCATTCGAATCAAAATCGACTTCTTCAAATCTTCCGTTCAAACCATTCCTCAAATTCCAAGCACGCTTATCTATATCGCATCGACGCTATCGTCACTCGATAGCACTCCTATTGATAGTCGACTCACTTTACTCAATCGAGTTCAACTCATTCTTGCTCGACACTATTCAATTCCCGCACTCGACTTTTCTAAGGTCGACGCAACTTTGGTGTATATGCCCAGCCCGACTTAGCCAACCGTGCTTACGTGAACCATCTTTTTGTTTTGTTGTCAAAAACTGTTCTCCTACGTTTTGCAAAATAGATAGACTTATTGTATGGACATTCCGTGGGACATTTGAGAGAGAGCACACCATCGATATCAACTTTGCGGAAGCAACGATTCAGAGTTTGTGGAAACAACGGAGTTAAAGAATTCAATCGTTAGTCCAAGGACGTAAAGCCGTGCTCTGATACCATTATGTCACGCCCCGCTCCCGTAGGAGCGATCGTCCTCGCTAAGGCGTGATGCCGCACGAGCCTAGATTGCGCTCGTGCAAGGCCGGTTCCATAACGGCCGATTTCAGCGGCTGCGACGGGGTCGTCGCACAGAAGTCCCAAGCAGAGACATTGAATAATAGCAGCGGAAATTAAGAACAAACACAAGTTATTCAAAGAAGCTCTTTATTGATATTGAAACAACGCTTACATTGAGGGCGCAAGGCCAATATTACAAGTCTCTCAAGCTCACTCATCTCACATTACAAGTCACTCAGCTCTCTCTCATCTCTCAATACCAGTCTTGACTCCAGCGGAAGCTTCGAAAGGCGATGTCCATACATTATGTCCTGTATAAGTCTTTACTCCATGCAGCCGCACGCTTCGAATTGCCAAGGAACTCCGTACCTCGACGCATCCAAGCGAGCTCCGCGCCACGAGCTTCTACCTGTGCCTGCACATGTAAACTATGTGGGTGTCAGTACTCAACTGTACTGGTGGAATGAGTCCTCGCCCACCCATACAAATCCGACACGTTATTTTACTTTGTGCAACATAGTCCCTTCTTATCAATTGTCTTTCTAGTCTTGCCTTAGGATCAGTTTGATGACCGACGCCTTGCTGATTTTGTGTCTTTAGACCATCTCGTGCTTGCAACGAATGTTAACTCAATACCTTGCCTCAAGATCCTTCTCGTGCCAACAACGTTAACCTATCGAGTCATGTTTGCCTTACGGCTTAAAATCAGAGACGCAACTACGCGATTAAGCTCTATTTTCCGTGTGACCGTGCTACAAACCCTTGCTGAGGCCGTGCCTCGCAATTCAGTGAGACTTAACCATATCGCCGCCTCGCGGCCCTTGCTACTTTGACCACCAACTGACCCAATTAAGACTTGTGAATGTTAGTGTCACTCAACCAACTTTGCCTTGCGGCGGTTTTCCGACTTAAACTCAAACAACTCAACCAACTTAAGCAACTTATATGCCGACAACTCAAGACTTGACGCCACATCTCGTGCCGAAGCACGACGCCTATGTTGAAACCCAATCTTAGGCCCAAACTTTGTCTTCTAATTGTACACACCTTCAACTCAACTCAATCCAAAGGCATACATGCGGATAGCCGCTATTTGCCGACATCTATATGAACTTGGCCACTAGCATCACAAGCTATACCTTGACGTATAGTTTTGTTAATCGGGATCCTTTCGACGCAAGTAGCTAGCCCCGTCGCAAGTCCCCTCTTAACCTGTGCCAAAACCTTACGTACGACTATACCCTGTTCCCTCCTAGGCCGAGTCGGCCCCATGGCCCAGGGTTACCGCTCGAGGGTTCATCGCCCTTATCGACAAGTTGTCAAATGACCATGCAAGACTCGACACAAACTGACGTCTCACACAGTCATTCCTCTACCAAAACCAAGACTTCTATCCTTGAAACCCCTCGACGACCCACGGTCGCGAGCATTCTTTTCCTTGAGACCCCTCGACGACCCATGGTCGCGAGCATTTCCTTCCTTGTTACCCTATCATTTGGTTCAACTCATGAATGCCTATTTGATAGTCCTTTCTCAAACTCACTTTGAATCAATTGTGATCCTTGCCTTAAACACTAAGCCCGTGCATCGTGCCTTAAGCCAATCGTGCTCTGCGTGACACTCCTGCCCAAGTCGACGGGCCTTGAGATCGTGGGACTACATAACTTGACAAGCCGCGAAGGTGCGGGACAGTGCTTGTAATGTCTTAGGTCGACCGAAATAACTTTGCCTAACTTAACTTGACAACAACTTAACGAGCAAAGGCTGCGTCAAGCTTTGCCTTAACGGATTGTGCCGTGTACGCATCCAACTTGAACGACCAAGTCACTCGGGTGCCTAGACCTTGGTCACAAGCCGCTCAACGCAACTTAACTCATGGGCAAGCCAAGGCTATGCCAAGCCTTGGACGACGGGACCGTGTATGCTTTATGAAGCATTAATGCGGGCGACGCCTATGACTTAGGCTACGTTCATACTTCGCCTACTCAACCAACTTTTCTTCTCCCAAGCCACGGGACGAATGATCGAGTGTCATTTTCAAAGCACGCCGTGCACCAACTCTAAGCCGACCGTTGGACCTTTCCATATTCTAACTCAATTCGACCCGTCGGGATTATTCCCTTTAGCTATGTGGATTCATCTCTTTTATTATTAAGCCTACTTATGCAAGTTAAAAACATGCGATTTATTATGTGAAAGCTAAGATGAGGCAAGTTCACCGAAACTACCCCACCTGAGCGAGCGGTCGCCTCGACCGAGCGATGTCTTCCAGCAGCCGTTGCAAGGCTAAGGCCGAACGCCGTCGGCGTTTCGATTCCTCCGATTGACTGAGCGGGACGGGGCACTACAGCAGCTCTCCTACCAGATGAACTAGGCGCCGGTCGAACATGGTTTGGAATGGCAATCAATCCAAACCCTGTATTCAACATCTTGGCACTTGATGTCGTCTCAGGTAGAACGCAGCTAGCACGCTGCACAAACAAGGACTGCTCCACTTATAATCAATCAAGATCTCCTCAGTCTTCTGATAAAGCTCTTCATCAAGTTGACCATTTCCTTGAACAGTGAACTCTACAATCGTAGCCCACGATCGACACAAGTGTTGCCAGACTCGCCAAGGAGGATCGCAGTAATCGGGGTGCAGTGGAGTCTCCGACACGAAGTGCTTTGTCATGCCCCGATCCCGCTAGGGTCGTTCGTCTTCGCTTTGATCTCTGCGGGATCGTTCGTCCTCGCTAAGGCGTGATGCCGTGCAAGCCTAAGTTGCGTTTGCACAAGGCCAATACCTGCACAAAACATCTAGACAAAGAAAAACACACGCACATAGCATATATAAACCAGCATTGAACACGGAAGCTTTGAAATGAATACACTTCTTTTATTGATAAACTTGATAGAAATATAAGTACAAAGCTTTGCAAACTCAAAGTGCCTTATCTTGGTTACATGATTCTCTTTGAACTTTTTTTTGAAAATAGTCGCAACGCCCATACATCATATCCCCTTTATTACATGCTTGAAATGTAAAGACACCTTTAAAAGAAAAGAAACATGCAACTTGACTGGAACTAAGAGTAGCTTGAGGCAATCCACGAGCTCTATTAGGCTAGACGAGCTTCAGTGCCTCACTTGAAATCTTCCTGTTCCCTTGCTTTCTGAAAAGAATGTCCACAACGTGGGTCAGCACACATCATGTACTGGCGAGCGGCTCTTTGCCGAAACATACAAATATCTGCACTAAGTCAACATATGAAGCTACATATTTACTAGTGATCTTTCTACTTGTCTAGGTTCTTTTTAACAATTTATAAGAAAAATGTCAGCAGAATATTTCATAACCAACTTACCCATCGCCGACAGTCATCCCTGCATAAAACATGTTAGCACAATTTGCATATATATAAAGGATTCTTATTTTCCGTTCCTGCATGTTAGGCTTGCAATAAATCTCTGTCTATATGCATGAACCTAGCTACTGTGGTCCATGAGTATTCCCATTACTAGCAATTGGAACGTTCTAGCCCAACTACTAATAATAGACTGACACCCCCTCTTACTGCAGGGACTTTTAGCTCCAGGTGTCCTGTTCTATCCTAGGCCGATCGATTCCAGGTGCCCTCAGAATCGATCGAGAGATTACCGCCTTATGCACAAGTTGTCTAGACCAATGCGAATGCAGCTATCAAATAATACTACTATGCACGAGTCTAGCAACATGTAAACATTTCCATCTTCTTCTTCTTCTTGCACGGTCAAGCCGTGATTTCCATACCGAGCTATCTCTTTTAGGCAATTCATAAGAGCATACAGTTCATATTGAAGCAAGCAAGCGACAGTTCCAATTTACATGTGATTCATTCATTTAGCTTCTCTTATCTTTTGTTACTGTGGTATCGTTGATCACTGGGACGTAATAAAAGAGTGGACTAGAGATCATTTTCTTAGGGCGTATAAATAAATGCAAGCTCGGTTAAAGTAACTCATCAAGATGAATCTTAGTTGAGAGAATGAGGGACTTCACGCGCTGTTCACGCTCTGTGTATGTCTATGCGTCCTCCTACATTGGCACAAACATTCGATTAGCATACTTCGGTCTCTTTCTCTCAAGATTCGGAATGAATGCGATGAAAGCGAACAATGAAAACCAATCATTGAAAGCCAACAAGAAAACACATTCATCAAAACCAAGCAGCGAAAGAAAACATCCAACGAAAACTATTGGACTCATTTCAATAGAAGCCGATCCATCAGTTGGAAAGGTTCATTGCATTTCGTCCGTGATCAATCGATACCGGGAATGGTTTCCCCAATACTCAGTTCAAGACTGAGTCAGCAAGCCGTGGGCATTACATAGTGGACCGCGAGTGTAGTGCCCCGTCCCGCTCAGTCAATCGGAGGAATCGAAATGCCGACGGCGTTCGGACTTAGCTTTGCAACGGCTGCTCGAAAGCCCGCTCGGTCGAGGCGACCGCTCGTTCAGGTGGGATAGTTTCGGTGAACTCGCCTCATCTTTGCCTTCACATAATAAATCACATGTTTTCAACTTGCACAAGTAGGCTTGATAATAAAAGAGACGAATCCACATAGATAAGGGAATAATCCCGACGGGTCAAATTGAATTAGAATATGGAAAGGTCCAACGGTCGGCTTAGAGTTGGTGCACGGCGTGATTTGAAAATGACACTTGGTCCTTCGTCCCGTGGCTTGGGAGAAGGAAAAGTTGGTCTTCGTCACAAGCTAAGAGTTAGCCAAATTCATAGGCGTCGTCCGCATAAATGCTCCATAAAGCATGCACGGTCTCATCGCCCAAGGCGTGACATAGCCTCTGCTCGCCCGACGGGTTAAGTTGTATTGCACGGCTTGTGGCATAAGTCTAGGCACTCCAAATCACTTGGTTGTTCAAAGTCGAACGCGTGCACGGCACGTTCCCATGACGCAGGGCTTGACGCAGCCTTTGCTCGTCAAGTTGTTGCAAAGTAAGTTAGGCAAGTTACGTAATCACGATGTGAGAATACAAAATGGAGTGTGCCTTGCGCTATCAAAATTTTTGTAAATAACAATACGAGAATGAACGAACTGGTTGATCATGGAATTGGTGATTGATCAAGACGAAACTGTACGTCATCGACGATTGCTTGATGCGTATAGCATCTCGTATGTCGACTACAAATAAGATATACTCGAACTCAATGCGAGTAGATGCGTCGTAAATAGCAGAATCATCGTGGGACAATTATAAGCACGATATCATATCTTTTCTTTAAAGGGGACATCACTTCTTTGTAACGGATTAATCTCTGCAAGCAATTTATATAGCAAACTCAAACAATACATATGTATCACTTTTTCAGTGATTCTTACCATAGCCGACCGTCCATCCCTGCACAAGACAAGGATTAGCATAAACATGATAAAACAAACTTTCTCATTTCCTGTTCGTCTCTGCATTGTTATCTCTTAGCAAAACATATGATAGACACGTGCAGACCGATTGGCAGCTGTGACTCTCCGATTCAGCTCTGCACCAATCCACACTTATCTATATGATGGTCCATGGAAAACCCATGATTAGCCGCTGTGACTCTTGGGTTCAGCTCGTCGCTAAGGACAAGATGCAACACCTGAGGTTTCTTGTACCTCTGGGTGTCTAGACAATCTCTCCTAGGCCGATCAGCTCCCAGTGCCCTGGAAACCGTCGAGACATCTAGTGACCTTGTATACAAGTTGTCCGAGACCAATGCATGAATACAACATCTAGCAGATAAACTCTTTGAGGGGCAATGATTCATCTTTTTCTATGTCAATCTTTGTAACAACAGAGCTATGACTCTGCCTTCTCTCTTTGTAACAACAGAGCTATGACTCTGCCTTCTTTCTGTTCTGTGATCTCAGAGCCGAAGCTCCTACATAATTCTTTTCTATTGAACATATACAAATCCGTCTGTACATGTCTAGCATTCAGAGCATATTTGAGGAACAAACAATCATTTATTTCTTTCAAACATGATAGCAGTTCTATACAGATATAAAGTATCGTTCTACCTTGAAGGTATACAAATTCGGGGCACATAAGCAATCTCTGTTCTTTTCTTGTTAGCATGGTAACAGTTCATCGATTAAAGGCAACATCTCTACTTTAACATAGCATCAGTTCGTTTCTTATGAGCAAGCAACAGTTCTACTTCTTAGCATGCAGATTATCTCTTTTCTCGTATTAGCATAGCAACTTGTGGATTCTCTTAAAGCATACTCAATGATTTACTATCTTGTTATTAATAATAGCATTCAATGAAAAACTCAGATTCTTATTAGGCATAAGCGAATCAGCAAATGAGACTTCGTCCACTCACCCAGATCAATCGTCTTCTGTTGCAGAGCCAACAATCCGATCTTTCTGTCTATCTAGTGCCTTCGCGGAGCGGGACATTACAGCCCATGCCTCAGTCCGTTGCGAGACGAAGCTTTGGTTTCTGCGGACACCGTTGCAAATAAGGCACAAGATCGACCTCTTATAATTCAGTGTAAAAGCTAAGCATGCACATGAAACCAACTAAAACTAATACTTGTTCGAATCGGACTTATGCTTTGCATCGATTTGATTTATTGGATCTTCTAACCGACTCAATGCTCTCTTTCGGGCTAACGTGACTCTTTGCATCGATTCACATCGATACATTCTTCGGGTCAACGTAACTCTTCGATCCCCCCTAGGCCCATCGGCTCCAGTGCCCCGAAATCGATCGTGGGATTTCACCTTATGCACAAGTTGTCCGAGAGCAATACATGAATGCAACTCTACCAGATAAAACTCTATAATGCACAGATTATCGATCAACAATCATATTCCATCTTTTCTCTTCTTTTCGTATAACAGAGCCAATAGCTCTCGTCTTCTTTTCTCTGTACGGACAAGTCGTATCATTTCTTTTAACAACAAAATGTACCTTCCATACATTTTTGTCTTTATAGCATTCGATAAAGGAACAATGAAACAAATCTTTATTTAAGCAAGCATGGTAAAAGTTCTAAACAATAAGCATGAACTCTACCCTTGATAGCATACTATTCAGGGACATGGAAACATTCTCTGTTATCATCTTATTATGCATGGCAAGGTTCTTTCATTCTTAGCTATAGTCTACTTTAGCATGTAAACTTCTTATCTAGCATAGCAATAGTGCTATGACATTGAGCATATAATTCTACTCGTTTTTAGCGTACGATCAGGGACAAGTAAGTATTCTCTTTTTCTCTTCTTATCTTGATTAGCATAGCAATGGTTCGTTCATTCTTTAGCATACACTGAAAACTCATATTCTTTATTAGGCATGAAAGAGTCAGAAAGTGGAGTCCTTGTCACTCATCCAGATCAATCGTCTTCTGTTCCAGAGCCAGCAATCCGATTTTTTTGTTCATCTAGTGCCTTCGCGGAGAGGGGCATACAGAATAGAAGATGTCCTTCCCAACGCTTGCTCCTCGCCTTATCTTTCTTCCGAAATCACGTCCGCTTCGGCAGAATTTCAACAAGAATTCCGTAATGTTGATCTCCTTCCTCTCTCTCACTCAAGAGTAGAATATTGCGAAACAAATGAAATGAAGGGGAGAGACTATATATATATATAGGCTACCAAAGATGTTAATAAGGGATCAAACTCTTATCTCTTGAATAACCAATTCAATCCTCAAGGATTTGGTTCAATGGACCTGTTTCAACCATGAAGATAAAACAAATTCCAACAAGGTGGTTAATAGATTATCCGGAAGATATTATTTGATCCTCCAAGATCCTAGAGATCTTCAAGATATCAAAAGATGTTGGAAGATATTCTAAGACATTAAAAAGATCTGAAAACGATATGATTTGCTAGATCGCCTTAATGGGTACTATTTGACATTTTGGCCTCGCCCAATAAACCATGTCCCACCTACATTGGTTGCAGTAACCTCATCTTCTACATTGACCGCAATGACCACGTCGTCTACGTTGATTGCAGCGACATTATCTTTTACTTTTGTGTCTTCAACCAGTAATGGTTTCACGACACGAGATATATTGTCTTCTGCTTGTGTGTCTTGTACGGCCATCAAGTTGAATTATACCGACAGCTCTATGCTCCAGTCACATGTTCTCTTTTTGTCTATTTTGCAGGCTCCCAACAGAACCTACATTAGCTCATTCATCCCCATTTAGTTTGCCATCTAGCCAGAATGACTAATGTGTCATGAATTTATATTATTCAACAAAGCCTAAGGAATGACACTTGAGAGTTACATTATCTTCTCCTGAAGTTGAAAATTAGAATTGTCCAATAGTCCCAAAAAAAACCTGCTTGAGATTCCATAAGACAACTTTTTTTGGGTAAACCAAATGATCTCTTTAGGCATGTTTGGATGGAGGATGTAGGCATCTTTATGGAATTAGGAGAGGATTTTTTTTTTTTTTTGCGGGGGGGGGGGGGGGGGGGGGGGGGGGGGGGGGGGGGGGGGGGGTGGTGATTTTTGTCACGTCCCGACTCGGGAAATCGTTCGTCCTCGCTTGATTTCACCGAATCTATCGTCCTTGCTGGGTTCTGATGTCGTACGAGTTTGGAGTTGCACTCGTACAAGGCAAGATGACATGTTCTCAAAATAGTTATCTTTTGTTTTAACATTTAGCAGCGGAAGAAAACAGAGTATACGAAACAACTCTCTTTATTAAATAAGCAGCGGAATTACAAGGCTTTCAATAGCCCAATTGAATCATGCCAGATTGGCTTACAACACTCAAGTTCTCTCTTGCCCACAATGATTTCATCGTTCCATATATTATGTCTTTTATATCTCGGCCGCATCATCCTGTTGCAAGTAAGAGCGTCCATGCGGCCGCACGCCTCAAAACGCTACGACATTCCATGCCTCAGCCCGTTCAAGCGAAGCTCCACCGCGAACAATCAATTTCCTGCATCCTGCAAGAAATCTGGTGGGGGATCAGTACTAATTCTCTCGCGTACTGATATTGACCCACTTTACTAAACCGACATTAAGTAGATATATGAATCATGCAGCTTAACTTGTGATCTTTCTATATTTTCCTTAGGATATGTTTCATGGCATATTCGAAAGCAGTAACATGTTATCATGGCAAGCATATTATGTTTGATTCATGTAAGCAAACAGACAGGCAACATATAGCAATCTCGTGTTTATTTCGTGGTGCGACTTCTTACCAACATCGACGCACTCACCTTTGCTCCGACGCAAGGTAGATACGCCTACCATCTTTCCCTGTCATGTTATAAGTGATCTCTGTGCAAGATCTCTGTGTGCCTGCACTTTCAGCCCACCGTTCTTTAACTATATCAAGGTCGTTGGCGTCTCCGTGCCAGAATGGACTAAATTTCTTTCTCAAATCGGGTAACCCAACGTCCTCCCCATACGAGATGCTAGCTCGTTTCGGAAGACGCCGAACTTACCATCATTGCGGTTCAACGCATCGATAACCGGTCGCAAGTCGTCTTACATATATGTCTCCTCAAGATTAACCATTTCTCCTAGGCCGAACAGTCCCGGTGTCCCGGCCAATAACCGTTCGAGGAAAATCACCATACCTGTGCACGGGCAATATCTCAAGTCCATTCGACCATGCAACGCGTCTTACTTAAATAGTCAAACATTGTCTTGAGTCCGAAACTTAGACTTCACATCGTCTCGCATTTCTCTTTCTTTCAATGTTCTCACTCTATATTTCTTCTCACTCTTTCTTTCTCTTTCTATGTTCTCATATTCTTTGTACGATTTCGTTCGATGTTTTATCGCCTCGATTCAATGTCCGAGTGAACGACCCGAAGGTCCCAAACAATTCAAGGCAATATGCCGCATTCAATAGTTATTCGATATCCTTTGGCTCGTGCATTCGATGCACGTCTTGATAGGGTATTTAATGTTCTATGGCTCATGCACTAGGGCCCTCACCTTGATATAGTCTTTCTATGTTCTAGCCTTCTAACTCGTGCGCGAGGGCTCGAACGACTCGTGCACTGAGGCACTCGCCAATACAGTTATCCCATGTTCATATGGCTTATGCACCGAGGCGCTCGTCCTTGCGGTATTTCGATGTTCTATGGCACCTCGTACATGTGATGTACGTTTCAATTCAATTGTTCTTAGTGTTCGACACACACTCTGATTTGTCTCCTTCAAGCCACGCCCATGTACTCGATAGGTCAACTAGCATACAACAATACATTTTACTTAGGCATGACGGAGTGGGAAAGAAGGGTTAAAGTCCTACCTTAAGCCGATACGTCTTGTTGTTTCGCTGAGCCGATGCGGCTCAATTTCATAATTTTGTTGTACGGCCAACTCTTCTGACTTAGCCATTCGAGCACTTCGTGCTGCGTTGAACTACTCGACTGATTCAGCCTACCGTGTCCTTGTCTCAGTCCGTTGCAAGGCGATGCTTTGGTTTTGCGGACTGTTGCAAACAAGATAAAATGTCGACCTCTTATAATTCAGCGTAAACGCATAGCCGACACATGAAATCAACTAAAATCAATATTCGTTCGAATCGGACTTGTGCATTGCATCGATTCGATTTCTTAGAATCTTCGAACCGTCTCAATGCTTTCTCTCGGGCCAACTTAACACTTGCATCGATCTTACTCGATGCATTCCTCGGGTCAACGTAACTCTTGTATCGATTCGCATCGATACTTCATCGGATCAACACAACTCTTTGAGTCAACGACTCAGCATAATGCACCGTACGAAGCGGGACATTACATAATATACCACTTAAAACAAGGTTCGTCCTCGAACCGGAACCAACACTCAATCCAAGTGTCTCTAGATCGTTTAACGATCTCGCCCAACTATTATTGTTCCATTTCAAATACTCGTGCAAGCTTTCATTAACTTTCAGTCTTTTCTGCAGCTCGATTTGAATTCAGTATACAACTTGATTTGGATCGTACACATATTCAAGGCGTCCCAGAAATATATGTATTTCAGCCAAGCCTCGTTGCATTGCCTTCCGTTCGAAGTCGCTGCCTAACTATTTCTGAAGTTTCACATTGCAACTCATCTCGATATGATTTTCCTTTGTTGACTTGCAAATGCATCAACATCCAGGACTACGGCCGCTAGGTGACTTACATAGACACCGTGCTTAAATTATTTCGACGCAATTTTTAAATTGACGTTGCACAAAGGCCACAATCTATCCGACACAAAATTTCAATTCGAGTCGACGATGTTCAAAGGCAACAATCGCTTTCACGCAAAGGTGTTTACGGCACGTCTTATGTTCAATTTCGATCGAGTAGAAAACTTCTAGCCAAATTTTCAACTTGTCCGTCTCGCAACATCGAATATCAATTTGATTCACGCAAGCTCAATTACTAGGTGAATCCAAAATCAACGACACAACTGGAAGGTCGTTCTCTTATCGTTGGCTCTCGTGCATCGCACGGTTCTCGCAATCGCCTATCCATATCACCAAGTCGTTTGTGAAATTTCTATTTCAATTGTTGACCAACAAAATCATTCAAGCATTCATGCGACCAATACTCAAATTCCGACTATAAAATTTTCAGTTGAAGTTGTTCCATCAATTTCTGAAACAATACTTCGATCGTTTAGACTTATCATTAACATGCACCACATTATATTTGTTCTCGACGCAATATTATATGCAACATCATATGGGTCTGCAACATTCATTTCGATTTGGCGGTCAAGTCTTCTAGGGGCAGCTGTCCCGAAGCTACGCTCGATAATTGTGGATCATTAACGAATGACAGTTACT
Source organism: Iris pallida (assembly GCA_029216955.1). Lineage (NCBI taxonomy): Eukaryota > Viridiplantae > Streptophyta > Magnoliopsida > Asparagales > Iridaceae > Iris > Iris pallida. The sequence continues at coordinate 61,313,104 of JANAVB010034417.1, read as the reverse complement.
ACGAACCATGCTATATTATTTCGGAGCCAAATCACCTTTCGACGATTTCTATGGGACTCTACCCACGGTCGACATCTGAGATGCTATACGCATCGAAACAAGAGTCGATGACTTTATAGTCTTGTTTTGATCAATCACAAAGTTTATGATCAACCAGTTCGACATTTTCGTATTGCTAATTACAAAAATATCGATGTTGTAGGCCGGCCCCATTGTATTCTCACATCGCGCTTACATTTTCTTGCGTATCTATTTCGATAGGTCATATCAATTTCGATAGCGCGAGGGTCAACATTGAATCTGCATCAACGTCGACATAGCTCGTATTGCATACATCCAAGTTCTCTACAAACTTTTCTATATGCACCAATTCGTTTTCCAATTCACCGCATTCCGCTATACTTTGATTGCGTAACCGAGTTACCGATTATCCAACATCGAACCCTCGAGTTATACGATCATATCCTCTAAGTTTTACGTGATTTAGTCGTACTCAATTGAGCTTCGTCGCAACATAACCAACTATTTCTTAGGCACGATTACCCGTATCAACCAACTTATCACCGAGTCGCAGTTCGTGCGATTCGATTACAATTCGCATTAACCAACATTTTATCGAGTTCGCAATTCGTGCGTTCCGATTATCGTTCGCATCGATTAATATTTTCTTCGAGCTCGCAAGTCGTGCGACTCGTTTATAACGTTCAAGTTTTCCTATCCCGCAGATTCGATTATTGCCTTGAAGCATAATCGTTTCGTTAGTCTCGATCATTCATTCATACAAGTTTACGCCTGATCGTTCTAACCGATTATCGAAGAACACTTGCATCAACATTCCGTCATACAAATTTTCCAATCGAGTCTCGATATGATCCCGTCTGTTGCGTACAAACCTTCTGCAGTTCTCAAAGCGTGTCGATGGAATCCATCGCACCAGTGGTATAGTATATACCACTCAGAATCGAGCCATTCATCGCATATGTTGTCACGCCCCGCTCCCGTAGGAGCGATCGTTCTCGCTAAGGCGTGATGCCGCACGAGCCTAGATTGCGCTCGTGTAAGGCGGGTTCCATAACGGCCGATTTCAGCGGCTGCGACGGGGTCGTCGCACAGAAGTCCCAAGCATAGACATTGAATAATAGTAGCAGAAATTTAGAGCAAAACACAAGTCATTCAAAAGATGCATTTTATTGATATTAAAACAAGGATTACAATGAGGCGCAAGGCCAAGAGTACAATCACTCAAAAGTTCACTCTTCTCACATTACAAGTCACTCAGTTTTCTCTCATCTCTCAATATATGTCTCGAGCCAGCGGATGCTTCAGATAGGCGATGTCCATACATTATGTCCCGTATAAGTCCTGACTCCACGCGGTCGCACGCTCGAATCGCCAATGAACTCCGTGCCTCGACGCATCCAAGCGAGCTCCGTGCCACGAACTTCTACCTGTTCCTGCACATAAACGCTGTGTGGGTGTTAGTACTCAACTGTACTGGTGGAATGAGCTCCTCGTCCACTCATACAAAATCGACACGTTCATTTACTTTTGTGTAACATAGTCCCTTTATGATTGTCTGTCTACTCTTGCCTTGGAATCAGTTTTAGGACAGACGCCTTGGCCTATTTTGTGTCCCTAGACCATCCCGTGTTTGCAACAACAACGCCAACACATACTTTGCCTTTAGACCCTTCTCGTACCAACAACGTTAACATATCATGTTGTACTTGCCTTTCGGTACATAATCAGAGACGCGACTACACGATAGTACCCAATTTCCACGTGACCGTGCTACAAGTCTATTGTGCCGTGCCTCGCAAACTCAGTGTGACTTAACCATATTGCCGCCTCGCAGCCCTTGCTACTTTAATCACCAACTGACCCAATCAAGACTTGTGGACTAAATGTCACTCGACCGACTTTGCCTTGCGGCGTTTCCTAACTTAAACTCAAGATGACTCAAATCCAACTTATGCAACTTATATGCCGACAACTTAAGACTTGACGCTACATCTCGTGCCGAAGCACGATGTCTTCGTTGCAGCCAAATCTTAGGCCCAAACATTGTCTTCTAATCGTGCACGCATTCGACTCGACTCATTGATATAGTGCACACAATACTCGACTCAATCCAAAGGCATACACACGGATCGCTGCCCATACTGACTCATCTATATGAACTAGTCACTAGCGCCCAACGCTATCCTGGACACCATAGCTTGTTAGACGGACGCCCCTTGCCGGTGCGAGTAGCGAGCTCCGCTGCAAGTCCCCGCCTAACCTGTGCGGTCATCCAGCACTGCTAATCATGTCTCTATCAAAACGGTCCCGTTGGCCGCCTGGGTTGCCGTTCGAGAAACATTATCTCATCTTGTACAAGTTGTCCAATGACCATGCAAGACTCGACTCGAACTGACGTCTCACACAGTCATTCTACTTCTAGTGTTACCATCTCTTTCAGGGCCAAGTTCAATACTTCTCACATCTGAGACTGTCTTGACGACCCATGGTCGCAAGCCTTCTTCTTTCTTGTCCTATCATTTCATTCAACTCAGGAACGACTATTCGAAAGTCCTTTCCAAACTCCAAATGAATCAACCGTGACCCGTGCCTTAGAAACACTGAGTCCGTGACATCCTGCCTTACACCAATTGATGTTCTGGATGATACTACTGCCCAAGACATACCTATACAACGAGCCTTACGGTCGTGGAACCAAGTAATTTCGACAACCGCAGAAAACATAGGACAATGCTTAGAAAAGACTTTGATAGCCTATCATAACTTAGCCTAACTTAATCGTGCAACAACTTGACGAGCAAGGACCGCGTCAAGCCTTGGACGATGGGACCGTGCATGCGTTATGAAGTGTTATGCGGACGACGCCTATGACTTAGGCTAACTCTTAGCTTGTGACGAAGACCAACTTTTCCTTCTCCCAAGCCACGGGACGAAGGACCGAGTGTCATTTTCAGAGCACGCCATGCACAAACTCTAAACCGACCGTTGGACCTTTCCATATTCTAACTCAATTCGACCCGTCAAGATTATTCTCTTATCTATATGGATTCGTCTCTTTTATTATCAAGCCTACTTGTGCAAGTTGAAAACATGCGATTTATTATGTGAAGGCTAAGATGAGGCGAGTGCACCGAAACTACTCCACCTGAGCGAGGAGTCGCCTCGACCGAGCGGGCCTTCGAGTCACCGTTGCAAGGCTGTCCGAACGCCGTCGGCGTTCCGATTCCTCCGATTGACTGAGCGGGACAGGGCACTACATCATACACCACTCAGAAAAAGTTACGTCATCGAAACTAACTGAGTACACTTATCGACTTATAACTTGATTCAACATCCTACGTTTTTCGCACACATTTCTCCTATGCGTTCCCTAAATCCGAGCCACGCTCGTACTACCATCAATCTTTTCTTTGAAATACTATTTTGAAATCCTCGACACTTTTCTATTTCTCTAGTCTCACTTGATTCAACGTATCACTTAGTTGGATCGTGCACATATTCCAGGCGTCCCCAAAATACATGTATTTCAGCCAAGCCTCGTGATAGTGAATTCCGCCATTACCACTCGAGTCGGATCGTGCACATATTCAAGCGTCCCTGATATACATGCATGTCAGCCGACGCCTACGAGTGGTATTTTCATATCCCTGAATCATTCCATTCATCACTACCAATATCCCAATCAATCAATCCTCAAGATCACTCGCACCGATGCTAACTATCGCAACATGGACGTCTCGCCTAACCGCTAGGCCATTTTTTCTAGGCTAAAGTCAATCCGTCAGTATTGGAATCATAGATCCCAAACAATAATATCAACACTGACCCCATCCTAAGATCAAACCAAAGTTGATAATACAGGTTTTCTACCCAAGCTCGCATCACTCTAATTTCTAAACATCGAGCATAGATTCCTATTCACATCCAGACATTCGTCGCACGGGGTCTGAGTCATTCAGCAAAGCCATCCTATTGTAAGTTCACTCAACCAAATCTTTAACACATCAATATCGCTCGACTAACAAGCCATTTCGTATAGTCTATCTCTTCGAACACGTTCGACATAATCCACCTATCAATCATTCTCAAGTCAAGCACGCTACGACACGATTCATCGCTAAACCATAATTCACATTTCATACACCCTAAGTCATTCATCCCAATTCACGTAATCGATCACAAGGTCGTCTGACTTAACAATATGCCACGCCCCGATCTCACGCGAGTCCGATTATCTACGGTGGGCATGAAATCACCATGCAACGCTCAAATCACCATGCAACGCTCCCGCGGGATAATCATCCTCATCGGGACGTAACTCTTGTTTGAGTCTAGACTAGTTCATTCTCGACGCGCGGATTGTTCCTACTCAATCCTCAAGTTTCATTCATTCGTTAATCACAAGTCCTACAAATTCTCGAATTCACCTTCGCATCAAACCAACAAGTCGAGACAATCCAAATTGCCACGTCCTGATTTCTGAGTTCGATCATTCCCACAATATGAATCACCATGTCAGCGCTCACGCGGAACGATCGCCCCAAATTTCGACGTGACGCATGTGCGAGACTAAAGTTGCGCTCGCGCAAGACAAGATCGTCGACTTTGTGGTTACCAATGCAACCATCAAGACAATTATGTTTTCATTCCAACATCCATTTCAATCAAAATCCTAAGTATAGCATCCATCAGAACGATAACACTTGTATGATCGTCATTCGCCGAGTCAGAGTACCCCCGAGTTACGCATATCGATCTTTGATACGCCTCAATATCACCGATGACATGTGTAACCTGACGATCTTCCTTTGCAACAAATTCCGAGTCGTGTGACTGATGCTATCGTCCAGATGGATAATCTCCTCGACATTCAAAATCAATTTCGATCATTATCCCTCGAATCATTTACATCATCAATTTGTTCAAACCCAAAATTACGTATTTTCATCCGTATATCTTAAGTCATCGACCAACATATTCCCTCAATTCGCATCATTCCTTTGCTAACTCAAATCATCGAGCAACATTCAATCCAATCCTTAGAGTCATTTGCGTAACTTCAAAATTCAATTTTTTCATGTACGCTATCTTCCCATCGTGCTAACTTTTTCTATAAGATCTACCTATCGATTTCCTTTATCAAGTCATCCGTTTGCTACACCTTAACTTTTTCCTCGATTTGATTTGCCTACTCTATCATTTCCACATTTCATACTTGCGTAATCTCAATCCCGTGCTCGTCATTTCTAACATTTGTTCGAATCAACTTATCAAATCTCAAGACTACAACAACTTAATCAACAATACTCAATCTAAGGCCTTGCGTACGTGCGACGCTCGCTGATAGACTCATCGACACCCCCATCCTCAATCGATCGACATTCCTGAAGCTATCGCATACACCACTCAGGGATGAAGTCATTTGACAAATCCTCAAACTATCATTCGAATCTAAATCGACTTCTTCAAAATTTTCGTTCAAACCATTCCTCGAATTCCAAGCACGCTCATCTATATCGCACCGACGTTATCGTCGCTCGATAGCACCCCTATCGATAGTCATCTCACTTTACTCAATCGAGTTCAACTTATTCTTGCTCGACACATTTTCAATCCCACATACGACTTTTCTAAGGTCGACACAACTTTTGGTATATATGCCCAACCCGACTTAGCCAATCGTGCTTAAGCGAACCATCTTTTCGTTTCTTGTCAAAAACCGTTCTCCTACGTTTTGCAAATTACATAGACTTATTATATGGACATTCCGTACGACATTTGAGAGAGAGCGCACCAACGATATCAACTTGCGGAAGCAATAGAGTTAAAGAATTCAATCGATAGTCCAAGGACGTAAAGCTGTGCTCTGATACCATTATGTCACGTTCCGCTCCCGTAAGAGCGATCGTCCTCGCTAAGGCGTGATGTCGCACGAGCCTAGATTGCGCTCGTGCAAGGCGGATTCCATAACAGTCGATTTCAGCGGCTGCGACGGGGTCGTCGCACAGAATTCCCAAGCAGAAACATTGAATAATAGCAGCGGAAATTTAGAGCAAAACACAAGTCATTAGATGCATTTTATTGATATTGAAACAAGGATTACAATGGGGAGCAAGGCCAAGAGTACAATCACTCAAGCTCACTCTTCTCACATTACAAGTCACTCAGTTCTCTCTCATCTCCAATACATGTCTCGAGCCAGCGGATGCTTCAGATAGGCGACGTCCATACACTATGTCCCGTATAAGTCCTGACTCCACGCGGTCGCACGCTCGAATCGCCAAGGAACTCCGTGCCTCAACGCATCCAAGCGAGCTCCGCGCCACAGCTTCTACCTGTTCCTGCACATAAACACTGTGTGGGTGTCAGTACTCAACTGTACTGGTAGAATGAGCTCCTCGCCCACCCATACAAAACCGATACGTTTATTTACTTTTGTGTACAGTCCCTTTATGATTGTCTTTCTACTCTTGTATTAGGATCAGTTTTAGGACAGACGCCTTGCCCTATTTTGTGTCCCTAGACCATCCCGTGCTTGCAACAACAACGCCAACACATACTTTGTCTTTAGACCCTTCTCGTACCAACAATGTTAACCTATCATGTCGTACTTGCCTTTCGACACATAATCATAGACGCGACTACACGATAGTATCCAATTTCCACGTGACCGTGCTACAAGTCCATTGTGTCGTGCCTCGCAAATTCAGTGTGACTTAACCATATTGCCGCCTCGCGGCCCTTGCTACTTTAATCATCAACTGACCCAATCAAGACTTGTGGATTAAGTGTTACTCGACCGACTTTGCCTTGCGGCGTTTTCTGAATTAAACTAAAGATGACTCAAATCCAACTTATGCAACTTATATGCTGACAACTTAAGACTTGACGCTACATCTCGTGCCAAAGCACGGTGTCCTCGTTGCAACCAAATCTTAGGGCAAACATTGTCTTCCGATCGTTCACGCATTCGACTAGACTCATTGATATAGTGCACACAATACTCGACTCAATCCAAAGGCATACACGCGGATCGCCGTCCATGCCGACTCATCTATATGAACTAGTCACTAGCGCCCAACGCTATCCTGGACACCATAGCTTTTTAGACGGACGCCCCTTGCCATTGCGAGTAGCGAGCTCTGCTGCAAGTCCCCGTCTAACCTGTGCGGTCATCCAGTACTGCTAATCATGTCTCTATTGAAACGGTTCCGTTGGCCGCCTGGGTCGCCGTTCGAGAAACATTATCTCACCTTGTACAAGTTGTCCAATGACCATGCAAGACTCGACTCGAACTGACGTCTCACACAGTCATTCTACTTCTAGTGTTACCATCTCTTTCACGGCCAAGTTCCATACTTCTCACATCTGAGACTGCCTCGACGACCCATGGTCGCAAGCCTTCTTCTTTCTTGTCCTATCATTTCATTCAACTTAGGAACGACTATTCGAAAGCCCTTCTTTCCAAACTTCAAATGAATCAACCATGACCCGTGCCTTAGAAACACTAAGTCCGTGACATCCTGCCTTACACCAATTGATGTTCTGGATGATACTACCACCCAAGACATACCTATACAACGAGCCTTACGGTCGTGGAACCAAGTAATTTCGACAACCGCAGAAAACATGGGACAATGCTTAGAAAAGTCTTCGATAGCCTATCATTGTAGTGCCCCGCTCCTAGCGGTTCACTATGTAAGGCTTGTGGCTTGGTTAACTCGGTCGGAACCGAGTATTGGGGAAACTTACCGTCGGCACCGAATTGATCACGGACAAGTGCATAAGAACCTTTCCAACAAATGGATTGGTTTCTCTTGAAATGCGTCCAAGAGTTTTCTCTGGATGTTTTGCTGCTGGTTTTGTTGCTTGGTTTTGATGGATGCTTTTCTGAATGATTTTCGATGATTTGATTCTTGTCCATTTTCATCGATTTGCATAGCATTCATTCTTGAGAATTCTGAGAGAAGAGAACATAACGAGACGGAGTATTAACCAAGCTTTTGGTGCCATTGCAGACTGACGCGTGACGGAAGGCTAAGCGCGCAGGTGTCCCTCTCTCTCTCTGCGATTCTCTAATTTGGTGAGTGTGGATCTCTATGGTGGTATTGTCCCTCTCGCTATTCCTTCATGCCAACTAAATAATTTGCCTTGCAATATCCGTTGATCGATACCAAGTTGCTAATGTCACAAGTCAATACCACTAAGAAGCCAGAGAATGAAATGTAATGAATTGATTACACTGTTAACAACATTGAGATTTTGCTCGTCCCTTTGAACATGGAAATGAAACGAATTGATGCCTATGATGGTGGAATATGAAATGTTGAGAATGAATATGTGCCTAGTACTTCAATATTCTATGCACACTATATTTGTTGAGTAGGACACACATTCGCATGACCGGGGACAACTTGTGTACAAGGGGGTGACTGCTTCCTTGGACAGTATGCCCAGCGCTGGGGCCGATCCGACCATGGAGGAAGTGTAAACGTACTTTAAGGGTACGTGGTGTCGGGACATTTCATTAGGGCTTGCAACCCAAGTGAAATGGCGCACCGATTACCTTTCGAAGTCCTATATGGCAACGTCCGAAATGGTGCACTAACACCAATGGTCATGTTGTAAGGATGTATGCTAATCAATGTCTTATGCAGGGGCGGTAAGTAAATTATTATTATCCTGTAACTTATGCAGGAAAGTTGGATTCGGCCAACGGTAAACATGGTTTCATGAAATTCCATGTTGCCTTAATTGGGATTCACTCAAAATGTTGACTGTTCCTAATAAGTTCATATCTTTAAAATGCTTGTCATTAATAAAATGTTGGTTTAGCTGAGTGGGCCAACGGGGCTCACCAGCGTATTGTTATAATGTGCTGACCCCTCCTCCACAGGTACTGGAGAAGGCTCAGGCGCACGACTGAACTAAGGCTTCCTGATTTGCTACTACTTTCAAGTTGTTTTCCCTAAAGACGCACAAAGTATTGCGGAGTTTTCAAAAGATTGCTGCTTATATTTCAAAGTATTAAAGGGACATGATGTATGGAACGTGAAGTTATTTTATGGCAGCCTATCAGTTGTACTTCTTTTCATGAATCAATGTAGCCGAAAAGGTATTTCAAATATTATCGAGAAAAGTTGTATTCTGATTACAATTATCAATAAAATGAGTATTTCTTCTTCCTATATTGTGTCCTCAATGTTTCTGAAATGTGGCTGGGTTTCAAATGTTTCTAAATGACATAACAGTGCAAGTTCTTGCCTTGTACAAGTGCAACACCAGACTTGTACGGCATCACGCCTTAGCGAGGACGAACGATTCGGCGCGAATCGAAGCGAGGACGAAAGATTCTCCGAATCGGGGTGTGACAATCATAACTTAGCCTAACTTAATCGTGCAACAACTTGACGAGTAAGGACCGCGTCAAGCCTTGGACGATGGGACCGTGCATGCTTTATGAAGTGTTTATGCGGGCGACGCCTATGACTTAGGCTAACTCTTAGCTTGTTGCGAAGACCAACTTTTTCTTCTCCCAAGCCACGGGACGAAAGACCGAGTGTCATTTTCAAAGCACGTCGTGCACCAACTCTAAGCCGACCGTTGGACCTTTCCATATTCTAACTCAATTCGACCCGTCGGGATTATTCCCTTATCTATGTGGATTCGTCTCTTTTATTATCAAGTCTACTTGTGCAAGTTGAGAACATGCGATTTATTATGTGAAGGCTAAGATGAGGCGAGTTCACCGAAACTACCCCACCTGAGCGAGAAGTTGCCTTGACCGAGCGGGCTATCGAGTCACCGTTGCAAGGCTAAGTTCGAACGCTGTCGGCGTTCCGATTCTTCCGATTGACTGAACGGGACGGGGCACTACATATGTGGTATGACATATACTACTCAGAAATCAAGTCATTTCCCTCGCATCATACTCTGTATGAACCAACGGTCTATTTCGACTCACGATTTCTGCAGTGATCATGCCGATTACGACCGTAACTTTTTGATAAATCAAAATCCGACACAATTCGGCCAATGTATTTATTTGCTAACACAAGTTAGGTGCGCAACCGAACCGATTCGTTTCCATCGATTTATGATTTCTGTTCCATCCGTTGCACCTCGTGCCACGATTTATTTCCGTGTCCGTTGCACCTTGTGTAACAATTCATTTTCGACATTCGTTGCACCTCGTGCAACGATTTATTTCCGACATCTGTTGCACCTCGAGCAACGATTCATTTCCGACATTCAAAGCCAATGCTCGAATCCGTTCAACACATTCGATATCGACTTTCACGTTCATTACAACGCATCATTCACAATCAACTCGTTGCAATTCATGCAACAACATTCCACGATTTTCGTTATATCGATGCAACCAACATTTCTTATACCGACTTGCTGCATTGAACAATAAATATCTCGATTCACATTTCACAACGTGTTGCACTTGCAGCAACAAACATCTCAATTCACATTTCACAACGTGTTGCACTTGCAGCAACAAACATTTCGATTCATCACGACTTGTTGCACTCAATGTAATAAACATTTCACGACTATACTCAACAAACATAATGTAAATTTCGTAATACGTACGGCAAAATTACGCGACTTTGTATTAGACTTATTGTATGGAACATCCAGAGCGGCATCGAGTAGAGTCGAGTCATTCGATTATGGTGGACAACTTTTAGAATTGAAATGAAGCAACCGTCCTGAGGAAATTGAACCTAGAGCTCTGATACCACTTTGTCACGTTCCGACTCGGAAAATCGTTCGTCTTCACTTGATTTCACCGAATCGATCGTCATCGCTAGAGCGTGATACCGTACGAGATTGGAGTTGCACTCGTACAAGGCAAGATGACAAATTCTCAAAATGGTTATCTTTTGATTTAACATTTAGCAGCGGAAGAAAACAGGAGTATACGAAACAATTCTCTTTATTGAATAAGCAGCAGAATTATAAGGCTTTCAATAGCCCAATTGAATTATGCCAGATTGGTTTACAACACTCAAGTTCTCTTGCCCACAAAGGATTTCATCGTTCTATACATTATGTCTTTTATATCTCTGTCGTATCATCCTGTTGCAAGTCCGAGCGTCAATGCGGTCGCACGCCTCAAAATGCTACGGCATTCCATGCCTCACCGCGTTCAAACGAAGCTCCGTCGCGAGCATTCAATTCCCTGCATCCTGCAAGCAATCTGGTGGGGGATCAATACTAATCATCTTGCTTACTGATATTGACCTACTTTACTAAACCGACATTAAGTAGATATATGAATAATGCAACTTAACTTGTGATCTTTCTATATTTGCCTTATGATAGGTTTCATGGCATATTCGAAAGCAATAAAGCATGTTATCATGCAAGCATGTTATGTTTGATTCATGTAAGCAAACGGACAGGCAACATATAGCAATCTTGTATTTGTTTCGTGATGCGACTTCTTACCAACATCGATGTACTCACCCTTGCTCCGACGCAAGGTGAATACGCCTACCATCTTTCCCTGTCATGTTATAAGTAATCTCTGTGCAAGATCTCTGTGTGCCTGCACTTTCAACCCACCGTTCTTTAACTATATGAAGGTCGTTGGCGTCTCCGCGCCAGAATGGACTAAATTTCTTTCTCAAATCGGGTAACCCAACGTCCTCCCCATACAAGATGCTAGCTCGTTTCGGAAGACGTCGAACTTACCATCATTGTGGTTCAACACATTGATAACCGGTCGCAAGTCGTCTTACAAATGTGTCCTCAAGATTAACCATTCCTCCTAGGCCGAACGGTCCCGGTGCCCCGGCCAATAACTGTTCGAGGGAAATCACCATACCCGTGCACGGAAAATATCTCAGGTCCATTCGACCATGCAACACATCTTACTCAAACAACCAAACATAGTCTTGAGTCCGAAACTCAGACTTCACATTGTCTCACATTTCTCTTTCTTTCAATGTTCTCACTTTCTTTTTCTTTCTTCTCACTCTTTCTTTCTCTTTCTATGTTCTCACATTCTTTGTACGATTTCGTTCGAGTTCATCGCCTCGATTCAATGTCCGAGTGAACGACCCGAAGGTCCCAAACAATTCATGGCAACATGCCGCATTCAATAGTTATTCGATATCCTTTGACTCGTGCATTCGATGCACGTCTCGATAAGGTATTTAATGTTCTATGGCTCGTGCACTAGGGCATTCGCCTTGATATAGTCTTTTTATATTCTAGCCTTCTAACTCGTGCGCGGGGGCACGAACGACTCGTGTACCGAGGCACTCGCCAATACAGTTATCCCATGTTCATATGGCTTGCGCACCGAGGTGCTCGTCCTTGCGGTATTTCGATGTTCTATAGCGACTCGTACATGTGATGTATGTTTCAATTCAATTGTTCTTAGTGTTCGACATGCACTACGATTTGTCTCCTTCGAGCCATGCCCGTGGACTCGATAGGTCAACTAGCATACAACAATACATTTTACTTAGGCATGACGGAGTAGTAAAGAAGGGTGAAAGTTCTCCTACCTTAAGCCGATACGTCTTGTCATTTCGCCGAGCCGATGCGGCTCGATTTCATAACTTTGTTGCACGATCAACTCTTCTGACTTAGCCATTCGAGCACTTCGTGCTGCGTTGAACTACTCGACCGATTCGGCCTACCGTATCCTTGTCTCAGTCCGTTGCGAGGCGATGCTTTGGTTTTGCGGACTCTGTTGCAAACGAGGCAAAATGTCGATCTCTTATAATTCAGCGTAAACACATAGCCTACACACGAAACCAACTAAAATCAATATTAATTCGAATCGGACTTGTGCGTTGAATTGATTCGATTTTTTAAAATCTTCGAACTGACTCAATTTTTTCTCTCGGGCCAACTTAACACTTGCATCGATCTTACTCGGTGCATTTCTTGGGTCAACGTAACTTTTCTATCGTTTCACATCGATACTTCACCGGGTCAACCCAACTCTTCGAGTCAACGACTCAGCATAATGCACCGTGCGGAACGGAGCATTACAATTTTGATGTATGATAACTTTTCACATCTTGTCCCCTCCTATTTCCCTTACCCCACATGCTTTTTCGAAAAGAGGATGTGGGGCGGAACTCATTTTTTTGTAAAATTAAGAATAAATATTTAACTGATTAAGATGACTTATCAGGATATATATATACTTAATTAATACTAACAATTAGTGTTACTTTTTTTTATTACTAAATAATGAAAATAATCATATTACTGTCCAAAAATAAACAATAAAACTAATTAGTACTAATTAATATGTACTAGACATAGTAAATAGCAATTTACTATTCGTAAACGATACTAAAACATTCAATTAATATCAAGTAGCTAATAGTGTTGATTAATATTAAGATAATTAACTATTAGAAATAACTAAACTGACACTAATAATTAACTATAAATTTAGTTACGTAATTGATTAGTTCTTATTTTTACTATTATGTAGTTTCTTACTTCCTCACCTCCTTCATGTTTAGCCATCCAAACACATTTTGAAAGGAGGAGACAAGAAAGTTACTGAAAGTCAAAAGCATATTCACTACTTGGATTTGTACTTCCCCACTTTCCTCTCACTTTCACTGTCCACAACATGCCCGTATTATTGTGGCAACACTTGAACTTTTCTCCTATGCATCGTTTTTCTAGCTAATTAAAGTCGTTAAATATCAGAAATCCCAAAGTTGAGCAGGTTTTTTTTAACTCGTATAAACTTCGACTGTTGTGTTAAGGCTTTCTTTGGTGACCATATGAAATGTCTTAATATCGAGCCCATTCATCACTATCCACTGATAGTTTTAATACTTTGATAAAGTTATATGCTGGTGCTCGATACTTTTAGGATCAAATGATGGTTAAATAAATACCAAGTAAAAGTTCCTTTAGATTCATGAGAGCTTATAACTTGCGGTTTACTTGGACTAATATATGTACGATTCTTTTCCTTTTTACAGTCAATTGGCTCCTTGCAGAAGAAGTACTCCATTGGCTCTTTTGAACTGCTGAGCAAGACAGCTCCCATTCAAGCCCTTTCTCTCTTAATTCTGGGCCCTTTCATAGATTATTACCTGAATGGCAAATTCATATTAAACTATAAGTTCAATTCCGGTGTAATTGTAAGTTCTTGTCCCTTCTTGCTCATATATATCGCTGAAATCTTGCAAGAACTGATGTGTTAAACTAATCGTGCAGTTTTTCATACTTCTCTCGTGTACACTTGCTGTGTTCTGCAACATCAGCCAGTACCTTTGCATAGGCCGTTTCTCAGCAGTGTCTTTCCAAGTATTAGGCCACATGAAAACAGTGTGTGTGCTTACCCTTGGTTGGCTACTGTTTGATTCGGAACTCACACTAAAAAACATAATGGGAATGGCTCTAGCTGTAATTGGCATGGTAATATACAGCTGGGCTGTGGAGATTGAAAAGAAAGCTGTTGCGAAGATTGCTCTTACAAAGACCAGCATGACTGAAGAAGAGCTACGCCTATTGAGGGATGGAGTGGAAAATGCACCTAGGAATGATATGGAACTTGGGGAGATGAAAGTATAAACTTAATTGGCTTGTGCTTTAGTTCCTCTCTACTTTTAAGCATTTACCCTGGAGTTATTGGTGAAAGATTTCTTGAACTGTTGAAGGGCTCCGGCTAAACTATGTTTTATTTATGGGGATCATTTCTTTCTTTTAGGGGATTGGGTAGTAGTGAGGTTGGGAGATGTAAAGTCGATTTATTGTCGTGTGTTCTCAATTGAATCATAGTTTTATCAAGTCTAGATTATAAGTGAACCTATGTGCTACATAATAGTTTCTGTATGAAATTACAGTTAAAAACTCTTTCATGTTCTGCATGGCAGTTTTATATAGAAATGCAATTGATATTTGGGCAGCTGAATAAAATATGCTCTTTTTCATGTTTTAGCAGTTTATTTTTTCTTTAGAGAGAAATCTTTAACAGATTTTAAGTATATGATTTGTATGGATAAATTGTTCACAGTGCTTAGATGTAATTAGGCACTCAGCTTTGCCATTGTCATTGATCATATCCTGCGGTGGTTTGTGATCGACACTATTACTGTCACTGCTTCCAACATTGATATAAAATGTATTAGAACTAAACCTTCTGTGGCCAGACATAATATATGCCAATCATTGTGGCATAGTCCTATCTAACGCAGTACACGCCTTATGCTCATGAAATGTTCTAATGCATCAAGATATGCACCTTTGCACAAGCAATGTTGCCATCCTTCTACAGATGAATGCAAATATTAATTGGAGAACTCTGGATAGACTGATATGCCATTGTTGAGCGTATGCTTCTCTAACTGGTTTGTCCAAACTAGAACATCAAAGGCTGCATTATGTTTCTTGCACTTCTCTCTCTACAGATCGACCAAGTGCCAGTCTCCAATGCAGTTGCAACTCATGATACCGCTGGAAAGGAGACAAAGTTGTTTTGGAGTAGTGATTGGCAATGATTATGAACGCTCTATGGATCCGAAGATGATTGACAACTATGTGGGGTTTAGCTAAGAACTGATAACACCAGTTAGTTCTCCACAACGACACATTGCCTCTGCCTAGGATCCATCTGCAGTGCTGAGACACCTACCGGAAGAGATCCAACATAGAGTGCAACGACACATTGCCTCTGCCTAGGATCCATCTGCAGTGCTGAGACACCTACGGGAAGAGATCCAACATATAGCGAGACACCTACGGGAAGAGATGCAACTTAGAGCGCCAGAAAGGTGATAGGGCGCCAGAGAGGTGATAGTGAGGTGACTTATATCCGGTGAGAAGCGGATCTCGGTAATTTTTATACATGTAATGAGCTCAAATAGAATCCTCCTTAATGAAAGTCCAGCATCTTTTAGCACGAAGATAATGCATATCCTGGATAAGCAAACGAATCCCAGGGCCTACTTTAGACATCAATCAACAAACATTACTCCAAGAAATCCATTTGCGCCGAGATTCCCTATTGTTATTCCATAGGAAGTCGGCCATATATAATCCTCTCCCTTGCCTGAATACCCATGGGAAATTCATAACAGATAAGGCATGGATTATCACGCCCCGATTCAGCAGAACCGATCGTTCTCACATGAGCATGATGTCGTGCGAGCCTAAGTTGCGCTCGCACAAGGCAAGCACCGAAACAGTCTATTGAACAACTACGTGACAGAGTCGTACGGAAGTCCCAAGTAGAAATATTGAATAAACACAAGATGTACAGAAAAGAATCCTCTTTATTGATATTGAAATATAAGATTGCAATGGCTCGAAGCCAAGAATACAATCACTCAAGTGCTCTCTCTCATTCACTCGCTCTCTCAATACAATAACTCATGCCCTGAGGCTTACAACTTGAGAACGACGATAAAAATAGGTGATGTCAATACATTATGTTCTGTATACGAGCGAAGACTTCGTCGTAGACGCACGCCTTCGAATCGCCAAGAAACTCCACGCCTTGGTGACGTCCAAGCGAGCTCCGCACCGAACGTGTTACTTCCTGCATCCTGCAAACAATCAGGTGGGGTATCAGTACATAGAATGCATTGGTGAGGAGGCCTCTCACCAACTCTATAAAACTAGCACGTTCATTATGTGAGTGCACACTATTATTATGTGGCTTTTCTAATCTTGTCTTAGGATCAACTTCATGGAATATACAAGCAAAGCCTACTTGTGTCGCAAGATCATAACCGTGCCACGCAATAGAATTCAACTTTCCCATATTTGCCTTCCATCCTTCCATGTTTCAATACAACAATACAATTTATAACATCAAGATCACGTGCCATGCTATTGAACCATAATATCACATATTGCGTCGTAACGTGTCTTTGCATAAGCCAAATGTTAGGCTCAATAGTTGTGTTGCGTGCCGTGCATCCATTTGCTTAATCAATTGACGACTTGTATGCAGATTGTCGCTAGCGCGTGACTTAGCCTATGTGAGGGTCACTAGAAATATAAGCCATCCTGCAGTTATAGCTTGGTGTAGACGACAATCCTTGCATTGCGGGTAGCGAGACCCGCTGAAGTTCCTGAATCACCCGAGCTTGAACCTAGCTCAGCTATCCCAGTTTCCTCCTAGGCCGAATCGGTCTCGTGGCCCAGGGATACTGCTCGATTTAAGGCGCCCTTGTGCACAAGTTGTCCATGACCATGCAAGTCTCTACTCAACTTTATCATACTACTCATACCATTTCTTATCTTAACTTTTCATCTCTATGCAATGCCCAGACCAGGGAGTGCCTCGACGACCTAACGGTCCCGACAACATTTTATGTTTTTATCTCTGAACTCAGGAACGACTATTTGATAGATTTCCTGTCCAACTATGTAATGTCCCGTCCCGCTCAGTCCAATCGGAGGAATCAAAACGCCAACGGTGTTCGGACTTAGTCATGCAACGGCTTGCTCGAAGTCCCGCTCGGTCAAGGCGACTCCTCGTTCAGGTGGATGGCTTCGGTGAACTTACCTTAGCTTAGCCTTCACACTAATAAAATGAAAGTTTTCAAATGCACAAGTAGGCTTAATAATAAAAGAGGCGAATCTACATAGCTAATGGAATAATCCCAAGTTGGGTCCGATTGAGTTAGAATATGGAAAGGTCATACGGTCGGCTTAGAAGTGTTGCACGTTGTGCTTTCAAAATGATACTCGATCCTTCGTCCCGTGGCTTGGGAGAAAAAAAGTTGGTCTAAGTTGCCACAAAGTTATGAACTTAGCCTAAGTCATAGGCGTCGCTCGTATAAATGCTTGATAAAGCATGTACGATCCCATCGACCAAATACTTGGCATAGCCAAAGTATCCCTCAAGTCTTAGTGTACTTTTCTACGATTCAAGGCTTGGCATAGCCTTTGATCGTCCCACGGGTTAAGTTGTTGCACTATTGAGTTAGGCAAGAGTTTTACTGGACTATCGAAGTCATAGCAAGCACTGTCTCATATTTTCTGTAGTTGTCAAGACACACAGTCCCACGGTTGGTTCAGTGAAAGTTACCCACGGTCTACGGCTGTCATGCTCCGCTCCCGAATAATCGGATACGAGTCGGACATGCCCAGCCTTCGTCGTTGGACACGACGAAGTAAGCTGTACAACACTAAGAAAAACTCAAAGTCACAATGTAATGTAAATCAAAACACAACTTTTATAACGTTCCCAGAAATCACCAATATCCATCAAATATTTTAAATACAAACTCAGCCGGAGACAAATCCGGTCAAATGAAATAATATACAATAATGAATCTCTAAGATACAATCTCCAGAAAAATAAATGAAATAATAAAAAAAGCTACAATATCCAAGCAATCACCAGCTCCATGTAATCTCCCACTCACCTGCAACGATCCTATCAGGAAAAGAGCAAAGTACAACCCTGACTAGACAATATACAATGTAATCTGTGATCCAGAGTACAAGGTGAAACCAGAATACTAGAACATGAAATAAAACTGAACTGCGGTACCAGAAATGAAATATAAAACTGCAGGCAATAGATGACAATCAAGATGCTAGACAATGAATACGGCTATCAATGTACAAGACAATCAATCACGATAATCAATATGCAAGTGTGACAATTTTGAAATATTAAAACTAATGTGTGACCGGCTTAGGAGCAATCAATCAATCAATGATGCAATGAGTCAATGAGTCAATTCTACAAGGTCCGGCTTCATCGTACGTGAAGTGTACGACTAGGCTATCCACAATACCTATGTTGGGTGTGGTCACACAAAAGCTAATATTTCCCCCAATCCCCGCAATAAACAATGACGCACAAGCAATGAACAATGACACAAGACAATCGTGTGTAATTCGTGTCAGATATGAGAACATGGCACATGAAGGTAAGACAGAAAATAAGGTACAAGTCAAGTCAGTGTACTTGTCTCGGTTTGGTTGCACGAGAATAGTACTGCATGGTTGTCAATCACCTGGTAATATTTGTACAAGTTATTTAGGGTTTGAAAAATAAAGCAATTATCTAATTATATCTAATTGGTTATCTACTCATCCAGCTAAACATAGTATTTTGAAAATAATAATATTTAGATTAACTCTCTAAATAGAAACTTGTCACAACGTAATTTAGAAACCTATTTAAGCTAACCAATATTTTAGAAAATATATATTTTATAACTTGATCAAAATAAATACTAGTAAAAATGCTTTTTAAATGTTTTAGGAAATATTAGAATATTTGCTAAGAAAACAGTAATAATTATATTATTTTTAGAAACATTTTTTCTATTACTAGAATATTAACAGAATATTTGTATAGAACTTTAATAATTAACTAAAACAAAATCATTCAATAGGAAATGCTACTACTGCTAATCAAACCTAATAATTGAAGTGGAGTCACACTCAAGACAAAATAAACTAGCATTTATTCCTACACTCTACTCTTATACTCTATTAATGCTTCCCTACACCAGCACACAAATAAAATTTGAGTTGACCGTTCAAATTAATGTAGAGACAAGACTTCACCCTTCTCTTCACATAAATTATTCCTACTACTAGGCACAACTGAACAGAACCCACTTTCCATCTCTAATATTTTTTTTCATGCTAACATTAATGGCAGCAACCTACATTATTAATCTATTCTACAATCTCACTCTTTTCACTCTTCCCAACCACACCAAATTTCCACTCTCTTCACCTACTCAAGCACAGCCGCCCAAGCATCACGTGAGCCACTCTCATTATTAATTCCACTTCTTCTACTCTGAAAAGACAATGCTACATAAATTTCCTTACTGACCTACTCCTGTCAGCCGAACACTCTTCCAATTTCATCTTCTTCTTCCCACTTCTTCCTCTCCATTCTCCTTTCACTCTTCACTCCACTACTACTCGGCCAAACTCCCATTAATACAGTTAGGAAAACTCACTCCATTTCTCTCCATACTGACAGCCCCTCACTCCATCCGCTAGAAGAAAATCCCATTTCCTTTAACTCTACAAGGAGCAGCCCAGCTCCAGCGTCTCTCCCATAATTCCTTCTTCCATTCCCATTTTCCTACTCTTCAGACCCATCTCCTCATCCACTTATAACTATTTCTCTCATCTACTTCACACACAGTCGGCCACTATTCTCTCATCCTCACGAAATCTTACAGTTGCAACAAACTCCCCAAACCCTAATTTCTAACACCAGAGACAAGAAAGGAGGGGGTCAAGGAGATCGATGGGGAAACTCACCAACCACGGTGGGGATGTCGATCCTCGGTGGCTCAGCGGCAGATCCAGGCGCGGCGAACTCGGCCGTCAAGATCGACGAGGGCTCCAGTCAGCGGATGCAGACTCCTCGGCGGCGTAGGCGGCTAATCGAACTCGGTTGATCTCGAAGTTGGCGTTCTCCAGCGGATTTGAACTCGCTGGCGGCAAAACCTTACGATGGTGCCCGGTTTCGAGGGGCTTGCTCGAAACTCGAAGAGCCGGCACGGAGTTCGAGGGGTCGGCTCGGTCCGTAGAATTGCACAGCTGACGACGAATGATGGCTCGACGCAGAGCTCGAGGAGGTGGTGGTGAGGAACTCTGGTGGATTCTCGTCGAGGACATGGTGGCTCGAGACGGGGTCGAGCAGTGGTGCTCGGAGGAAGACAGAGGCCGAGATCTGACAGGGTCAGTTCTCCGATCTGGTCGATGGCGATTGGTGGAAGCGTGGAGCTCCGGCGATGGGTGGTCTCGGCCGGGTCTCCGGCGATGGCGGTGGTCCTCCGGTGAGAGGCCACAGAAGAGAGAGCACTGTCAGAAATTGTATTAAAATTTGTGTACTGTTGAGTGTGTCAGAATTCATTGGGGACTGTGTCTTTATTTATAATAAAAAAATGTGTGCGTGTCCAGTGGAGAGTGGCAGTGCTGTAATTACTTGTAGATCTGGGGTTATTAGTATAGTGGCAGTAGCAGGTAAATACGAACAGATCTGGGGTAAAATAAAATGGCAGTGTGGTAATTAGGACTAGATCTGGGGTTATTATAGAATAGCTAGTAACAGAATTTTGAATTCAACCCAACAGATTTTCAAAATATGAAACTGATAACATATTTTCAAATCAAAATAGTTTCCACAGATTTCAAAAGATTTTAAAACAAAAATTCAAAAACAGTTTTTAAATTTTTTTTTTTGAAAATAATCATTCCCTCCAAGATTCTCAAAAAATAGGATTAACAAACTTTTAAATTCAAACCAATATAGTTAGTCTCAACTAATTACGAAATTAGTTACTAACTAATTAATCAATAAAATTAGTTTTCTTAATACTTAATATATAATTCCGAAAATGATTAATAATATTATTTGAAAGACAATAATATTATTAAGAAATCAATAAATCAATTACTCCGAAATTGAATACCTATACATAGATATTTAGCTACAAAAATTTGTTTAATTATAAAAAAACACTTCTTTTATGTATTCCCATTAGAAAATTCCTGCAATAAATCGAATCAATGATTTCAAAAATAGTATCCAAAAATAGTTTTCAATTTGAGAAAATTCATTAAAACCCGAAATATTTATTCTAATCGAAAATAGGTTTTCGTAAGAAGCAATATTTAAATTCAAAAAAAATTCTAAAATTTACCAAACATGATTTTGGGAGTTACAAATCTACCCCCCTTACAAAAATTTCGTCCTCGAAATTTCAAGGGTTTTGCAATGTACAAAATCAATCAAAATTTATAAAAGACAACTGAAAGATTTATTTGTGTAGTAAAATAGCAAAGGGCTAACAAGTAGTCACTAGACAATAGGAAATACTGTAAATGCAAGAAAACTCAGAGACAAGTCTCGAAATAGGCAATACAAAGAAATACAGCTACTACAAGCAAGTAAAAAGATAACGGTCCACTCGGCTGCGCTCCTGCAGTTACTACTGATCCTCATAAACTGGGTCCTCCTGCTGCTGCTCTGGTGCTGGCTCCTGACGATTGAAAGTTGCAGGGCAATCCCTCACTTGATGAGTGGCAGATCCACAAATTAAGCATTGCCCTAACTTCTTGCGGCATTCATCGACACGGTGTCCCGAT
Organism: Iris pallida; assembly: GCA_029216955.1. Classification (NCBI taxonomy): domain Eukaryota; kingdom Viridiplantae; phylum Streptophyta; class Magnoliopsida; order Asparagales; family Iridaceae; genus Iris; species Iris pallida. The sequence continues at coordinate 61,290,991 of JANAVB010034417.1, read as the reverse complement.
CGCTTGCAGTATGCGCAAGAAAGGTACACCGGGGTCTGGATCTGTCTCTGCTGCTGTGAGCACCCTGAATTTCGGGTTGATTTTTTTTCATTTTATTTTATTTTCTGATTTATTGGTTTCATTAAATAATTTATTGAATTATTTTTCCTTAAGTGTACTTTTCCGTGCCATTGATATTTGGAGTATCAGGGATGTTCAATTCTGGAAATCCTCTTCACGAGTTTTGGAGTGGACACGATTACCTTCATGACGGTATATAGTGTCCCATCCAAACTTGTTCTCTTGTGCTCTTTCTGCTTCGCTGAACTTCGGTCGGTTTAGACCATTTGATTGATATTTATTTTCCCCACTATTTTCCTTGATCATTTTTCAGCGCGTTACCATGACATTTAAATTGGGAGCGCCAGACCAGTCAGTTTCTTGAAACCAACTCCTCATTGATGATCTACTCGAGACCCTCGTCACCCATGACCTTTGTGTCCCACTCAGACACGTCGTCTTGGGCTCCATTTGATTCGCACAACTTTTCCGACACGTGATCCAATTTTATTTCAGGCCACGGCGTCACATTCATTTTCCAACTTAATTTGTGGGTCCCCTGTCGACCAAAACATGTCCGCCCCAACTATGGACATGGCCCACTTTGAGCCTACTATCCGTCCGCCACTTGTGTCCCATTATTTGGAATTTCCATGTGCTACTTATTTGCCCATGATCATCAACGCCTATTTTAAATTCAATTTTTGCTCAATGTCCGGTTTTCGTCCAATCTGGCTCCACCGAGCCCAGCCCAGCTTCGTGCTACCCTCCATCATGACATCCTCATATTTATTGTCCAAAAATATCAATTTTTTATTTCACCTATTTTTATTATTTAATGGGAAATTTCCATTGATTTTAACCTATTGGAATAACCCATCTTATCTAATTTAATTCCTAGCCTTTGATCCCCTCACAATTAATCCCAACCCTTGATTTCCCCTAGCAGCTAACTCCCATGCATGTGGCCGGCCCTAAATGTTTGGAAAAGTTACTTTTTCTCTCTCCATCATATCTCTCTCTCTCTCCCTTTTCAATTAATACTTATCCTATTATTTCTCTCTTCCTTCCTACTTTTACTACAACACTCATCCACAGCCACCTTCTTCTCCATGTAACCCGACTCCTTCTCCTCCACCATGGCCAGAGCTCCGACCACCTGGCCGGCCTCCACCACTGGCCACCCCCATTCCAGCCTTCTCCTCTCCTTCTCTCCTCCTCCTCCTTCTCCTTCAAGAGCAACCACAACCTCCAACAACCTACACCAACCACCCGACCACCAGCCATAAAACCCGACCTTCCTCCTCCCATGGTCGGCACAGCCCTCCCCATCGCCGTGCCCCGCCACTAGGGCCGCGCGCCACCGCAGCGGCCTCGCAGTGCCCGGCCAGGCCGGCCGCGCGCAGCAGCACTAGCCAACAGTGTAGCGCGTGTGCAAGCCGGCAGCGCATGGGCGCCCCTTGCGCGCGTGCGAGCGAGGGCGTACGCGCCGTTGTCGGCCACGCCCGACGTGGCCGTAGCCTCCCCCTAGGCTGGGCGCCCCTCCGGCGACCCCCTGGGTCTGCCCACTCCTCCTCCAGTGCGACGTATAGGCGATTCGTGCGTTTTGCACGACGTCCCGTCGTGACGCGCGCGAAATGAGATTCGTTTTGGCGTCCCGTTGCAGCAACTTCGTGCGCGTTTTCCTGGAGATCCGACCGTTGGATCGGCGATTTCTTCGCTCCGTCGCAATCTCGGTATATCCACCTTCATCCCTGTCAATTTTCGTCCGTTAATTTTATCGTTTGATACATCAAAACCGGCCACCAAGTTGACCGTTTAAATTGTATTAAATTTGGACAGTTTCGCGGGGCCAACTTCGTCAGCTTGTATCTCCTCCACTGCAGCTCCGTTTGGCGTGCTACCAGTTCTGGTGCGAAGCTGGTATAACCCTCTTCCTGCCCCCTTTAGATTTCATTTCAGTTTGAGCTTGTTTGATTGGTTGAATTCGACGCCAAAGTTGGCCGTCCGAATTCGTAATTTCCAACTTGTAAAATTCTATTTTTGAACACGGGACTCCAGATTTCATTTCTGACACCACCATTAGACTTGTGGCGTCGTTCTGGCATGTTTTCATATAAAATTTGTTAGATTTGGAGAACGTGGGCCCGGGCACGTTTTTCGGTGCAAAGCGGGTCCCACTTTCTGGGTCAACAGGACTTTTTGACGCCGGCTCATCGGAATCCAATTCCGGATATACCGATGAGTTCGTATCGTCATTCTGGACTCGTTGACATATAATTTGCTAGGTTTTGGTGGACATTGGATCGGACATGCATTTCGGTGCAAGTCAGACACCAATATTCGGGCCAACGGGTCATTTTGAGATCGGCTCATCGGAATCCAATTCCGGATATACTGTTGAGTTCGTATCGTCATTCTGGACTCGTTGACATGTAGTTTGTTGAGTTTTGAGAACTTTGGCTCTGGCACGCATTTCCGTGCAAACCGGAATCCCAAGTTCTGGTCAACGGGCCAAATGGAGATCGGATCAACGGAATCCAATTCTGGAGATACCGTTGGGTTCGTATCGACATTCTGGTTTCGTGGACATATAATTTGTTATATTTTATAGACTTGTTTTCTTGCACGTTTTTCGGTACAAAACGGCTCCGACACGGACACCGTTTTGACCCGAAATTATCATTTTGCCTTTGTGTCCAAATTGGACCGTTGGGTAGGCTATCCTAGCTAATTTGACCATTCTGGACACGTTGGCAATGTTTATTTCATCGTCCGACAATGTTTGTTGATAGTTTCTCTGAGTTTAGCCTTGTAATAATTAATTAATGATTAATTCATAATGTTCGTATTTCGGGATTAGTACAACGAAACTGAGCTCAGTCAATTCCAGTGATCTCACATCGCTGAAATTGACAAGATGGGCACGTGGATCACTGTAATAAGATTATCAACCTTACCATTGATATTCTTATCTCGATTTACGTGTCGTAAGTTTCGACGTACAAATAACGAAGTACATTTTATATTAGACTAGAAATTGATCCTGTTTGACCAGAGTTGACCAGTTGACTCAAAGTCAACTGTAAGTCAACACTTGACCTAGTTTGACTAGATTGTTGACCGGAGTCGACCTAGAGATGTTTTGACTTAGAAGAACCTAGAATAATATAGATGGCTAGTATAGTTTTATTTATTTCAACTTGAACACCTTGTAACCTGTGTTGCTTTAAATAGGACTCTGTGGCTTCAGTTGGACCCTCTATACTTATCAGCTCAGGACCACAGGCGAGTACATTCACTGATAGTTTTCATTGTCTTGATATCTACTATATCCGATTCAGTCGTAGTGTTATACTTGATTCCTGACACGACAGTTCACGGACTAGTATACGTCGGATCCTGGCATGAGATGTTATTCCTGGACTTTCTTGGTATATGGGTATGAGATATTTCCGTGTTCCTGTACTTATATAGACACATATTAGGAGTAGGCTGATCACCTGCTCTCGAACCCCGTGTCATGACATGCCATGTCCGGATCCGTGATACTATTCGGGGGATATATTGGAGGAATTATTAGGGGTTATGTGATCAAGCCTTATTGTAACTATACATTGCTAGCGTCACCCTCACCCCACGTAGGGTGTCGCAGATACCTCACTCCCGGTTATCCAGGTTGGACGGCATGATTCTCCGTTGAGTTCACCGCGGATTGCCGTGCCAAGTGGATAACTTGGCCATGCTCTCCCTTTAGCCGATCACATATCGCTCTAATAATTCAAATCACTTTTTATTTATTGTTGTCATGTCTTACATTCCTGTTTCAGCTTTACTTACTGTACTTTCACCATGCTATGATTCATTCTCATATGCTCCATCTGTCTCTTATACTGTACCTTGGTTATGGGACTAGGTTCTGTTCGGAAGAAGGGTTACAACCCCGGTCCTTGTTTGGTTTAAGGGTTGTAACTCGGCTTTCGAATGGTTCCCAAGTCGCCTTTACTCTTTGTCTTGTATTTCATTATTACTGTCTCTTATAGTATTTCTCAATTCACATGGAACTGTTGTTGGTGTTTTGTACTTGCTCATTTTCCTGACAGGATACGTTGACAAATTTTACAGATAGCTCGGGATTGCCTGCTAGCCTAGAGGAGACCATTAGAGGTTGTTTAGTTAGCTATTCTTAGTTGTCTGGAGATGTATTATTTTATGGATTACTGTATTTAAGTTTTGAGATGTATTCTGAGTTTGTATCTTAGACACTTAGATTTCTCTCTGTTGTACCTCTTTTGGATTTATGTTTTATCTATCCTCCTTTATGCTCTACCTTAGATGTGATTGAGTTTACATTCTGCCATGTCACCCCCATTCGGGGAGTATAAACTGTTAGTCTTATACTATTAGATGCATTGAGACCTAGGACAGCGTTCTACCGCCGACACTGCGGCGTAGGCTGGGCGTTGCTACGTTCTTGTGCCCTAATTCTAGGGTGCGGGTCGTGACACGTTTTTAGTGGTAGCCCATGCAGGTCGAGACTAAAGTGTAGTGGTATTCGAACTAGAGTACCACTACAGCCTGCAGTAGGATTAGGATATATTTTGAAGGTACTCAATCACAGATAGGAACCCTTGAGAGATTCCTGGGACGACCCTGGAGAATCTTATTTAACTTCGATTTGAAAACTCTTTTCCATAATTTATTTTATCTTTATTTTCTGTTGTTGAATTTGATTTTAATGGATTATTGTTGAATTTGAGTTTGTATTTATTAATTTTGATGGAAGACTGTCGAATTTTGAATTTTGATGATAGCTGTTGCATCCGAGTTTGTATTTTCGTGGATTTTTGTACATTTTGGATTTTGATGTTCGTTGATAAATTGAATTAATTTTTGAGTATTCATTGTTGATTTAAATTAACTTTTGGCAAGATGAAATTATATGGGCTAGGTCATCTATGTTGTGGAGTCTAGTCTTTTACAGTCATATTAGCTAGCATGGTGAGGACATATAGTCTGACTTGGATCTATTTCTCGGGTGTGGGAATTTAAGATTTTCGCAGCCAAGCGCGCGGCATCGCGAAAATGTTAAATACCATGATTCTAGAGGTATGTGCCAAAGTCGAGGACTCTGTGATTATCGTAGCCTTGCTTACTAGTATGACGAGGATTAGGGTACCATGATTTTGACCTGACGCATATGATTATCAGATTTTACTTTAAATAATTTCGAACACGTTTCTCTACTTTTGTTTCTGTCCTTCAAAAAAAAAATTATTTTTAATTATTAATTATTTTGTTGTTTGCTTCTCATTATTTAACTTAAGAGTAGGTTTGCCTATTTTTATAAACCTTTGTGTAACTTCTTGCTATGAGTTTCTTCTTAATACAATGAATCGATGATTTTGCTAGACTTTATCTTGGATTTGAAAATTTAGCTCTGGATTTCAAAAAAAAAAAATGGTTCTTTTTTAAATAGATAAGCAAAACAGATTTTTATCGTTATTTCTTTCTTGCTATTATTCTTACAAAAAAAAAATGCCATGATTAGTGTAACTTGATAGCTGTTGTTTTGGAACCCAATTTCTCATATACAAATTTCATATGTATTCACGTACACACACGCCTACTAACAACCATACGGACATGTCCCCATACACATGATGCTAGTTTTTCCTCTCTAACGTTCTCTTTATATATATATATATTGTGATTGGATTTCAATGCGAGTGACTTTCGATTCTTTAACTTGTGATTTTGATTTTCTTGGGATAGTGCTTCTTTTTCGGATGATTGGTAGATACCTTTCTTTATTTTGATAAGTACCAGTTTTCATATAAAATGGTAGACTACCTTACAGTTTTGATGGTTTGTTGTCTCTGTAACTTTTTGTTTAGCACCCTGGATTGCTTGTGTGTTTGATACTCTATAACCGTTTTGGTTAGCATGACTAGTATACCTAGATGAGACTTACTACCACCGTATGCCATGACCCTGTATGTCGTTCTTTTGATCACATGATTTGTTTTAAGCTGGGACTTTGATTTTGGGGGTTTGACCTAGAGGGAGTATGGACGTTTTAATTTCGAGGACGAAATTTTTATAAGGTGGGTAGGATGTGAGCACCCTGAATTTCGGGTTGATTTTTTTTTCATTTTATTTTATTTTCTGATTTATTGGTTTCATTAAATAATTTATTGAATTATTTTTCCTTAAGTGTACTTTTTCGTGCCATTGATATTTGGAGTATCAGGGATGTTCAATTCTGGAAATCCTCTTCACGAGTTTTGGAGTGGACACGATTACCTTCATGACGGTATATAGTGTCCCATCCAAACTTGTTCTCTTGTGCTCTTTCTGCTTCGCTGAACTTCGGTCGGTTTAGACCATTTGATTGATATTTATTTTTCCCACTATTTTCCTTGATCATTTTTCAGCGCGTTACCATGACATTTAAATTGGGAGCGCCAGACCAGTCAGTTTCTTGAACCAACTCCTCATTGATGATCTACTCGAGACCCTCGTCACCCATGACCTTTGTGTCCCACTCAGACACGTCGTCTTGGGCTCCATTTGATTCGCACAACTTTTCTGACACGTGACCCGATTTTATTTCAGGCCACGGCGTCACATTCATTTTCCAACTTAATTTGTGGGTCCCCTGTCGACCAAAACCTGTCCGCCCCAACTATGGACATGGCCCACTTTGAGCCTACTATCCGTCCGCCACTTGTGTCCCATTATTTGGAATTCCCATGTGCTACTTATTTGCCCATGATCATCAACGCCTATTTTAAATTCAATTTTTGCTCAATGTCCGGTTTTCGTCCAAACTGGCTCCACCGAGCCCAGCCCAGCTTCGTGCTACCCTCCGTCATGACATCCTCATATTTATTGTCCAAAAATATCAATTTCTTATTTCACATATTTTTATTATTTAATGGGAAATTTCCATTGATTTTAACCTATTGGAATAACCCATCTTATCTAATTTAATTCCTAGCCTTTGATCCCCTCACAATTAATCCCAACCCTTGATTTCCCCTAGCAGCTAACTCCCATGCATGTGGCCGGCCCTAAATGTTTGGAAAAGTTACTTTTTCTCTCTCCATCATATCTCTCTCTCTCTCCCTTTTCAATTAATACTTATCCTATTATTTCTCTCTCTTCCTTCCTACTTTTACTACAACACTCATCCACAGCCACCTTCTTCTCCATGTAACCCGACTCCTTCTCCTCCACCATGGCCAGAGCTCCGACCACCTGGCCGGCCTCCACCACTGGCCACCCCCATCCCAGCCTTCTCCTCTCCTTGTCTCCTCCTCCTCCTCCTCCTTCAAGAGCAACCACCACCTCCAACAACCTACACCAACCACCCGACCACCAGCCATAAAACCCGACCTTCCTCCTCCCATGGTCGGCACAGCCCCCCCATCGCCGTGCCCCGCCACCAGGGCCGCGCACCACCGCAGCGGCCTCGCAGTGCCCGGCCAGGCCGGTCGTGCGCAGCAGCACTAGCCAACAGTGCAGCGCGTGTGCAAGCCGGCAGCGCATGGGCGCCCCTTGCGCGCGTGCGAGCGAGGGCGTACGCGCCGTTGTCGGCCACGCCCGACGTGGCCGTAGCCTCCCCCTAGGCTGGGCGCCCCTCCGGCGACCCCCTGGGTCTGCCCTCTCCTCCTCCAGCGCGACGTATAGGCGATTCGTGCGTTTTGCACGACGTCCCATCGTGACGCACGCGAAATGAGATTCGTTTTGGCGTCCTGTTGCAGCAACTTCGCGCGTATTTTCCCGGAGATCCGACCGTTTGATCGGCGATTTCTTTGCTCCGTCGCAATCTCGGTATATCCACCTTCATCTCTGTCAATTTTCGTCCGTTAATTTTATCGTTTGATACATCAAAACCGGCCACCAAGTTGACCGTTTAAATTGTATTAAATTTGGACAGTTTCGCGGGGCCAACTTCGTCAGCTTGTATCTCCTCCACCGTAGCTCCGTTTGGCGTGCTACCAGTTCTGGTGCGAAGCTGGTATAACCCTCTTCCTGCCCCCTTTAGATTTTATTTCAGTTTGAGCTTGTTTGATTGGTTGAATTCGACGCCAAAGTTGGCCGTCCGAATTCATAATTTCCAACTTGTAAAATTCCATTTTTGAACACGGGACTCCAGATTTCATTTCTGACACCACCATTAGACTTGTGGCGTCGTTCTGGCATGTTTTCATATAAAATTTGTTAGATTTGGAGAACGTGGGCCCGGGCACATTTTTCGGTGCAAAGCGGGTCCCACTTTCTGGGTCAACGGGACTTTTTGACGCCGGCTCATCGGAATCCAATTCCGGATATACCGATGAGTTCGTATCGTCATTCTGGACTCGTTGACAAATAATTTGCTAGGTTTTGGTGGACATTGGATCGGACACGCATTTCGGTGCAAGTCAGACACCAATATTCGGGCCAACGGGTCATTTTGAGATCGGTTCATCGGAATCCAATTCCGGATATACCGTTGAGTTCGTATCGTCATTCTGGACTCGTTGACATGTAGTTTGTTGAGTTTTGAGAACTTTGGCTCCGGCACGCATTTCCGTGCAAACCGGAATCCCAAGTTCTGGTCAACGGGCCAAATGGAGATCGGGTCAACGGAATCCAATTCTGGAGATACCGTTGGGTTCGTATCGACATTCTGGTTTCGTGGACATATAATTTGTTATCTTTTATAGACTTGTTTTCTTGTACGTTTTTCGGTGCAAAACGGCTCTGACACGAACACCGTTTTGACCCGAAATTACCTTTTTGCCCTTGTGTCCAAATTAGACCGTTGGATAGGCTATCCTAGCTAATTTGACCATTCTGGACACGTTGACGATGTTTATTTCATCGTCCGACAATGTTTGTTGATAGTTTCTCTGAGTTTACCTTGTAATAATTAATTAATGATTAATTCATAATGTTCGTATTTCGGGATATGTACAACGAAACTGAGCTCACTCAATTCCAGTGATCTCACATCGCTGAAATTGACAAGATGGGCACGTAGATCACTGTAATAAGATTATCAACCTTACCATTGATATTCTTATCTCGATTTACGTGTCGTAAGTTTCGACGTACAAATAACGAAGTACATTTTATATTAGACTAGAAATTGATCCTGTTTGACCAGAGTTGACCAGTTGACCCAAAGTCAACTGTAAGTCAACACTTGACCTAGTTTAACTAGATTGTTGACCGGAGTCGACCTAGAGATGTTTTGACTTAGAAGAACCTAGAATAATATAGATGGCTAGTATAGTTTTATTTATTTCAACTTGAACACCTTGTAACCTGTGTTGCTTTAAATAGGACTCTGTGGCTTCAGTTGGACCCTCTATACTTATCAGCTCAGGACCACAGGCGAGTACATTCACTGATAGTTTTCATTGTCTTGATATCTACTATATCCGATTCAGTCGTAGTGTTATACTTGATTCCTGACACGACAGTTCACAGACTAGTATACGTCGGATCCTAGCATGAGATGTTATTCCTGGACTTTCTTGGTATATGGGTATGAGATATTTCCGTGTTCCTGTACTTATATAGACACATATTGGGAGTAGGCTGATCACCTGCTCTCGAACCCCGTGTCATGACATGCCATGTCCGGATCTGTGATACTATTCGGGGGATATATTGGGGGAATTATTAGGGGTTATGTGATCAAGCCTTATTGTAACTATACATTGCTAGCGTCACCCTCACCCCACGTAGGGTGTCGCAGATACCTCACTCCCGGTTATCCAGGTTGGACGGCATGATTCTCCGTTGAGTTCACCGCGGATTGCCGTGCCAAGTGGATAACTTGGCCATGCTCTCCCTTTAGCCGATCACATATCGCTCTAATAATTCAAATCACTTTTTATTTATTGTTGTCATGTCTTACATTCCTGTTTCAGCTTTACTTACTGTACTTTTACCATGCTACGATTCATTCTCATATGCTCCATCTGTCTCTTATACTGTACCTTGGTTATGGGACTAGGTTCTGTTCGGAAGAAGGGTTACAACCCCGGTCCTTGTTTGGTTTAAGGGTTGTAACTCGGCTTTCGAATGGTTCCCAAGTCGCCTTTACTCTTTGTCTTGTATTTCATTATTACTGTCTCTTATAGTATTTCTCAATTCACATGAAACTGCTGTTGGTGTTTTGTACTTGCTCATTTTCCTGACAGGATACGTTGACAAATTTTACAGATAGCTCGGAATTGCCTGCTAGCCTAGAGGAGACCATTAGAGGTTGTTTAGTTAGCTATTCTTAGTTGTCTGGAAATGTATTATTTTATGGATTACTGTATTTAAGTTTTGAGATGTATTCTGAGTTTGTATCTTAGACACTTAGATTTCTCTCTGTTGTACCTCTTTTGGATTTATGTTTTATCTATCCTCCTTTATGCTCTACCTTAGATGTGATTGAGTTTACATTCTGCCATGTCACCCCCATTCGGGGAGTATAAACTGTTAGTCTTATACTATTAGATGCATTGAGACCTAGGACAGCGTTCTACCGCCGACACTGCGGCGTAGGCTGGGCGTTGCTACGTTCTCGTGCCCTAATTCTAGGGTGCGGGTCGTGACAGCTGCCTCGGCGATGTCGGTGCTCGAACATGATGCTGATGCTGAGGTGGCCTCTGCTGGGTGTCGGTCCGCTTCGGTGGACCCTGGGAACTACTGGCGCCAATATCTCTGTCCCGCTTGAGCTTCGGATCCATTTCCTTCTCCACTCCCTGAGCAACTTTAAGAATGCTCGAATATGTAGTGGCCTGACTAATAGCTACTGCATGTCGCAGCTCTCTAGTGAGACCCTTCTTGAACATCCAAGCCCTATCCTTCGACGTGCTGACTAGGTTCTCTGCGAACCTGCTGAGTCGGGTGAACTCGGATGTATACTGGGCCACTGACATATTCCCTTGCTGCAATACGTCAAATTGCATCCGAAGCTCGTCCCGCTCCACATCCGGGAAGAACTTCTCCTGGAACAGCAGTTTGAAATCCTTCCAGGAAACTCCGGGCTCTGCTAACTGAGGCTCCTCCCGGTACCAAGCCCTAGCGATGTCGAAAAGTCGCATGCTCGCAACTTCGACCTTCAAATCATCCGGGATCCTCGCCATCTTCAATGACCGTTCAGCATTCTCCAGCCATTCGTCTGCGTGGACTATCCCCTCCTTGCCCCAGAAATCCATCGGGCAGAGGAACTGATATTCCTTGGCAGTTCCTGGCCTCGGCACTGCTGGTGTCGGCATCGCTGGCGGTGCTGGTGGAGCTGGCTCTCTGCTCCTGAGTGCGTCGACGACTGTCGCTCTGAACTGTGCGGCCTGCTGACTCTGAGTCTCTCTGAACTGTGCAGCCTGCTGATTCTGGGCCTCCATGAATTGTTGGAACATGGCCATCACTTGCATGCCATCAAACATCATCGTTGGTGGAATCGGCGGAGGCGGAGGCGGTGGTAGCTGCTCCTGTGTACTGGGTGCAGACTGCTCACTGGTCCCAGCGTTCGTCGTGGCAACCGTCTTGCAAAAGAAATAAACTGTTGATTGCTATATCCTATAAAAATCATAAATTATCCTAAAAATCATAAGTAAATCAAATTTTTCGAATTTTTTTTTAAACATCAATAACCATAAACCATAAACTATTAATCATAAACCATTTTCTTAAACAGTAAACCATTTTCATAAACCATTTTTTATAAACCATAAACCATTTATCATAAACCATTTTTCCGCGGTTCCTATGCTGTGATGAGTTTTCCTTAGCTTTCGCTGGTCCCCCAATAACACTTATTTACCAAAGTGTCATTAGGATAGAGACCTGCATGGGCCACCACTAAAAACATGTTACGCCCCGCTCCCGAATAATCGGATACGAGTCGGACACGCCCAACCTTCGTCGTTGGACACGACGAAGTAAGCTGTACAATACTAAGGAAAACTCAAAGTCACAATGTAATGTAAACCAAAACACAGCTTTTATAACGTTCCCAGAAATCACCAATATCCATCAAATGTTTTAAATACAAACTCAGCCGGAGACAAATCCGGTCAAATAAAATAATATACAATAATGAATCTCTAAGATACAATCTCCAGAAAAATAAATGAAATAATAATAAAAAAAGCTGCAATATCCAAGCAATCACCAGCTCCATGTAATCTCCCACTCACCTGCAACGATCCTATCAGGAAAAGAGCAAAGTATAACCCTGACTAGACAATATACAATGTAATCTGTGATCCAGAGTACAAGGTGAAACCAGAATTCCAGAATACTAGAACATGAAATGAAACTGAACTGCGGTACCAAAAATGAAATATAAAACTGCAGGCAATGGATGGCAATCAAGATGCTAGACAATGAACACGGCTATCAATGTACAAGGCAATCAATCACGACAATCAATATGCAAGTATGACAATTTTGAAATATTAAAACTAATGTGTGACCGGCTTAGGAGCAATCAATCAATCAATGATGCAATGAGTCAATGAGTCAATTCTACAAGGTCCGGCTTCATCGTACGTGAAGTGTACGACTAGGCTATCCACAATACCTATGTTGGGTGTGGTCACACAAAAGCTAATATTTCCCCCAATCCTCGTAATAAACAATGACGCACAAGCAATGAACAATGACACAAGACAATCGTGTGTAATTCGTGTCAGATATGAGAACATGGAACATGAAGGTAAGACAGAAAACAAGGTACAAGTCAAGTCAGTGTACTTGCCTCGGTTTGGTTGCACGAGAATAGTACTGCATGGTTGTCAATCACCTGGTAATATTTGTACAAGTTATTTAGGGTTTGAAAAATAAAGCAATTATCTAATTATATCTAATTGGTTATCTACTCATCCAGCTAAACATAGTATTTTGAAAATAATAATATTTAGATTAACTCTCTAAATAGAAACTTGTCACAACGTAATTTAGAAACCTATTTAAGCTAACCAATATTTTAGAAAATATATATTTTATAACTTGATCAAAATAAATACTAGTAAAAATGCTTTTTAAATGTTTTAGGAAATATTAGAATATTTGCTAAGAAAACAGTAATAATTATATAATTTTTAGAAACATTTTTTCTATTACTAGAATATTAACAGAATATTTGTATAGAACTTTAATAATTAACTAAAACAAAATCATTCAATAGGAAATGCTACTACTGCTAATCAAACCTAATAATTGAAGTGGAGTCACACTCAAGACAAAATAAACTAGCATTTATTCCTACACTCTACTCTTATACTCCATTAATGCTTCCCTACACCAGCACACAAATAAAATTTGAGTTGACCGTTCAAATTAATGTAGAGACAAGACTTCACCCTTCTCTTCACATAAATTATTCCTACTACTAGGCACAACTGAACAGAACCCACTTTCCACCTCTAATATTTTTTTTTCATGCTAACATTAATGGCAGCAACCTATATTATTAATCTATTCTACAATCTCACTCTTTTCACTCTTCCCAACCACACCAAATTTCCACTCTCTTCACCTACTCAAGCACAGCCGCCCAAGCATCATGTGAGCCACTCTCATTATTAATTCCACTTCGTCTACTCTGAAAAGACAATGCTACATAAATTTCCTTACTGACCTACTCCTGTCAGCCGAACACTCTTCCAATTTCATCTTCTTCTTCCCACTTCTTCCTCTCCATTCTCCTTTCACTCTTCACTCCACTACTACTCGGCCAAACTCCCATTAATACAGTTACGAAAACTCACTCCATTTCTCTCCATACTGACAGCCCCTCACTCTATCCGCTAGAAGAAAATCCTATTTCCATTAACTCTACAAGGAGCAGCCCAGCTCCAGCGTCTCTCCCATAATTCCTTCTTCCATTCCCATTTTCCTACTCTTCAGACCCATCTCCTCATCCACTTATAACTATTTCTCTCATCTACTTCACACACAGCCGGCCACTATTCTCTCATCCTCACGAAATCTTACAGTTGCAACAAACTCCCCAAACCCAAACCCTAATTTCTAACACCAGAGACAAGAAAGGAGGGGGTCAAGGAGATCGATGGGGAAACTCACCAACCGCGGTGGGGATGTCGATCCTCGGTGGCTCAGCGGCGGATCCAGGCGCGGCGAACTCGGCCGTCAAGATCGACGAGGGCTCCTACTACAAGCAAGTAAACAAAATACTTCTTTTATGTATTCCCATTAGAAAATTCCTACAATAAATCGAATCAATGATTTCAAAAATAGTATCCAAAAATACTTTTCAATTTGAGAAAATTCATTAAAACCCGAAATATTTATTCTAATCGAAAATAGGTTTTCGTAAGAAGCAATATTTAAATTCAAAAAAATTCTAAAATTTACCAAACATGATTTTGGGAGTTACAACGGCACATAAGGAACACGTTACGTTCAAGTTTAGTAGGAAGGCTATACAGTAGTCGTTCCCTAAATTCTAAGAGAACAAAAAGTTTGAGCGATGGTTTGTCGCCGAGACGGTTCCTCGTTTGGGAGTCTCATGGTTCCAAGCACGTTTTGCTCAAGTATGGTTTCAATGCACGAAAATGCAAATGGGTTTGAGTCGTATCACAAATTAGGCCAGGCATTTACGTGAGTCTAGATGGAGTCTCGTAGGTGCGTAGCCATGGACAACTTGCGCGCAAGGGCAATGTTTCTTCGGACGACAACCTGGGGCCACAGGAATCGATCCAGCCAGGGGGAAATACGGTATAGTTGATGCTGGGTAGGCAACTAGGGATTCGATGGGCTATTATTGGGGCTAGCTACATGTATTGACCGACCCATCCTATTCCTAGCTATGTCCACGACGGCTAGTTAATGCCAGTGACCTTTTATATAGATAAGTTGGCGTGCTCAGTGGCTATCCGCATGCACGATGTCGGTCGAATCAAAGGCAGTATAAACATGGCACAAACTGAGTCAAAGAAAGGTATGCACGGTGACAACACTAGTATGAAGCCTAAGATTTAGCTATAGCAAAGATACGTGCTTCGGTACGAGTTGTGGCATCGAGTATTCAGTTGTTGGCATAGAGTTGCATATATCGAATTTGAGTCATTTCGAGTTAAGTCAAGAAGGGCCGTTAGCGAGTTTGATTAAGTAACGTTGAGTTACGAGGCACGACCCTGATATGTTGAGGCACAGCCATGCTGTCATGACACAAGTATAGGCAAGACTAAGTGGGGAAGCACTGCCTCAATTATAATATGTGCACAAATAAAGTTTATGGCACGACCAAGTCGTTGTATTCCAAATATGAGCCGAAAGGCAAGTACGAGTCGATAAGTTGACGTCGTTGACATGATAAGGGTTTAGAGGCAAGGTATAAGTAAGTTGTTGGTGCTAGACACGATGATGGTCTAGTGACACAAAATAGGCCAAATGTTTATGCCCTAAAATCGATCCTAAGGCAAGAATAGAAAGACAATCATAAATGGTTCATATTGCACAAAGTAAATAAACGTGTTGGTTTTGTATGGGTGGGCGAGGCGGTCACTCTACCAGTACAATTGAGTACTGACACCCACACAGTTTTCATGTGCAGGCACAGGTAGAAGCTCGTTGGCGCGGAGCTCGCTTGGATGCGTGAGGCATGGAGTCCATTGGCACTTTGAGGCATGCGGCCGAATGGAGTCTGGACTTATATGGGACATAATATATGGACATCGCCTATCTGAAGCATTCGCTGGCTTGTCAAAATGTACTGGAAGATGAAAGAGAGCTGAGTGACTTGTATTGTGAGAAGAGTAAAACTGAGTGATTATAATCATAGCCTCGTGCCACATTGTAACCTTTGTTTCAATATCAATAAAGAGCATTTTGAATGACTTGTGTTTTGCTTCAAGTTTCTGCTGGTATTATTTAATATTTCTTCTTGGGACTTCTGTGCGACGATCCCATCACAAGATGTTGTAATCAAACGTTATGGAACCCGCCTTGTACGAGCGCAATCTAGGCTCGTGCGACATCACGCCTTAGCGAGGACGATCGGTCCTACGGGACCGGGGCGTATACAAAGTGTGGGCTTATACACCACGAGTCTTGGCTTGGTTCACATAAAGTACGGTTGGCTAAGTCGGGTTGGACATATACACCAAGATTGCGTTGACCTTAGCAAAGTCATATGTGGGATTCAAAATATGTCGAACAAGAATGAGTTAGACTTGATCCACAAAAAGTATTGGTTAGTTGCGATAGAGGTGCTATCGTAAGACGATATCGTCAATGCGATATAGATGGAACGTGCTTGGAATTTGAGGAATAGTTCGAACGGAGATTTGAAGTAATCGATTGTGAATGGAAAGATAGTTTTGAGGATTTATCGAATGACTTCATTCCTGAGTGGTGTATGGGATAGCCTCGGGATGTGATCGATTGAGGATATGGGGTGCCAACGAGTCTATCAGCAAGCGACGATTATGCAAAGTCTTAGATTGAGTATTATTGAGTAAGTGGTAATGTTAAAGATTTTGACGAGTTGATTCGAACGAACTAGAAACAACGCGCACCGGATTGGGATTGTGCAAGTATGAAGCGCAAAAATGATTGACTAGGTAAAGCTAAATCGAGAAAAAGTTAAGGTGTACGAACAGATGACTTGATCGAGATAATTGATATAATTCGTATACGAAAAGTTAGCACGATTGGATGATAGCGTGCATAGAAATGATTCGAATATTTGAGAATGACTCTAAGGATTGGAATAGATGTTGCTCGATGATTTGAGTTAGCAAAAAATGATGCGAATTGAGGAAATACGTTGCTCGATGATTTAAGATAGACGGATGAACATAGGTGACTTTAGATTTTGAACGAATTGATCATGTAACTAGTTCGGGGGATAATGATCAAATGGATCTTGAATATCGAGGAGATTTTGGAATGTTGAATTCTAATGATAGCATCAGTTGCACGACTCGAAACTCGTTGCAAATGAAGATCGTCAGGTTATGCATATCATCGATGGTATTGAGGCGTATCAAAGACCGATGTGCAATAACATGGGAGTACTCTGATTCGAGGAATGACGATCGTGTAAGTGTTATTGTTCTGATGGATGCTATACTTAAGATTTTGATTAAAATGAATGCTTGGATAAAAAAAGAGAGTGTCTTGATTTTTTGAGGATAACCATAATGTCGACGATCTTGTCTTGTGCGAGCACAACTCTAACCTCGCACATATGTTACGTTGGATTTGGGGAGATCATTCCGCGTGAGCGCTGACATGGTGATTCATATCCAGCGGAAATGATCGAACTCGAAGGATCAGGGCGTAGCAATTTGGGTCGCTTTGACTTGTGGTTTAATGCGAAGGTGAATTCGAGGATTGCTCGGACTTGTGATTGACGATTAAATAAACTTGAGGATTGAGTAGATCCAATATGCGTATCTGAAATAAATTAGTCTAAACTCAATATAAGAGTTATGCCCCGATGAGGATGATTATCCTGCGGAAGTGTTAGCATGGTGATTTCATATCCACCGTGGATAATCAAACTTACGTGAGATTGGGGCATGATATATTGCTATGCTAGACGACCTTATGATCAAACACGTGAATTGTGATAAGCGACTTACGGAATATGGTATGAGAATTATGGTTTAGTAATAAATCGTGTCGTAGTGTACTTGACTTGGATAGGTAGATTATAACGGACGTGTTCGAAGAGAGACTATGCGAATTGCTTGTTAGACAAGTGATAGTGATATGTCGAGAAATTGGTTGAGTGAAATTACGATAGGATGGCTTTGCTGAATGACTCAGACCCCTTGGACTAAGTGTTGCAATTACGAATAGGAGGAATCTATGCTCGAAGTTTAGAAATCGGAGTGATGCAAGCTTGGGTAGAAAATTCTGTATTATCAGTTTTGGTTTGCCCTTAGGATTGGGGTCAGTGTTGATATTATTATTTGGGAACTGTGATTCCAATATTGACGGATGACTTTAGCCTAGAGAGATGGCCTAGCGGTTAGGCAAGATGTCCCTGTCTCCAGAGTTAGTATCGATACGATTGATCTGGAGGATTGATAGAATTAGATACTGGTGGATAGAATGGTTCAAATTGTGTAGACACCACTCACGAGTCTTGGCTGAAATGTATATATTTCAGGGACGCTTGAATATGTGCACGATCCAACTCGAGTGGTGATGGCAGATATTCTATCATGAGGCTTGGTTGAAATACATGTATTTCGGGAAAGCCCAAAATATGTGCACGATCCAACTAAGTGATACGTGAATTCAAGTCAGACTAGAGGAACGGAACGATGTCAAGGATTTTGAGATTGTGAGTTTCAAAAGAAAATATTGATGGTAGAGCGATCATCGAATTTAAGATGAACTTGAATATTGGTTGATCGGGTAGTTTGTCTAAAACTGAGTTGTCCGTGTGTGCGACGAGTATAAGTTACCCAAGTTGAGATATAGTTGTTCGATGTAAAAGTTAACCAAAGCACGAGCGTGGCTCGGATTGAAGAAACGCATAGGCGGAGTGTATCGATGAGTATGTACTCAGTAAGTTTCAAGGACGAAACTTTTTTTGAGTGGTGTATAATGTAATGCTCCGTCCCGCTCTGTCTAATCGGAGGAATCAAAACACCAACGACGTTCGAACTTAGCCATGCGATGGCTTGCTCGAAGTCCCGCTCGGTCGAGGCGACTCCTCGTTCAGGTGGGTGGTTCAGTAAACTTGCCTTAGCTTGACCTTCACACTAATAAGACAAAAGTTTTCAAATGCACAAGTAGGCTTGATAATAAAAAAGGCAAATCCACATAGCTAAGGGAATAATCCCAAGTTGGGTCAGACTGAGTTAGAATATGGAAAGGTCCCACGGTCGGCTTAGAAGTGTTGCATGTTGTGCTTTCAGAATGACACTCGGTCCTTCGTCCCATGGCTTGGAAGAAGGAAAGTTGGTCTAAGTTGCCACAAAGCTATGAACTTAGCTTAAGTTATATGCATCGCTTGTATAAATGCTTGATAAAGCTAGCTCGGTTCCATCATCCAAATACCTGGCATAGCCAAAGTGTCCCTCAAGTCTTAGTGTACGTTTCTACGATGCAAGGGTTGGCATAGCCTTTGATCGTCCCACAGGTTAAGTTGTTGCAATATTGAGTTAGACAAGAATTTTGCTGGACTATGAAAATCATAGCAAGCACTGTCCCATATTTTCTATGGTTGTCAAGTCACACAGTCCCACGATCTCAAGGCTTGTCATATAAAGTATGACTTGAACGATAGTGTCGCATAGAACACAAGTTGGTTTATGGCACGAGCCATAGTTGGTTCAGTGAAAGTTAACTACTGTCTACGACACATAAGGAACACGTTATGTTCAAGTTAAGTAGGAAGGCTATGCAGTAGTCGTTCCCTGGATTCTAAGAGAACGAAAAGTTCGAGCGAGGGTTTGTCGTCGAGGCGGTCCCTTGTTTGGCAATCTCATAATTTCGAGCACGGTTTGCTCAAGTATGGTTTTAATGCACGAAATGCAAAAGGGTTTAAGTCGAATCACAAATTAGGCCAGGCATTTACGTGAGTCTAGATGGAGTCTCGTAGGTGTGTGGTCATGGACAACTTGCGTGCAAGGGTGATATTTCTTCAGACAAAAATCTGGGGCCACAAGAATCGATCCGGCCATAGGGTAAACACGGTATAACTGATGCTGGGTAGGCAACCAGGGATTCGGTAGGCTGTTATTGGGGCTAGCTACATGCATTGACCGACCTATTTTATTCCTAGCTATGTCCACAATAGCTAGTTAATGCAAGTGACCTTTCATATAGATAAGTTGAAGTGTTGAGCGACTATCTGCATACACGATGTCGATCGAATAGAAGGAAGTGTAAACACGAAACAAACTGAGTCAAAGAAAGGTATGCACGATAGCAACACTAGTATGAAGCCTAAGATTTATCTCTAGTAAAGATACGTGCTTCGGCATAAGTCGTGGCGTCGAGTATTAAGTTGTTGGCACAGAGTTGCATACATCAGATTTGAGTAATTTCGAGTTAAGTCAAGAAGGGCCGTTAGCGAGTTCAATTAAGTAATGTTGAGTTGCGAGGTACGACCCCGATATGTTAAAGCACGACCATGCTGTCACGGCACAAGTATAGACAAGACTAAGTGGGGAAGCACTGCCTCAATTATATTGAAGCACGAATAGAGTTTATGGAACGACCTGTAGTGCCCCGTCCCTCTCAGTCAATCGGAGGAATCGAAATGCCGACGACGTTCGAATTTAGCCTTACCACGGTGACTCGAAGACATCGCTCGGTCGAAGCGACTCCTCGCTCAGGTGGGGTAGTTTCGATGAACTCGTCTCATCTTAGACTTCACATAATAATTTGTATGATTTCAACTTGCACAAGTAGGCTTGATAATAAAAGAGACGAATCCATATAGCTAAGGGAATAATCCCGACGGATCGAATTGAGTTACAATATAGAAAGTCCAATGGTCGGCTTGGAGTTGGTGTACGGCATGTTTTGAAAATGACACTCGATCCTTCGTCCCGTGGCTTGGGAGAAGGAAAATTGGTTGAGTAGGCAAAGTTATGAACGTAGCCTAAGTCATAGGCATCGCTCGCATGAATGCTTGATAAAGCGTGCACGATCCATTGTCCAAGGCTTGGCATAGCCTTTGCCTGCCCTATTGGTTAAGCTACATTGCATAACTTGTGGCATAAGTCTAAGCAACCAAATAACTTGTTTGTTCAAGCCAGACACGTGCACGACACGTTCAATCAAGGCAAAGCTTGACGCAGCCTTTGCTCGTCAAGTTGTTGCAAAGTTATGTTAGGCTATCAGAGTAGTAGCAAGCACGGTCCTACGAGTTTTATGGCTGGGTATAACCATATAGTCTTACGGTCTCAAGGCCCGTCATATAGAGTATGACTTGGGCGATGGTGTCGTATAGAGTTCAAGTTGGTTTAAGACACAATGTCACAGACTTAGTGTTTTAAGGCACAGGTTACGGTTAATTCATTGAGTTTGGAAAAAGGGGCTTTAAATAGTTATTCCCGAGTTGAATGAAATGATAGGGCAATAAAGGAGAATGCTCGCGACTATGGGTTGTTGAGGCGGTCTCAGATGTGAAAAGTATTGAACTATGCCCTGAAAGAGATAGTAACACTAGAGGTAGAATGACTGTGTTAGACGTCAGTTTGAGTCGAGTCTTGCATGGTCATGGACAACTTGTCAAAAAGGTGGAGTTTCCTCGAACGACGATCCAGGCGGCCAATGGGACCGGTTCTTGAGAAACATATATTAGCTTGTTACTGGATGACCGCACGGGTTAGGCGGGGACAGTCAGCGGGCGGCTCGCTACCTCGCGCTGAAGGAGAGTCCGTCTAATAAAAGCTAAAGGAAGTCCAAGATAGCGCTGGGCATTAGTAACCAATTCATATAGATGAGTCGGCATGGCGGCAACCCGCATGTGTGCCTTTGGATTGAGTCAAGTTGAATGTTTGTGTGTACAATTAGGACACAATATTGGGCCTAAGATTTGGCTTCAACGTAGACGACGTGCTTCGGCACGAAATGTGGCATCGAGTCTTAAGTTGTTGACATATAAGTTACATGAGTTGGATTTGAGTCGTTTGAGTTTAAGTCAGAAAACGTCGTAAGGCAAAGTCGGTTAGATGGCATTTAGTCCACAAGTCTTGATTTGGGTTAGTTGGTGATTAGCAAGAGCCGCAAGGCAGCGATATGGTTATGTCACATTGAGTTTGCGAGGCACGACATAATGGATTTGTAGCACGGTCACAAGGAAATTGGGTACTATCACGTAGTCGCGTCTCTGATTTTGGGCCGTAAGACAAACACGACTTGATAGGTTAACATTGTTGTTGCAAGCACGGGATGGTCTAGAGACACAAAATAGGCCAAGGCATCGGTCATAAAATTGATCCTAAGAGAAGACTAGAAAGACAATTGATAAGAAGGGACTATGTTGCACAAAGTAAATCAAACGTATTGGTTTTGTATGGGTGGGCGAGGAGTTCATTCCAGCAGAACAGTTAAGTACTGATACCCACATAGTTTTCATGTACATGCACATGTAGAAGCTCGTGGCACGGAGTTCACTTGGATGCGTCGAGGTACGAAGTTCCTTGGCGATTCAAAGCTTGCAGCCGCATGGAGTCAAGACTTATACGGGACATAATGTATGGACATCGCCTTCCGAAGCATCCGCTGGTTCAAGACTTGTATTGAGAGATGGAAGAGAGCTGAGTGACTTGTAATGTGAGAAGAGTGAGCTTGAGTGATTGTAATCTTGGCCTTGCGCCCTATTGTAATCCTTGTTTCAATATCAATAAAATGCATCTTTGAGTGACTTGTGTTTTGTTCTAAATTTCCGCTGCTATTATTCAATGTCTCTGCTTGGGACTTCTGTACGATGACCCCGTCGCAGCCTCTATAATCGACCGTTATGGATCCCGTCTTATACGAGTGCAATTTAGGCTCGTGCGGCATCATGCCTTAGTGAGGACGATCGGTCCTACGGAAGCGGGGCGTGACTTAATGGTATCAGAGCACGACTTTACGGCCTTGGACTATCGATTGAATTTTTTAACTCCATTATTTTCGCAAACTCTGAAGTGTTGCTTCCGCAAGTTGATATCATTGGTACGCTCTCTCTCAAATGTCCTACGGGATGTCCATACAATAAGTCTATATATTTTGCAAAACGTAGGAAAACAGTTTTTGACATGAAATAAAAAGATGGTTCACGTTGCACGGTTAGCTAAGTCAGGCTGGGCATATACACCAAGGATTGTGTCGACCTTAGCAAAATCGAGTGCGGGATTCGTAATATTTTGAGCACAAAATGAGTTGGACTCGATTGAGTAAATGACATGACTATCGATAGGGGTGCTATCGAGCGATGATAACGTCGGTGCGATATAGATGAGCGTGCTTGGAATTCGAGGAATGGTTCGAACGAAAAATTTGAAAAAGTCAATTTTAATTCGAATGATATTTTGAGGATTTGATGAACGACTTCATCCCTGAGTGGTGTATGCGACAGCTTCAAGGATGTCGGTCGATTGAGGATACGGGGTGTCGATGAGTTTGTCAGCTAGCATCGCGTGTATGCAAAGCCGTAGATTGAGTATAGTTGAATAAGTGTAGTCTTAAGATTTGACGAGTTGATTCGAACAACCTAGAAATTGGCGCGCACGGAACGTGCATGGGACTGAGGATTACTCGAGAATGAAATACGAAAATAATTGTGTAGGTGAAACTAAATCGAAGAAAAGTTAAGGTGTGCAAATGGACGACTTGATCGAGGAAATCGATAAGAATCGTATACGAAAAGTTAGCACGACGGAAGGATAGCATGCATGAAAAGTTTGATTCGAATGTTTGAAAATGACTCCGAGGATTGGAATGGATGTCGTTCAATGATTTGAGTTAGCAATGAATGATGCGAATTGAGGAAATACGTTGGTCGATGACTTAAGATAGATGGATGAACAATACGTGAATTTGGGTTTGAGCAAATTGATGTCGTAAATGATT
This sequence comes from Iris pallida, assembly GCA_029216955.1. Lineage (NCBI taxonomy): Eukaryota > Viridiplantae > Streptophyta > Magnoliopsida > Asparagales > Iridaceae > Iris > Iris pallida. Next base: position 61,267,396 of record JANAVB010034417.1, on the reverse strand, counting down.
CGAGGGGTAATGATCGAACTTTAATTTGAATGTCGAGGAGATTATCCAGTCGGACGATAATATCATTTGTATGACTCAAAATTTGTTGCAAAGGAAGATCGTCAGGTTATGCATATCATCGATGGTATTGAGGCGTATCAAAGATCGATATGCGATAACTCGAGGGCACTTTAATTCGAGGAATGACGATTGTGCAAGTGTTATTGTTCTGACGGATGCTATACTTAGGATTTTGAATGATATAAATGTAGATGAAAACAAAAGTGTCTTAATGGTTACGCGAATAACCACAGTGTCGACATTCTTGTCTTGCGCGAGCGCAACTATAGTCTCGTAAATACGTTGCGTCAGATTTGGGGCGATCGTTCCGTGTGAGCGCTGACATAGTGATTCATGTCGCGAGAATGATCGAACTCGAAAACTCAGGATGCGATAACTTTGATTGTCTCAACTTGTTGTTTTAATGCGAAGGAAAATTCGAGGATGTTAGGACTTGCGATTGATAATTGAATAAACTTGAGGATTGAGTAGGTCCAATCCGCGCATCGAGAATGAATTAGTCTAGACTCAAAACAAGAGTTACGCTCCGATGAGAATGATTATTTCGTGGAAGCATTGCATGGTGATTTCATGCCCACCGTAGATAATCGGATTCGTGTGAGATCGGAGTGTGGCATATTGTTAAGTCAGACGACCTTGTGATCGATTACATGAAATAAATAGATGACTTAAGGAATGGGGAATGTGAAATTTTGGTTAGCGACGAATCATGTCATAGCATGCTCGACTGGGGAAAGGATTGATAGGTAGATTTTGTCAAACGTGTTCGGAGAGATAGACTATACGAAATGGCTTGTTGGACGAGCCATATTGATATGTCGAAGATTGGTTGAAATATGAGTTATCGTAGGATGGCTTTGTTGAATGACTCAGACCTCGTGCGACGAATGTCGGGATGAGTGTAGGAAATTGATGCTCGATATTTAGAAATCGGAGTGATGCGAGCTTGGGTAGAAAACCCGTACTATCAATTTGGTTTGACTTTAGGATGGGGTCAGTGTTGATATTGTTGTTTGGGAACTATGATTCCAATACTGACGGATGACTTAGCCTAAAAACATAGCCTAGCGGTTAGGCAGACGTCCCGGCACAAAAAGATAGAAATTATGGAAGCACCACTCATGAGGCTTGGTTGACATGCACGTATATCAAGGACGCTTGAATATGTGCACGATCCGACTCGAGTGGTAATGGCGGAATTCGCTATCACGAGGTTTGGCTGAAATGCATGTATTTTGGGGACGCCTGGAATATATGCACGATCCGACTAAGTGATACGTTGAATTCAAGTGAGACTTAAGGAACGGAAAAGTGTTGAGGATTTTGAGATTGTGAGTTTTTGAAGAAAAGATTGTGGGTAGCACGAGGGTGGCTCGGATTTGAAAAATGTATAGGAGAAATGTGTACGAGAGTCATTGAACATTCGAGTGATAAGTCGATGAGTAAGTACTCAGTTAGTTTCGAGGACAAAACTTTTTCTGAGTGGTGTATGATGTAGTGTCCCGTTCCGCTCAGTCAATCGGAGGAATCAAAATGCCGACGACGTTCGGACTTAGCCTTGCAACGGCGACTCGAAAACATCGTTCGGTCGAGGCGACTCCCCGCTCAGGTGGGGTAGTTTCGGTGAACTTGCCTCATCTTAGACTTCGCATAATAATTCACATATTTTCAACTTGCACAAGTAGGATTGATAATAAAAGAGACGAATCCACATAGCCAAGGGAATAATCCCGACGGGTCGAATTGAGTTACAATATGGAAAGGTCCCACGGTCGGCTTAGAGTTGGTGCACGGCGTGCTTTGAAAATGACACTCGATCTTTCGTCCCGTGGCTTGGGAGAAGGAAAGTTGGTTGAGTAGGCAAAGTTATGAACGTAGCCTAAGTCATAGACGTCGCCCGCATGAATGCTTGATAAAGCATGTACGATCCATTGTCCAAGGCTTGGCATAGCCTTTGCCCGCCCTATTAGTTAAGCTACATTACACAACTTATGGCATAAGTCTAGGCAACCAAATAACTTATTTGTTCAAGTTGGACACATGTACGACATGTTCCATCAAGGCAAAGCTTGACGTAGTCTTTGCTCGTCAAGTTGTTGCAAAGTTAAGTTAGGCAAGTTATGTTTGGCTATCAGAGTAGTAGCAAGCACGGACCTACGAGTTCTATGGCTGGATATAACCACATAGTCTTACGATCTCAAGGCCCGTCATATAGAGTATGACTTGGGTGGTGGTGTCGCATAGAGTTCAAGTTGGTTTAAGACACGATGTCACGGACTTAGTATTTTAAGGCACGGGTTACGGTTGATTCATTATGTTTGGAAAAGGGGCTTCAAATAGTTGTTCCTGAGTTGAATGAAATGACAGGGCAAGAAAGAAGAATGCTCACGACTATGGGTCGTCGAGGCGGTCTTAGATGTGAGAAGTATTAAACTTGGCGCAAAAAAAGATGGTAATACTAGAGGTAGAATAACTGTGTGAGACGTCAGTTTGAGTTGAGTCTTGCATCGTCATGGACAACTTGTCGACAAGGTAAAGTTTCCTCGAATGGCGACCCAGGCGGGCAACGGGACCGGTTCTTGAGAAACATATATTAGCTTGTTGCTGGATGACCGTACGGGTTGGACGGGGACTGTCAGCGGGGGGCTCGCTACCTTGCACTGAAGGAGCGTCCGTCTAACAAAAGCTAAAGGGAGTCCAGGATAGGACTGGGCGTTAGTAACCAATTCATATAGATGAGTCAGCGTAGCGGCAACCCGCATGTGTGCCTTTGGATTGAGTCAAGTTGAATGTGTATATGTATAGTTATGACACAATGTTGGGCCTAATATTTGGCTTCAACGTAGGCGACGTGCTTCGACACGAGATGTGGCATCGAGTCTTAAGTTGTTGACATATAAGTTGCATGAGTTGGATTTTAGTCATTCGAGTTTAAGTCAAAAAATACCACGAGACAAAGTCGGTTGGGTGACATTTAGTCCACAAGTCTTGATTTGGGTCAGTTGGTGATTAGAGTAGCAGGGGCCACGAGGAAGCGATATGGTTATGTCATATTAAGTTTGCGAGGCACGGCATAATGGATTGGTAGCACGGTCACAAGGAAATTAGGTACTATCGCGTAGTCGTGTCTCTGATTTTGGGCCGTAAGGCTAACACGAGTTGTTAGGTTAACGTTGTTGTTGCAAGCACGGGATGGTCTAGAGACACAAAATAGGCCAAGGCGTCGGTCATAAAACTGATCCTAAGACAAGACTAGAAAGACAATTGATAAGAAGGGACTATGTTGCACAAAGTAAATCAAACGTGTTGGTTTTGTATGGGTGGACGAGGAGCTCATTCTACCAGTACAGTTGAGTACTGACACCCACATAGTTTTCATGTGCAAGCACAGGTAGAAGCTCGTGGCACGGAGCTCGCTTGGATGCGTCGAGGCACGGAGTTCCTTGGTGATTCAAAGCTTGCGGCCGTATGGAGTCAAGACTTATATGGGACTTAATGTATGGACGTCGCCTTTCGAAGCATCCGCTGGTTCAAGCCTTGTATTGAGAGATGAGAGAGAGCTGAGTGACTTATAATGTGAGAAGATTGAGCTTAAGTGATTGTAATCTTGGCCTTGCGCCCCATTGTGATCCTTGTTTCAATATCAATAAAATGTATCTTTAAATGACTTGTGTTTTGTTCTAAATTTCTGCAGCTATTATTCAATGTCTCTGGTTGGGACTTCTGTGTGATGACCCCGTTGCAGCCGCTGTAATCGGCCGTTATGGAACCCGCCTTAAACGAGCACAATTTAGGCTCGTGCGACATCACGCCTTAGCAAGGACGATCGCTCCTACGGGAGCGGGGTGTGACTCGACCAAGTTGTTGCGTTCCAAATATGGGTGGAAAGGCAAGCACAAGTCGATATGTTGATGTCGTTGACATGTGAAGGGTTTAGAGGCAAGGTATAAATAAGTTGTTGGTGCTAGGACAATGATGGTTCAGAGACACAAAATAGGCCAAGTGTTTATGCCCTAAAATCGATCCTAAGGAAAGAATATAAAGACAATGATAAAGGGTTTGTGTTGCTCAAAGTAAATGAACGTGTAGGTTTTGTATGGGTGGGCGAGGAGCTCACTCCACCAGTACAGTTGAGTACTGACACCCACACAGTTTTTATGTACAGGCACAGGTAGAAGCTCGTTGGCACGGAGCTCGCTTGGATGCGTCGAGGCATGGAGTCCCTTAGAGTTTCAAGGCGTGCGGTCGCATGGAGTCTAGACTTATACGAGACATAATGTATGTATATCGCCTATCTGAAGCATCTGCTGGGTGGTCAAAATGTACTGAGGGTGAGAGAGAGATGAGTGACTTGTATTGTGAGAAGAGTAAGACTGAGTGATTGTAATCATGGCCTCGCGCCATATTGTAATCTTTGTTTCAATATCAATAAAGAGCTTTTTGAATGACTTGTGTTTTGCTTCAAGTTTTTGCTGGTGTTATTCAATGTTTCTGCTTGGGACTTCTGTGCGATGACCCCGTCGCAAGCTATTGTAATCGGCCGTTATGGAACCTGCCTTGTACGAGCGCAATCTAGGCTTATGCGGAGTCACGCCTTAGTGAGGACGATCGGTCCTATGGGACTGGGAAATGGCAAACTAAATGAACCATATACTATGAAGTGCACCAAACAGTGTCATACTTCATATGGCAAACTTTACAACCGTGTAAACATATGTACTGTGATGGTAAGTTGATAATCTATGTGACAGCATATCAAAAATCTTCTTTACATAAGACGTGCAATCGATATGTCAAGTGACAATTTGAAAATACGATGTGAAGTACTATCTGGCAAGTTCTCTTGGCCCATTGGTTAATAATCACACCTGATTTTGATAATCAACGTCAACTTTGGTCGATACGCAAAATATATAGACTGCTACAGGTTAACAAGTTTCAAATGAGAAGATTGTCTACGTTCTAATTCTATCTACTACTTCGAAGCACAAACATTTACATCGGCATCAAAAACCAATCGCAATGGAATCAAGTTCAAGACTTTCATATTTTCTTCTGTATTTTCTATTTTATTGAGTCTAGAAAATATATTGTGAGGTTGATTAGGATTGATAATGGCGTAGGTTATTCTCAGTCCACATATCCAAATAAGCCTACCTATATAAAACCCAAAAGTCTACAATTCCAAAAAGTCCAAAGCCTATACAAATTTGGCCCGTACATACTGTTTTGACCTTGACAGAACTCAAGGCGTACTCTGGCCGAGTTCGGTCTGAGTTCGGTCGATAGATTTAAAAAAAATTAGTTTTCATCAAATCTACCTATAATGTTCATATGCGAGATTCATGCATCCGAACATTGTCCGAATACGGTAAATAGTATAAATAGAAGGTTTTTCACCATTTCAAAACATTCATTCACTTTCTCTTCTCTACCCCTTTAATTGTTTTAACGAGCAAAAGCTTTCAAATCTAGCCTAATACTACTCTTAGCCAAAGCCGGTACAATTCTGTTTCAATCTAGAGTTTTGGTCCAGAAGAGTTGTATCAGAGGTTCCAATTCAGAAAATGTTCCAGTTTTCAAAATCAACTTGTGGACTCGGTCATGCGCTTGTCACCAAGCACAGTGTTGTAAGAGACTGCAAGCTCACATTTAGCTTGTGCCATAGTGGATTAACATCGAGCAAGTGTACTCGAGACTGGAGTAGCACTCTCAGAGGAGGACCAGTATACATCGCTGTGTCACTGAGTTTGATTCTCTGATCTCTTACTTTACCGTATTTTATTTACTATCATTTTCCTGCCATAAGATATAACTATTTATTTTCTAATTGGTGATTATTTTCATTGCACACGTACACACTCTATTCACCCCCACTCTAGAGGTGCTTAACGATCCTACAATTGGTATCAGAGGAGGTTATGCATATACATAACCAATCTAGAGAGTATATATATCTATGGCAGCCGTTAAATCTATATTCAACAGTGAAGAGCAATCCACAAATAGACCCCCACTATTTGATGGAACGAATTATACCTACTGGAAAACACGAATGAGTTTCTTTCTTAAGTCACCAGATTTCGATCTTTGGTCAATAGTCATGGATGGTTACAAGAAACCGTCTAGAATACTAATTGATAGTGAATTAGTAGACAAGCCACATGACAAATACACAGTGCATAAAAAGACACAAGCTAGTCTAGATGCACGAGCAATTATGTACTATTCTGTGCAATTAACAAAATCGATTTCAATCGCGTATCTACCTATACGACGTTTAATGAAATTTGGAGACTTCTTGAGGTAACTCATGAAGAAACTTCACAAGTGAAGGAATCCAAAATCAGTAGACTTACACAAGAATACGAGTCATTTAAGATGAAACCCGGTGAGTTAGTTACACATATGTTACTCGTTTCCTCGATATTACTAATACTTTACAGTCTCTTGGTAAGGATTACATCAATCACGAGAAGATCAGGAAGGTTCTATGGGCTCTAACCAAGAATTGGAACCCGAAGGCCACTGTAATCATAGAAGGAAACGATCTCACCACGATGACTTTGGAGACACTGATAAGAAAGCTTATGACCCATGAGCTGGACTTACAAGAGTTTGAAGAAGTAACTCCCCAAAAGAAATCTATTGCCTTCAAAGCACAAGCCTGAAGAGTCTCATGCAATGACTCGGACAAAGAATCATCTGATGGTGATAAACAGGCCCTACTGGTCAGAAATTTTAGAATATTCTTGAAGTTTGAGAGATCAAACTGAAAGAAGAAGGACAACTACGAAAACAACGAAGAAGAAATAATCCACTTCGGGTGTAAGAAATTAGGGAACATAAAGAAGGACTATCCATTGTCAAAGAAGAGCAGTCCGTATGACCAATCAAGATCGAGCAGAAAGGCTACAACCGATCGAAAGTACGCTAATACAAGTATCTGTCATGAAAGTGAGGCCAGTGAATCAGAGGAAGAAGACAGACCCAGCAACACTGCAAATGTCTGTCTGATAACTTTTTATAAGGTATCTTTAAACCCTCTGTACGATGATTTTACTTTCGATAAAGTAGAAAATGCCTTTAGCGAACTACTTGAAGAACACAGAAATGTGTTGGACAAGTACAAACAATCTCGCAAAGAGATTAAGGTACACACAACCGAAATAGTTACTGCCTAAGATATTAAAGAAATGTCTACTGCCGGTAACACGGAAGAGATAGCCAAGCTTAAAGTAGACTATCATAAGGCTATCCTCACCATAGAAAAGAAAGAAAGAGACTGTAATGGTACATAAACTTTATGACATAGAGAAGAAAGGACACTTAGTCACTGAGCAAAGACTCATAGATATGACTACTAAATATGAGGAGTCTTATACAATCTCTAAAAAGTTAGAGATCAAGTTAGGCAAACAGATCATTCCTGTTACATGGACTAAGGTTAGTCCTAACACAAAGCATACATCACAAAGGACTAAACCGAAGAAAGCACCTAAGCAACACGTTTCTCAAAATCATGCTTTCTCTTACAGGTTTCCAAGAAAGACAAATAAGAATGTCAACACAAAAACAAAAAGTATATTTTCAAAACTCACATGCACATATTATGGTACACACGGGCACATATCACAATATTGTAGAGCTAGAAATCTTGTTGATACTAACATACTTGCTTGGATTCCTAAGACTAATCAAAATGGACCCTTGAAGAAACGGGTACCAAAGGATTCATTTACTCGTTTTGTAGGTGGACCCTCAACCCTCTCATGTTAGAACCAAGTGGATACTCGATAGCGGATGTTCGTGGCACATGACTGGTGATGCATCTTTATTCACTACGCTATCGATGAAGAAGGAAGGATATGTTTTCTTCGACAATAATCTGAGAGATGATATTATCGGTAATGGCACTATTGGTATGTCTCCCTATCTAAAAATAAAAGACATTTGTCTAGTCACGGAGTTAAAACATAACCTACTGAGCATAAGTCATTTGGCAGATAATGGTTATGGCATCAAATTTGTGAAAGACAAATGCTCTATCTATGAAATGTCTACCAGGGATCCCGTGTATGAAGGGATCAGGGAAGATAATATTTATGTTTTCTTTCTAGAACGTAGTAACAATGCAGGAAAGTGCCTAGTAGCCAATCAAGATAAAAGCTGGCTATCGCACATGAGGCTAGGATATGTAAATGTAGACACTATCTCAAGGCTATGCACTTAAAAGCTGTTAAAAGGACTCCTAGATATTACATTCAAGAGAGATATGGTATGTGCTGACTGTGAAAAGAACAAAGCAAACCATCAACGCTGTAAGTACTTCTAGACCCTTGTAGTTGATTCATATGGATTTATTTGGTCCTAGTAGAGTCACCAGTCTTGGTGGTAAGCTCTATGCTTTTGTTATAGTCAATGATTTCACTCGCTATACTTGGGTTTTCTTTCTATCAAACAAAAGTGATGCCATTTTTGAATTTTAAATATTTTGCAAAAAGGTACAAAACGAAAAAGACTTCATGATTACTCGATCCGAGGTGATCATGGTGGCAAATTTGTAAATACATATTTTAAAGAGTTTTGTGATGATAGTGGGTATTACTACGAGTTTTCTTATCCTAGAACTCCTCAACGAAATGGTGATATGGAGCAAAAGAATCGTACTCTAAGCGAATTAGCTAGAGTCATGCTGAATCAGCATAATCTTCCAAAATATTTTTAGGCAGAAGCTGTTAGTACAGTCTGTCATATTTTAAATAGGCTATTTGTTTGACCTATCTCGAACAAAACCCCTTATAAATTGTGGTTTGGAAGGATTCCAACCATTTCCTATTTGAAGTTTTTTGTTGTCGCTGTTTTATCCTAAACACCAAGGACAACTTGGGTAAGTTCGACTTGATGGCAGACGAAGGGATATTTCTCGGGTATGCTACCAAGAGTAAGGGATATAGGATTTTTAATAAAAGGTCTATGATTGTTGAAGAATCGATTAACATTACTTTTGATGAGCTCAATAGTCAGAGATCTAGCGACAGTGACGATGAGGATATGCAAAACAAAACTAAAGCACTAGAAGATACTGCTACAAATGAGATCTATCTGAAAAGTCTACTGAAGAGAATGAAGTTCATGCTAGACCATCTAGAGACACTCGGGATAGGTGATGTATCTAAAGGCGTAAGTACACGTTCTTCTACTAGAGATATAGTAGCAAATATATCATTTATTTCTTAAGTAGAACCTAGACAGTAGCATATGCTTTTAATGATGAATTTTGGATTAATGCTATGTAAGAGGAACTGAATCAATTTGAAAGAAACCAAGTTTGGGAACTTGTTCCTAAACCTATTGGTCAATCAATAATTGGTACCAAATGGGTATTCTGAAATAAACTTAGTAAGGATGGACAAGTTCTACGTAACAAAGCACGTCTAGTAGCATACTATTATAATCACGAAGAAGGGATTGATACGACGAGACATATGCTCCTGTTGCTAGACTAGAAGCCATTCGCATGTTTTTGTGCATTTGCATGTTTTTATTATTTCTCACTTTTTCAAATAGACATAAAAAGTACATTTTTGAATGAATTTTTGAAGGAAGTTTTTGTGAAATAGCCTTTGGTTTTGAAGATTTTCAAAAACTCGATCACATTTTCAAGCTTAGAAAAGCTCTCTATGGACTCAAACAAGCACCGCGTGCATGGTATGAACGCCTAAGTACTTTCCTACTTGAAAATAGTTTTTCAAAAGGAAGAGTTGATACAACTTTGTTTATCAAATCTTCAGCTGATAGTATTTTACTTGTGTAAATTTTTGTTGATGACATTATTTTTGGTTCTACGAACGAAAAATTCTGCCAAGATTTTGCTAAGTATATGTAGAGTGAGTTTGAAATGAGTATGATAGGAGAGCTCAACTATTTCCTAGGACTCCAGATCAAATAACATGTAGTGCCCCGTCCCTACATCGTGCTCCGTTCTCCGTCTACGGGGTGCACGAGAAAGGAACACTGACGCCATCGATTCGGTCGGAACCGATAGGTCGGGATCGAGCGAATCGGTCGAACGGGAACAGTTGAATTAAGATCCATTCCCCGTTATGGAATGGGTTCTTCGGAACCAAGTTCCATATTCAGTGGGTTGCGCCTCAAGGATTGACTCTGTGGCTGAGTCGGGAGAGACCTCCCGTTGCTCTGTTTTTTATGCCGCTTGCGTTGGTTTTGGCTTTGATTTTTTTGAATACGTTTTCGTGAATGTTTTTGATGGTTTTCATGGCTTGTATTTTGAACTCGCATTTTCTATCGAACTACTTGAATAATATAGTGTTCTAATCGGTTGCTTGTGCAATTTCAGGTAATCGCGTAGGTAACGTCTAGCGCGACCAACAAGTTCTTTTGCCTCAAGCAAACTCAAGGTGAGTTGCTGACCTCATTCACCTCGACCCTCTATTTCAAAATGAGAACTTGGGTAACTGTATCAATTAAATGATTCATTTGGAAAACACAAGTCCTATATTCTATAAGAGAAAAGATAAGATTCTAGAAAAGAGATAGAATTATTTCAGGTCTGAAAAACCAAGTATATGAATCGATTACATAACCAACCCCAACGATACCCTAAAATATACCTTGTTAACATAACACGGTTATGAAAAACTTGTCGACAAGGGTGATGGTTTCTTCGAGCGGCAACCTGGGGCCTCGGGACTGACTTGGCCTAGGAAGAAACAGGTTATAGCCGAGCTGGGTATGAAGCAACCGGTAGTTCGGGAACTTGCATCGGAGCTTGCTACTTGCGGTACAAGGATCCCGTTTACTAGGCTATGTCCAGGATGGCTAGTTAATGCCAGTAACCGCCATATTATACACTTGATATAAATTGTTATCAACTAACAGGGAAGGTGATGGTAAGTTTTATGTTGCACGGCGCTCTGCCGAGGGAAATTCTGGTGTAACTTACTTGGTTTACGTTTCGTTAAATGCTTCGCATGAAAATAATTAGGATGGCTAGAAAGATCACTAAAAGCAAGTTGTATGATTTTTATCTAAATTCTTAAACCAAATGAGAGCCTGGAAATTAATTAGCCTCTCGCTAGTACATGTTGATTGTACTGATCCTCGCTCTCTCTACAGGTACGATAAATCGGGAGGAGCGTGCCGCGTGAAGGAAGGCAACGCTCGTGTGTTTTGAAGCTTCGTTCGTGTAGTCGAAGCCTAGATCCAATCTCTTTTGAAGACTCCGATGTTGAAGACCAGAAGACAGATGAAGCGACTTCCCACCATCCCAGGTAGTTTTGTAATGTTGGTTGTATGATCAATGGATGAAATGTATGGAACGGCTATCTCATCGATGTTCGTTTTGTAATGGAATCAGTTTGTAAAAGCCTACGCGGTGCCTTTGTATCGAGTCTGTAAAATAATGTTCATTATCAATAAAGCTTAAGTTTTCTTCTTTATAATGTGTGTTCAATTTACTCTGCGCATTCTCTTGTTGTTGTGTTTCAAATAAATTTATGACTATGCCTTGTGCGATCGCAAATTAGGTTCGCACGACATCACGCCCGGGGACGACTATCGATTCTACGGAATCGGGGCGTAACATAATGGTATCAGAGGACGGCTTTATATTCTTTGGCCTTCCGTTGAGTCTCAAACCTTTGACCTCGTGTCGATGAGATGACTTGTTCTATACAGCGAGTCCGTAATATTTTCTGAGACTAATACGAGTTGCCTTCTAGATCCCAGAGGTCCAAGAAACCGTAGACGGGAACGGAGATAGTGCTTCGAGCGACTCGAGCAGCTCAGGGGCACAACCCTCAAACGTCCCTATGGATCCCATGGAGCAGATGATTTGCATGTTGGAAGGACAACAACGGCATGCCGAGGCACATCAGCATCTGAATGAACAACATCGACAGCACGTTGAAGAGCAGCAGAGACAAGCTGCAGCACGACAGTCTCAGTTCAAGGTCCGATTCGATGTGTAGTTCAAGTTGCAGCAGAAGCAGCTTGATACTCTTCAGCAAATCGTCCAGACGGTTGTGGCCAACAAAAATTTTGCGACGACTCACACTGCAGCCGAGCCTGCGGTTTGATCGATTCAAATCGAGCCGGAGGTGGCCGAGAATTCACCCGCGATACCAAGAAGCTCCAACTTTGAGGTGTCAAAATTTATGAAAAATTGCTGCACTTTCTTCTGCGGTACTGAAGACCCTTCTTTGGCGATCGATGGGATGGAGGAGTTGGAAGACCGGTTTGAGCTTCTGGGCGTCGATGAGTCCAAGAAAGTCGCATGTGCTCAACTTTTACTCCGATTGAACGTGCACGACAGGTGGGCCGTGCAAAAGCGAGCGATAAGACGCGACAATGAGACAACGGCAATCTCTTGGGCCACGTTCTGAAAGGTATTCGAGATCGAGTACCACCGCACTAGTCGCCCTGATATTTTTTTAGCGTTTGCATTTATGCATGATATCAAGCTAATCCTAAGGAATCATACCTATGCACCGTTAAGCGTATCTTTCGATACCTTAAAGGAAGTTCTATAGTTGGATTATGGTATCCCAAAACCACATCTTTCGACCTAATCGGTTACTCAGATGCTAATTTTGCTCGATGTAAAGTAGATCGTTAAAGTACCTGTCACTACCACATTTTAGCTTGAGGGTATTTTGGTCATTTTGAAAATTTTGAATTTAATTTTATTCGTTTGAGTGATGGTTGTTATTTTTGACCTTTGCTAGTTGAGACTTTGGAGACTAGCTTAGATGTTGACTTTGACTATGGTGACTTGGTTAGCATGGTGGGACCCTAGTCTAACTTAAGTTGACCTAAGATGACTTGTTGGACTTAGTTGCATGAAGAGATTAGGTGTTATAGGTTGTTGAACGAATAGCTAAGGGACTGAACCAATTGACATTGCACTTGGCCCATAGCCCACTAACCATCAACCCTAACCCTAGTTTTCCTATATGTGGTCGGCCCCCTAGGGATTACCCCTTCCTATTTAATCCCTCCTATTTCATTCTTGCCTCTTTTTATACCACTTTCATTTTTGGCAAGAGCAAGGTTTGTCCATTCTTTAACTCTTCTTATTTTATTCATTTCTCATCCTTTTTAACCCTAATCTTTTGCAATAGGATCTAATCCATGCCTATTTACTGTTGGTAGTGTGTAATCTCAGCTTTGGTGAGATTTAAGGCTTAGGAGTTGCAAGTGGGATCCTTCATTTTTGGAGCTTTTTCTTGAGTTGACACTCAATAGGTAAACTATTCAAACCACCTTTATTTCTCGATTTCTTTGCATGAATGCATAGATCTAGGTGTCCTCCAGCTATAGGTGAAATTTGGTAGGATTTGGTTTCGTTTTTTTGTCCGTATCGGACACGTATCAGTAGGTGTCTGATGAAATGCCTCACAGGGAATTTTTGTGCTTTTTTCTAAATCTTTTTGCACTGATTGATAGATCTACATGTGTATGGTGATTTCGTGTTGCACTGAGATGTTTTTTACGTCGTGTCCGAGTCGTATTAGGGCATGGACACGCTCGCACGCGAGCCGTGCGCATGTCCGACTGCTCGCTGTGTCGTGTGCGCTGGACACGACACATTCTGGCTCGATACTTATGGGACACGAAGGGGCATTGACTGACACTATATGCACAAAGTATGAGGTAAATCCTTCGAGTGATTTACGAGGAATCAAACTCAATGGGGATTGCACTGTATGCGCACAGGCGAGTATCGGGCCCTGTTTGCGACTCTCGTGACACGACACGACGAGTCGTGGTCACGTGTCAGGCCTTTGGAGACGTAGCCCTACCCTAGGCAAACATGTGGACACGTGCACGAGTGGTGTCGTGTCGTGTGTCATGTCCTGGATCGACACACACGCGTGCACGAGATTTTGTGTCTGTGCGTGTGTCTGTGAGTGTTCGAATGGGTGTGGACACGTTGTGTCCTATATTGGTGGATACTATTTGACATGTATGACACTTATACAGGTGCACGACAAATTACCAACCATTAATTTGATAAATTATGTTTTCGTTTTAAAATCAAATCACATTTTTCTCTTGTCTGATACGCACAGTATCAGTAATCAATTTTCTAAATTTTGAATAGTTTAAATACAGTTTCTAATGCAATTTCAAATGCTAAATTATGTGATATATGGCTGGGATATGTGCTGGTATGTTGGGGTTTAATGTGTGGAGATTAACTTGGACTTGGAAGTATTTTCGAGTGTGTTATGACATTCGAAATTGACTGGACTGAACTTGATATTGTGATACACACACATGTTATAACTGGACACATGCATATGCACACTGTGATATATGACTGAACTTGACACCTTGCATGACTGAAACATTGACACTCTGTTAACCTTTGCATATTACCTACTTGCTAACCTACATTGTAGTGCTTTGAACCCAATGCAATAACCCTGCTAATAACTGCTAACACATTTAACCTGTGAACACACACCTATATTACACACACACATATTGAACTGCCATTCTCACTATCCCTCATCTCACACACAGCAAGGAATCTGAAAACACACACACCTCCATATCATACTGCTACACACACAATTGACACACACTCCCATCTATCTATACACACACACACACACATAAATTTACTCCTACACTAAAAACTGAAACCTAGAACACATCTGCACTTGACTAGAAATCTGAAAACCACACATACACACACAACCTTACACAAACTAACATGTACACATTATAGTTTTCTATGTATAACCTATGCATGTGACATCTCTATCCCTCTATATATCTATCTATGTATGTATCTCTATATATATGTAAATATGCATGTAAATATGTATGTATGTAAGTAACAATGTACATATATAGGTATATATATATTTGACACACATTTTAACCCTTGTACACACACAATATTCATTTGACACTTGCCTATGTATATATAAATGCCTTTATATGAATGCCTATAATATGTATGCTTTATATACATTAAGTGTATATATGAAATGTGTGTTTGATAGCTTGTGTTGGTTTTAAAATTGTGTGTGAGTGCTAGCCTAGGCTCGGTTAGGCTTAGTGAGACTTGTTTGGACTAGAATCGACCTAGTTGACCTAGTTTGACTAGTGTAGTTGATCAGAGTTGACCAAGAGTTGACTTTGGCCTAGATGACCTAGAAATCATATAGAATGCATTGTAATATTCAATATTACCATTCTGGACATGTTGTGACCTGTGTTGCTCTGTGTAGGACTCATCTACTCTGTCTGGATATATATATTCATCGGATACTCAGGATACCAGGCGACTCTGATCGTTTCATACTTGATAGGATTTATATTTATGCTCTAGATTACTTTACTTGATGCTGTCACGTTGTTAACATGGATTGGTACAATATGGATCCCTTCATGAGATGTTATCCCCCTCGGGAGCATCGGGTTATAGTATGTCATGTACGTTTTACTTTCATCATGTACTCCGGTGCTTTCACCATTCATGTGCACTCTTGTGATTCATGTACTCTCATGTTCACAAAGTCCCCATGTATACATTCATGTGCACCCATTTATGGGCCTTCATGTGATATCATGTGCAATAATATAACCTGTTTGGATGCTTGTGTATTGATTGGGGTACGGGCGAGTATAAATGGTTATGTGAACAATTCGAAAGTAGTATATTCATGTAAAACTCTTAGATTACTCATGTGCAAATTCAAGTCGTTCACATGTCTATCATGTACTCTACATCACTAGCCACTATTAGCTCTTTACTTATAGTAGATATTTCTTTATAGTCATCTCTTTTACTTCATATATTTCCCAGCGTTTTATGTATCTTACTCTATAGCATATTTACATATCCTGTCATATTATGAATTGTGTGAGATATATTGTGCTCGCTCACGTCCTGACTGGACCTGTTAAAAATATTACAGATGACATTGAGGAGGTCTGTCCTACATACTATGGAGCATGGCTAGATGACACATGTGAGCTGGACTCCCAGGAGGATCCAACACTTGCAGAGGACATTACCCCGGTAGTCTAGGCTAGTTAGCTAGACCAGTATCTTACTTATTGTCTTGTCTTATTTTGGATACACTTGTACTTATTGAGGATTTTGTTATTCTGGATATTATGGAGTTGTTATCTTAGACACTTAGTTTCTCTTTTATTTGTATTTCATTGTGGATTCAGATCTTACCTATTTATCTTATCGTACTTTCTACCTTAGCTGTGATTGAGTTGTACATTTCTATATTGTCCTCCATTCGAGCCTATATATTGTACAGGTACCTTATAATTGTTAGATGTATATGACCTAGGATAGCGTTCTACCACCGAAACTACGGCGTAGGCTGGACTTATCCATTTTTCGTGCCCCTACACTGGGTGCGGGTCGTGACACATTTTTAGTGGTGGCCCATGTAGGTCTAGATTTGTAGTGGTATTCGAACTAGAATATCACTACAGTCTGCAGTAGGATATAGGATATAGTTTTGAGGTACTCAATCACATTAGGAAAACTTCGATCTAAAACTAGCCATCTAAATTCTTGTTGATTTAATGTTTTTTCTTTGAATAAATAAACTGTCATCTTTTGATTTTTTTGCTTCAATCTCAGTAATTGCTTCTTATTTTTGATCTGTCTTCATGATGGTTATGGAGACGCAATCTCATCGCTCCAGTCTGGGGGATACTATCGAGAGGTCGGCCACCTCTCGTCCTGTTTAGCAGGGCCTCGAGACCGCAGCTCCTGTTGTGCCAACTCGGGTTGGTATTTCTGCTGCATTTGGAGGTGCACCTCCACCAGTACGGAGACCTTCCCCCGTCATTCCCGATTTATCTCGGCAGCAGCAACCTTCCGGATCAGTTGACGCAAGGCAGTTATTCGATTTCTTTCAGAGGATGATTGAGGCACAGCGACAACAGTCCACTCATTTCCAGCAGGGCATAGAGAATTTTCATCAGCTTGCCCTGACGATTGTGGAGAGAGTTATATCCATATCAGTCGAGGACACCTGGGATCTAGGACTTCCAGAAGATGTGTTCACGGGACTTTCGCGGCACTGAAGGGATTCTGTATGCGGATGACTAGATAGAGCACATCGAGGAGATCTTCCGGCTGGCGGAGATTCCAGCATGACTGCAGATTGAGATGGCAGGTAGCCAGATGCAGGACCTAGCCCGCACATGGTACCAGACAGACCCGAGGGTCGGTACGGAGGGGCAGACTTGGGCAGCCTTCAAGAAGATGTTCAAGGAGAAGTTTTTCCCTAACATAACACTTAGCGCCCTGGAGACGCAGTTCGAGAGCTTAGTTCAGGGCAGTCAGACTGTCGAGGAGTACGCTGGGGAGTTCTGACGTCTGGACAAATTTGTTGAGGGACTCAGTGAGACAGCAAAGGCCCGGAGGTTCCAGAAAGGGTTAGTTAAGGAAGTCAAGTCCTTGACCAAGAGTGACCGGAGTGCCACTTTTGAGGAGATTCTGGTGGGTGCCCTAGCAGTAGAGGATGATCTTGAGCTGAGGCTCAATAGGGGGAAGATACTTAGGGAGCCAGTGGTAGCGGAGGACCGGCCAAGAGGCCGCACTTTTAGCAGCAGCATCAGCATCAGCAGCAGCAGAGACAGTTCCAGGGTCAGGACCGTGTACCTTTCCAGCAGGTACAGTAGCAGCCGAGGGTTCAGTCGCAGGCACTCAGGCAGCAGCCCGTCAGTTGTGGTTTCTGTAAGAAGCCCGGGCATGTATGGAATGACTGCAGGAAGAGGCTCGGGAGGTACCTACTCTGTGGTTCGGCGGAGCATCAGTTGAGGGAGTGTCTCCTATCTTCGGGATGTGCAGTTCAGGGAGCGGGGGCCAGAGCTCCAGTAGTGCAGCAGAAGGGACCTTTGCAGACTCAGCAGCAGAGGTTCGTTCGGCATCAATAGCAGGCCAGGGGAGGTCAGCAGGGGTGAGCTTTCGCCATGGCAGCTGAGGACGCAGAGGCTATCGGGGAGCTGATCGCATGTTCTATTGTTCTTGACTCCATTCCAGCTTTTGTATTATTGATTTGGGGGCTTCCCATAGTTTCGTGTCGGTATCATTTGCTATTAGACACCACCTTGTATCCGAATCTTTGCCTAGGACTTACAAGATCACGATCGGGGGTGATATTATCCTCGTTAGTGATATTTATAAGGGCCAAAGAGTTGATTTGGGAGGCCGAGAGTTGGAGCGAGTCTTCTCGTGATGCCATTGCTGAACTACAATATTGTACTCGGCATGGATTGGTTGAGCAGGTACCACGGCAGCATAGATTGCCACGGGGGTAGAGTTCTTTTCAGAGCACCCGGAGAGCCAGAGTTCGAGTTCACCCGACGGCAGACGGAGCAGAGCAGCGGAGTCTTCTGCGGAGTATCAGTTGAGGAGCAGGCAGTGCCATACCCGTTGATAGCGGAGTTCAAGGACGACTTTCCGAAGGATTTGCCAGGACTACCACCGGACAGAGATGTGGAGTTCTCTTTAGACCTAGTGCCCGCCGCAAAGCCGATATCTCAGCACGTCTATAGGGTGAACAACAGTGAGCTGGTAGAGTTGAAGAAGCAGGTGGATGAGCTGCAGGACAAGGGCTTCATCCGATCGAGTTCATCACCATGGTGTGCACCGGTACTCTTTGTACCCAAGAAGGATGGGTCGGTCAGGATGTGTATCGACTACAGGGCACTCAACAACCTCATGATCAAGAATAAGTACCCGTTGCTGAGGATCAACGATCTCTTCGATCAGCTGAGTGGGGCGAGGGTATTTTCTAAGATTAATCTGAGGTTAGGTTACCATCAGGTGAAGGTGAAGAAGGAGGATATCCCGAAGACCGCATTCAGGATGCGGTATGGTCAGTTTGAGTTCTTAGTTATGCTGTTTGGGCTAACCAACGCCCCGACGGTGTTCATAAACTTGATGAACAAGGTGTTCCACCAGTATTTGGACAAGTTTGTGGTGGTGTTCATCGATGATATCCTAGTGTACTCAAAGACTGATGAGGAACATGAGGAGCACTTGAGAGTGGTTCTGGAGACTCTCAGGAGGGAGGAGCTTTATGGCAAGCTCTCAAAGTGTGAGTTCTTTCTGGACAGAGTTGACTTTTTGGGTCATGTGGTGACTGGATATGGGATCTCAGTTGACCCAAAGAAGATCACGGCAGTTGAGGCTTGGTTAGCACCGAGTTCAGTAGCAGAGGTCAGAAGCTTCTTGGGATTGGCACGCTATTATAGGAGGTTCGTGCATGATTTTTTCCAGATTGCCGAGCCATTGACTAAGCTGACCCGGAAGGATGCAGAGTTTGTCTGGTCAGAGGAGTGTCAGGTCACTTTTGATAAGTTGAAGAAGAGGCTGACGACAACTCCGATTCTGACATTGCCATCAGGATCAGGAGTGTTCACTATCTACATTGACGCCTCAGGGAAGGGTTTGGGTTGTATCTTGCAGCAGCATGGAAAGGTGATTGCCTATGCTTCCAGGCAGTTAGATCCCCATGATAAGAACTACCCTACCTACGACTTGGAGTTGGCAGTAGTTATTTTTGCTTTAAAGTTGCGGAAACACTACTTATACGGAGAGCGGGTGGAGATCTTTACATATCATAAGAGCTTGAAGTATGTATTTACACAGAAGGAGCTCAATATAAGACAGCGCAGGCGGTTGGAGTTGATGAAGGACTTCGACATTTTACTGTAGTATCAACCAGGGAAGGCCAACGTGGTTGCCGATGCCTTGAGTAGGTATCCGAAAGCCATGTGTTTGACTATGGATCGTCACTTGCTAGCAGATTTGGAGAGCCTGGGGATTGAGGTGATTGTGCCAGGAGTTCAGATGCATATATGTGGCCTTCAGATTCAGTCGAACTTGATAGAGAGGATCAAGTCGACACAGTTCGAGGATGTTGCTCTGCGGTGTGTCCGAGAGCAGGTTTGAGCAGGGCTGGTGGATGATGAGTTTACTCTTGCAGAGGATGGCGCTTTGAGGCACGGTTCCAGGCTATGTGTGCCCAGTGGAGAGCTCAGGCACTACTAAAATACAACGATTTAGCGACGGCCCTATCCATCAAAAATCTGTCGGTAATTCACATTACCGACGAATTACTGACGGATATAGGTTGAAAAAATCCATCGGGAATAACCTCGTCGCTAAAACTAGCTCGTCATTAGTCCGCCGCTCTGCGACTACTTAGCGACGGATTACCGTTGGCAAAATAAAAACTTTTAACGACGGCTAGCCGACGGCTTCCCGTCAACTTCGACAGTTTAAAATTTTAATATAGCAAATATTAGCGACGGACAATTTGTCGCTAAATCGTCGCTAACCGCGTATCAGAGGGTTTCTGATACACAATATCCATCGCTAACTCGTCGCTAAAGCGTCGCTAACCTCGATTGATTAGCAACGGAGAAGCGACGGATAATCCGTCGCCACGCTTCTGGATATCTTCCATATTTCCAGAACATGAGCGAAGAGAAATCTGTCGCCATTCCGTCGCTTAGTGTTTTTCCAGAAATAGGCCGACGGATAATCCGTCGGCTATCCGTCGCTATCTGATATTCATACAGTTAGCGACGGATAGTTCGTCGCTAAGCTGTCGCGAGTCCGTCGCTAAATACAGTACCTCGTCGGATTAGCGGCAATTTAGCGACGGATAATCCGTCGCCATGCTTCTGGATATATTCCATATTTCCAGAACATGAGCGACGGGAAATCCGTCGCCATTCCGTCGCTTAGTATTTTCCCAGAAACAGGTCGACAGATAATCCGTCGGCTATCCGTCGCTTTCTAATATTCATACAGTTAGCGACAGATAGTTCATCGCTAATCCATCGGGAAGCCGTCGCTACCTGTAAAAGTCCGTCGGCAACCCGTCGGTAATCCGTCGCTAACTGAAATATTTTGAAAAAAATTACAGGAAAGAAACTATTCTCTGTAATATAACATATCCAGCATCCACCATACACAAATATAACATATCCGACATCCAATATATCCAACAAATATCCAAATTGCCAACACAATATCTCCAAACATCTAATATATCCCAACATACACAAAAAATATCCAACACAATAACCAACAAAATATCCAACACACTATCCCAACATACATAGCAAAATATCCAAATATAAACAAAATATCCAAAATATACACATCCAAATGTCTAAATGTCCAAAAACATAAACAAAATAACTGAGAAGGAGGAGGTGAATCGTCTCGTGCTCTCTCCGCCGCATCCGCTCTGCGTATATAATGCTCCACAATGTGTGGTGGCACTTGGGACAAGACATGGTCTGGAAGCGAGCGTAGCTGCTCTAACGACATCATGTCAAGGAGCGCCACGATAGTAGCATCCGGTACCAGGCGGCCCTCGGAAGAGCGGTCAAAAGAAAGTCGTCTGGAAGAAGAAGGGCCAGGTCGATCCGAAGCACCGGCAGCAGCAGTAGATGGAGCGACAGCAGACGGACCAGGAGCAGACGGATCGGGAGCAGAAGAAGGATGCGGATAGTGCCCCAGCACTATCGACCGTAAATCCGACACCACCGTGGCGAGAGTCGCTAGCTGCATCCTCACATCGTCTGCGGGGGGCGCGGGAGGAGGCGGAGGCGGTAGATATCTCGGAGTCGACGTCTGCAAAAAATTCGTAATACAACCTAAGCCGTACAGGCGCCCTTTCCTAAAGCTGCCGACGGATTCTATGAACACGTCATCGTAGCGAGCGGCCATAGAAGAGGGCATCTGGGTGGGCGTCATTTCGCCGACATCCTCGGTAGGGGGCTCAATCCGACGGAGTACCTCACGATACGCAGCTATCCAATGAATGTGTTTATACAATAAGTTTTCCTAAGTTATAATCTAAATCCTATGTTTCCCTAAGTTATAGTTTTAATCCTAAGTTTACCTAATTAAGTTATAGTTATAATCCTATGTTTCCCTAAGTTATAGTTATAATCATGAACGTAAGTACTTACATCAGTCTCCTGGGCCCTCGCGTCGACGAAGCTCCCGTTCTTCCGCCTCTTGTACGTATGCACGAATACGTCGTGAGCGGTGACCGCCTCCGCCTCTCTCCCCTCCTTCACTGTCTGTTGGGCGTGCATACGTAGAATTTAATTAACTTCGTATATTAATAGTACCAAATTAAATAGTGGAATGAATTTGTGGTATCTCACCAATTCTGCATGCGTCCGTGCGTGGGGCCTTGATCCCCCCGTATGCAGACCCGCGACCTGTCTATTCGCCTTGGCTTTCTCTGATTTTTCCTTGTATTGAGGAGTATCCATCTTCTCCAACATCTTCTCATAGTACTCCGTCCGGATCCAGTCCTTCTTCGTATGCGTCGTACGAAGGTCGTACACCGTATCCTGTATCTTCTTCCCGGCGGCGGCTCTGTAGGTCCTGCGGATCGCCTCCTCGCGATGGGGGGGCCACCAGAACGTCCTCTGACACACAAATTCAAATATTACTTAATTAAAATTAATGAATTAAAGAATAATTAATAATTAACCGAAAGATATATACCCTCATCTCGTCGAGCCAGACGTACTGCCTGTCCTGAGGCACCTCAGAAAAATTGAGGTAGGGGCCATGGTAGTTTTCCCGGATAATGCACCCTAGAATCCGGGCAACATCCCGTGGGAAAAATCTATAAAGAAGCAACGACTGGATTATTGACTTGAATAAATGAAACAAATTTAATAAATTAACTTAAATTTACTTACGATTTACCCGTGGGCCATATCTCTCGTCGGAACTCGCCCGTCGACCTCTCTGGTGGCGTCGGAGGATTCGAGGGTCCGCGCATGTACTCTCCAGTAACAGGATAAAACTGAATCCAGGGGTACTCCGGGGCCCACCGTGCAGTAACTGCTGGGTCCGTTGCTACATCTGCTGATGCATCCGCTGGTGCATCCGGTGGCAGAATGGATCCGCTACCGGATGGAGGAACGGATCCGCTAGCGGATGGAGTCGTAGGCCTCGACGAAGATGACGGTGGCACCGAGATAGATTGGCGGCGAGAAGAGTTTGTGCCCGGGCTCTCCAGGATGGGATCGACAGTCACATCCGGGGAAGACGTATGGCGACCACGATCGCTACCACCACGACAGCTACCACCACGCCCACGCCTACGACCACGACTACCACCACCACCACCATGACCAGCACCTCCAGCACGAGTGCTCGCCACCATGTCCTGTAAATAGAATACATAAACATAATTAATAATATAGAAGTATAAATGAATATAAAACTAAACTAAAATATATATACCAGCAGCAGGGCGACAAGTGTCGGCCAGAGGAGTTGGACTAGGACTGCCATCTGCAAAAAAAAAAATCATACAATAAGTAGATAATCGAACGACAAAAACATGAACTGAAAGAAGAATACAGAAGTTTAATTTAAACTGAATCGTCCTCGTCCTCGGCCTCGACCTCGACAAAAATATGAACTAAAATATACCGATATTTAATCATCGTCCTCGTCCTCGTCCTCGGCCTCGTCTTCATTCTCATCATCATCCTCATCCTCATCGTCGACTTTATCTGTATCCTCATCCTCATCAAGTTCTTCTCCTTCTTCTTCTTCAGTCTCAATACTTGGGACAAGACGCCTCTTTCTCCCCTGGTTGACATCTAAGTCTTGTATATCAACCTCTTTCTTTCCTCTATTTTCCTCAGCAGGGGGTATATCAACCTCTAATTTAACATCCATGGTATCCGACTGTTGTCCCAAGTATTGGAGATTTTCGATCTCGTCCTCTTGGTATGCTGGGTCTCCAACATTGAATATATTTCTAGATTTAATCTTGCATACTGCCCACCAGTCAAATCGATCTCTACGATGCCTTGGGTAGCTTGTATAGTAGACTTGAACAGCCTGACTTGCTATCGCAAATGTGTCGGACCCTCTATACCTCCTGCGATGATTTATATCGAATCCATATTGTTTATCGATTCTCCAACCGATATTTGGTTTCGTATCGAACCACTCACATTTGAACATCATAATATGCATATCATATGGGACACTATACTGTAAATCTACAATATCCCGAAGCACTCCATATTAGTCAAAGTCCGGCTCGTCGTCATAGATGGTGCCTCTTATGCAAACACAAGAATCCTTAGTACTGAAGTTGTCATTGACAAATTCGGCATTTTTAGCATGCTGAGTTGCCTTAAACTTGAACCCATTAACGACATAGACTGGCCAAGTCTTCGCATGCTTCTTCGGTTCCAATGCCAAATAACGAATGCTCTCATTTGTGAGTGTTGTTTCAGGCAATAAAACCTGTAAACAAATAATAATAATTTAAATGTTTTACTTGCATATATTTTAATGGTAGCTGCATAACATATTATCTCAGTTACTTACGTATTTTTGAAACTAGGTCGGAAAGGTACAATCAACCTCTCTTTGAAGTCCCTCATCGGTAATATCGGGTGTCCTTATTTTGACTTCATCTCTAAATAAACTGTTAGAGAGAATAAAAATAAGTGTAGTCACTTACTTTACCAAATTAGAGATTATAACGAGGTGTAGTCACTTACTTCTCCAAATCTCTTACTCTTGTATGTCACAATTTAACAATACATATCGGTGCGCGACATCATACTCATCGTCAGTCAACCACCGATTCTTACTAGCTCCAATAGGCTTGCCCTTTAAATTGAATATACCACCATCCTCAACGTCTTCATTATTCCTTTGAGGTATATTTCGATTTGTCTCGACATGAGTATCAAAATAAATAGAGCAGAAGTTTGACACCTCCTCGATAAGATATGCTTCACATATCAAAGCCTCTATATGAGCCTTGTTGCCAACTTTCTTTTTTAGATGGTGTAGGTACCTAGAAAGAGAAATTATCTTGAGAATTGATAATGAATTATAAATTCCACTTAAATTATATCGATTTTTTTACCTTTCAAAGGGGTACATCTATCGATAATGAACAGATGCACCGACACGGGCTTCGTATGGTAGATGAATCGGTAGATGCTCCATACTGTCGAAAAAGCCCGGTGGAAATATTTTCTCTAACTTGCAAATTGTCAAGACAATCTTCTCCTCTAGTTGTACCATATGTTGCACCGTCAGCCTAGTTGAACAGATATCCCTGAAGAATGTCGACAGCTCGGCCAACGGAACCCATATAGCAGAAGGCAACAACTCTCTCAAAGCAATGGACAGTAATCCTTCCATAAACATGTGGCAGTCGTGACTCTTCATTCATGTTAGCTTGCATTCATTGAGATCAACGCATCTAGACAAATTCGACACATAGCCGTTGGGAAATCTTAAAGTAGATATCCACTTACAGATTATTAATCTATCTTCCTTGCTCAATGTATATGGCGCTATAGGCTTACTTAATTGTCCATCAGCTCCCCTTTCTATCAAGTTTAGATCATGATGTTTGCATATCTTGGCCATGTCTTGTCTTGCTTTTGGATTGTCCTTAGTCTTTCCTTTAATATCCATGACGGTATTGAAGACATTATCGAACACATTCTTTTCGATATGCATGACATCAAGATTATGCCTTATAAGATTATCTTTCCAATAAAGCAAGTCCCAGAAAATACTCCGTTTGGTCCAGTTATGGCTTTGTCCGAACCCCTCGACACGATTGTTCGATGGATCTTCCATTGCGGTGGGCAATTCCTTTACAACTTCCCAAATATCGTATCCCGATAATCTGGCAGAAGGATCAAGAAATTCTTGTTTTCCAGATCTGAACGCGTCCTTGTTCTTTCGCCAAGGATGGCTCACGGACAGAAATTGACGGTGACAGTCCAAGAAAGAACTTTTTCCTCCATGCCTAAGGCGGAACGCCTTACTATTTTCCATGCATATCGGACAAGACATGTTGCCATGCGTACTCCACCCCAAAAGCATATCGTATGCTGGAAAATTATTGATTGTCCACATGAGTGAAGCTCTCATATGAAAGTTATGTTTTCTGAAAATATCATACGTCGTGACGCCGATCTTCCACAACTGTTTCAGCTCATCCACCAACGGCTGTAAATATATAGCGATGTTCTTCGTCAGATTTTTAGGACCGGGTATGATAGCTGTCAAGAACATATAAGGAGCCTTCATACACATCTATGGTGGCAGATTGTAAGGGGTAAGAATGACCGGCCAGCATGAGTATTGAGATCCCGACAGTCCGAAAGGGGCGAAGCCATCAGAACATAGCGCAAGGCGTACATTTCTAGGCTCTGCAGCAAAATCTGGATGACACAAATTAAAATGTTTCTATACCTCTCCATCCGAAGGATGTGACAATTCCCCTTCGTCCTTTATGCGTTCTTCGCTATGCCACGTCATGTGTTCCACTGTATTCAGAGACATATACATCCTCTGCAAGCGCTTCGTGATCGACAAGTAATGCATATACTTGTAAGGATGTCGTTTTCTAGTTGACTTTCCTTTTCCCTGCACTGGCTTGTAACGATCCGTATTACAGAAGCTGTAACTTTCTGATACGCAATTCTCTTTGTAGTACAACATGCATCCGTTGCGACAACAATCTATCTTCTTGTACTATAGTCCCAGTTGTCGGACCATCATCTTTGACTTATAGAAGTTTTTTGGGAGCACTTTTGATTCCTTCGGTAACACCTCCTTGATTAGTTGTGTGATCCGATCATAGCAAGCTTGTGGCAAGTTAAAATCAGACTTTATGTTTAGCAACCGCATCGTTACTGACAGTACGGAATGAGTCTCACAACCAGAATATAGAGGAGTATCTGCGTCCTAAAATATATCATAAAACTCCTTCACCTCGGGATTAGGATCCTTCGGATTAAAATTAGGCCCTGCCGCATCATATACCATATCTCGTGCAAGGTTCTGCACGTCTCCATAATCAGCAGAGCATCCGTCGTCTTCGAGGATATCCATTGCAGCATTATCATAAAAAATATAAGTACCAGCTTCCGCAACCTGTCTTTTCGAATATAATTCACCTTGCGATGACCACAAGCCGTAATCACGTACGAAACCCTTACGGGTCAAATGATCTCTTACAGTCACCACTTCTTCATAACGTCTATTGTGACAATTAACACATGGACACCTGATTTTGTTACCGTCCATGTACTGAGCTTTGCTCATGGCATACTGAAAAAATACTTCCACGCCTGCCTAAAAATCGTCACTCACACCAATTCTGCTCTCGTGTTGCCATTTGTACATCCATGTACGATCAACAAAGTAACGATTCATCCACGATTTTGATGTGAAAATCTGTATCGTAAGACAAACTAAACATAAGAATAGCCCGATACTTTAAACCATCCTCATAAGAATAGTCCGATACTCCGATCGATATTGGTATCGGCCGATACTTTAATAAATCATTAATATTAATAATTTATTAATAGCTATTTGTTTTTCGATACAAAAAAATCCGATACTCCGATCCGAAACCACCGATATTACTGATACCCCCGATGCCGATGCTCATAGGGATAGTCCGATACCGATACCGGGACATGCCAAACTGTAATGGTATCGGACAGTATCGGATAGGTATCGGTCAGTATCGGGTATCGGTCAGTATCGGAGCGGGACATGCCAAACTGTATCGGTATCGGCAGTATCGGATCGGTATCGGCCGATACTTTAAACCATCCTCATAAGAATAGTCCGATACTCCGATCGGTTTCGGTATCAGCCGATACTTTAATAAATTATTAATATTAATAATTTATTAATAGCTATTTGTTCTTCGATACCAAAAAATCTGATACTCCGATCCAAAACCACCGATATTACCGATACCCAGGATGTCGATACTCATAGGGATAGTTCGATACCGATACCAGGACATGCCAAACTATATCAGTATCGGACAGTATCGGATCGGTATCGATCAGTATCGGAGCGGGATATGCCAAACTGTACCGGTATCGGTCAGTATCGGTCCGATACCGATTCCGATACCCCCTCCCCCGATCCGATACTCATAGGACTGGTCCGATCCGAAACCACCTATACCCCCTCCCCCGATCCGATACTCCGATTCGAAACTACCGATACTCATAGGAATGGTCCGATCCGAAACCACCGAAACCCCCCACCCCTCCCCTACCCCGCCGGACAGCAAACCCCCCCTCCCTCACCCTCCCGACAATAAACCCCCACCCCACCCCCTCCCCCTCGACAGCAAACACCCACCCCCTCCCCTCATCCCCCAACAGCAAACCCTAAACCCTACCCCTGCCCCCCGTCCCGCACCCAACACCATCCACCCCCGTCCCGTACCCAACACCATCCACCCCTGTCCCCCTCCCTTTCCCCCTCACCCTCAGCCCCCCGCGACAGCCGACCCCCCCACCCGAAACCCTACCCTGCCCCGAAACCCTAAACCCTACCTTCTCCCCCGCCCTCAACAACCTCTCCCCGCCCCTACTCCTTCCTTCCACCCCGCCGGCCCCAGCGACAGCCGACCCCCCACCAACCCGAAACCCTGTATGTTATGCTAAACAGAGAGAGAGAGAGAGCATACATGAGAGAGAGAGACCTGTCGGAGAGAGCTTCGCTGGAGAATGTGACCCATCGGAGAGAGCTCGCCGGAGAGAGAGAGAGAGAGAGAGAGAGAGAGAAAGAGGGGAAAGAGAGAGTCTTTTTGGAAAGAATAAAAAATCCCTCCCTCCCCCGTCGGTTCAATTTAAGTTAGGTTACAGTATTTAGTGACGGATTATCGACGGATATATCCGTCGGTAGGCAGTCGCTAAATACCTACTAGATTACCAACGGAACGTCCGTCGCTAGATAGACGCTAATTTAGCACGCCATTTTTTGCAGATTTTGCTGCCATAATTTGCTACATATTAGCAATGGACATCAATCCATCGCTAAATTTTCGTCAAATAAGCGACGGATGTGCGACTGATTTTGATGCAAAAAAATAAAAAATTATCCATTGCTTTCTGATGGTAGTCCGTCACAAGGTAGTCGCTAGTCCGTCGCTATGGCCGACGGATAAGATCCGTCGCTAATCTGTCGTCGCCAAATTGCTGTATTTTAGTAGTGAGGGAGCAGGTTATGCAGGAGGCCCACCGATCTCAGTACTCTATACATCCAGGTGCCAACAAGATGTATAGTGATCTGAGGGAGCACGTCTGGTGGTATGGGATGAAGCGGGAGGTAGCTTGCTTCGTAGCCAGATGTTTGGTCTATTAACAGGTCAAGGCAGAGAGGCAGAGACCAGGAGGTTTGTTGCAGCTATTGCCCATTCCAAAGTAGAAGTGGGAGCACATTACAATAGATTTTGCTTTTGGATTGCCGTATACACCAGGAAGGAAAGACGCAATTTGGGTCATCGTAGACAGGTTGACCAAATTGGCCTACTTTTTGTAATTTAAAGTGGGTACGTCTACTGAGAGGCTAGCAGAGATTTATATACAGCAGATTGTCAGGATTTATGGAGTTCCGGTGAGCATTGTCTCGGATCAGGATAGTCGCTTTACTTTCCATTTCTGGCGGAGTCTGCAGACTAGTTTGGGCACTCAGCTCAAGTTTAGTACTGCATACCACCCTCAGACGGACGGACAGTTAGAGAGGACTATTCAGACACTCGAGGATATGTTGCGGACTTGTGTTTTGGATTTCGGAGGATCCTGGGAGGATCACCTGCACTTAGTGGAGTTTACGTACAACAACAGTTTTCAGGCCAGCATTGAGATGCCACCGTTCAAGACACTGTACGGGCGCAGATGCCGTACACCCTTGTCTTGGGATTATGTTGGAGAGAGAGCTTTATTGGGACCTGAGATGGTTATAGATGCAGCTGAGAAGGTGAAGCTCGTCAGTGACTGGATTCGTGTGGCGTAGGACAGACATCGGTACTGGGCCGATAGCCACCGCAGTCCTTTGGAGCTTGAGGTACAGATTAGAGATAGGATTAGAAGTTGTTTTGTTTGTGATTTTGTTTGATCATGTTTGATTGTTTAGTAATTTGAGACCTTCTTTGTGATTAGGTTGGAGATATGGTTTTCTTGAAGATATCTCCGACACGTGGTACAATACGTTTTGGTAGAGGTGGGAAGCTTAGCCCGCGCTTCATCGGACCTTTCGTGATCAGCGGGAGCGTCGGTAACGTTTCTCACAGGCTAGACTTGCCACCTGCACTAGTGGGTGTCCACAACGTATTCCATGTATCACAGCTGAGACGGTATGTGGCAGATCCTAGCCATATACTCGATAACTCAGAGATTGAGGTATGACCTACTCTTAGCTATCCAGAACAACCTGTGGAGATTCAGAATCGACGAGAGAAGGTTCTGAGAAATAAGGTGATACCTTAGTTCGCGTCGCATGGAGGCATCATTTCCAGGAGAGTCTATCTGGGAGCGGAAGGATGAGATGCGCGAGCGATACCCATATCTAATTTGACCTTGAGGTATGATTGTCTCTCCTTCTCATCGGTTTAGTTTCGCCTTTCAATTTCGAGGATGAAATTTTTTTAAGGAGGGTAGATTTGTTACTACCATATTTTAGCTTGAGGGTATTTTGGTCATTTTGAAAATTTTGAATTTAATTTGATTTGTTTGAGTGATGGTTGTTATTTTTGACCTTTGCTAGTTGAGACTGGAGACTAGCCTAGATGTTGGCTTTGACTATGGTAACTTGGTTAGCATGGTGGGACCCTAGTCTAACTTAAGTCGACCCAAGATGACTTGTTGGACTTAGTTGCATGAAGAGATTAGGTGTTATAGGTGTTTGAACTAATAGCTAAGGGATTGAACCAATTTGACATTGCACTTGACCCATGGCCCACTAGCCATCAACCCTAACCCTAGTTTTCCTACATGTGGCCGCCCTCCTAGGGATCCCCCTTCATATTTAATCCTTCCTATTTCATTCTTGCCTCTTTTTACACCACTTTTATTTTTGGCAAGAGCAAGGTTTGTCCATTCTTCAACTCTTCATATTTTATTCATTTCTCTTCCTTTTTAACCCTAGTCTTTTGCAATAGGATCTAATCCATGCCTGTTTACTGTTGGTAGTGTGTAATCTTAGTTTTGGGGAGATTTGAGGCTTAGGAGTTGCAAGTGGTATCCTTCATTTTTGGGGCTTTTTTTGAGTTGACACTCAATAGGTAAACTATTCAAACCACCTCCACTTCTCGATTTCTTTGCATGGATGCATAGATCTAGGTGTCCCCTAGCTGTAGATAAAATTTGGCAGGATTTGGTTTCATTTTTGTGTCCGTATCGGACACGTATCAGTAGGTGTCTGTAGGTGTTTGATGAAATGCCTCATAGGGAATTTTCGTGCTGTTTTCTAGATCTTTTTGTAGTGATTGATAGACCTATATGTGTATGATGATTTATTGTTGCACTGAGATGTTTTTCACGTCGTGTTCGAGTTGCATTAGGGCATGGACACGTTCGCACGTGAGCCATGCGCATGCCCTGCTGCTCGCTGTGTCGTGTGCACTGGACATGTCACGTTCTGGCTCGATACTTATGGGATACGAAGGGGCATTGACTGACACCATATGCACAAAGTACGATGCAAATCCCTCCAGTAATTCATGAGGAATCAAACTCACATGTGGATTGTACTGTACGCACACAGGCGAGTGTCGGCCCTGTTTGCGGCTCTCGTGACACGACACGACGAGTCGTGGTCACGTGTCAGGCCTTTGGATACGTAGCCCTACCCTAGGTGAACACATGGACACGTGCACGAGTGGTGTCGTGTCATGTGTCGTGTGCTGGATCGACACACACGCGTGCACGAGACTGTGTGTCTGTGCGTGTGTCTGTGTGTTCGAATGGGTATGGACACGTTGTGTCTTATATTGGTGGACACTATTTGACATGTATGACACTTACACATGTGCACGACTAATTACCAACCATTAATTTGATATATGACTGAACTTGACACCTTGCATGACTGAAACATGACACTCTGTTAACCTTTGCATATTACCTACTTGCTAATCTACATTGCATTGCTTTGAACCCACTATAATAACCCTGCTAATAACTGCTAACACATTTAACTTGTGAACACATACCTATATTACACACACACACACACATATTGAACTGCCACCCTCACTATCACTCATCTCACATACAGAGACAGGAATCTGAAAATACACACACGCATATCACACTGCTACACAGACAATTGACACACACTCCCATCTATCTATACACACACACACATGAATTTACTCCTACACTAAAAACTGAAACTGAGAACACATATGCACTTGACTAGAAATCTGAAAACCATACATGCACACACAAAACCTTACACACACTAACATGTACACGTTTGAGTTTCCTATGTATAACCTATGCATGTGACATCTCTATCCCTCTATATATCTATCTATGTATGTATCTCTATATATATGTAAATATGCATGTAAATATGTATGTATATAAATAGCAATGTACATATATAGGTATATATATTTTGACACACATTTTAGCCCTTGTACACACACAATATTTCATTTGACACTTGCCTATGTATATATAAATGCCTCTATATGAATGCCTATAATATGTATGCTTTATATACATTGAGTGTATATATGAAATGTGTGTTTGATAGCTTGTGTTAGTTTTGAAATTGTGTGTGAGTGCTAGCCTAGGCTCGGTTAGGCTTAGTGAGTCTGGTTTGGACTAGGATTGACCTAGTTGACCTAGTTTGACTAGTGTAGTTGACCAAGAGTTGACTTTAGCCTAAATGACCTAGAGATCATATAGAATGCATTGTAATCTTCAGTATTACCATTCTGGACATGTTGTGACCTGTGTTGCTCTGTTTAGGACTTATCTACTCTGTCTAGACATATATATTCATCGGATACTCAGGATACCAGGCGAGTACATTCTCTGACCGTTTTATACTTGATAGGATTTACATTTATGCTCTAGATTAGTTTACTTGATGCTGTCACGTTGTTAACACGGATTGGTACTATATGGATCCCTTCATGAGATGTTATCCCCGTCGGGAGCATCGGGTTACAGTATGTCATGTGCGTTTCACTTTCATCAGGTACTCCGGTGCTTTCACCATTCATGTGCACTCTTATGATTCATGTACTCTCATGTTCACAGAGCCTCCATGTATACATTCATGTGCACCCATTTATTGGCCTTCATGTGATATCATGTGCAATAACATAACCTGTCTGGATCCTTGTGTATTGATTGGGGGTACGGGGGAGTATAAATGATCATGTGAACAATTCCAAAGTAGTATACTCATGTGCAAACTCTTAGATTACTCATGTGCAAATTCAAGCCGTTCATATGTCTATCTTGTACTCTATATCACTAGCCACTGTTAGCTCTTTACTTATAGTAGATATTTCTTTACAGTCATCTCATTTACTTCATATATTTTCTAGCATTTCATGTATCTTACTCTATAGCATATTTACATATCCTGTCATATTATGAACTGCGTGAGATGTATTATGCTCGCTCCCGTCCTGACTGGACCTGTTGAAAAAATTACAGATGACATTAAGGAGGTCTATCCTACATACTATGGAGCAGGCCTAGATGACACATGTGAGCTGGACTCCCAGGAGGACCCAGTACTTGCAGAGGACATTACCCCAGTAGTCTAGGCTAGTTAGCTAGACCAGTATCTTACTTATTGTCTTGTCTTATTTTGGATACACTTGTACTTATTGAAGATTTTGCTATTCTGGATATTGTGGAGTTATTATCTTAGACACTTAGTTTATCTTTATTATTTGTATTTCTTTGTGGATTCAGATCTTACCTATCTTATCGTACTTTCTACCTTAGCTGTGATTGAGTTGTACATTTCTATATTGTCCTCCATTCGGAGCATATATATTGTATAGGTACCTTATAATTGTTAGATGTATGTGACCTAGGACAGCATTCTACCGCCGACACTACGGCGTAGGCTGGACGTACCCACTTCTCGTGCCCCTATAATGGGTGTGGGTCATGACAGTACCAGTGGTACGTATCATTTCCTAGGAAAAGTTTTAGTCTCTTGGTTTTGTAAGAAGCAAAAATATCTAGCGCTATCAACAACTGAGGCTGAGTATATCGTCGCAGGACGTTGTTGTGCTCAGATTTTGTGGATGAATCAAACCCTAGAAGACTACAATTTGTACTACACAAAGGTTCCTATTTACTGTGATAACACTAGCATGATCAACTTGACTAAGAACCCAGTATGTCACTCACGCACAAAGCACATAGAAATATGTTGTCATTTTTTGCGTGATCACCAACAACACGGGGACATCTATCTAGAATTTTTGACACTTATCATTAATTAGCAGATATTTTCACAAAGTCGCAAGCTGAAGACTGATTCAATTATCTGCGCCGGGAGTTAGGCATACTTTAATTTTCAGAGTCATAATATGTTATGATTAATAAAAATACTTAAAACTTGATATTCTAAGTTTTATTAATTAAAATTATTTTGGGTACAAGACGAAAGGGCCCTTCTGTCATGCAGGCGTAAATAGCCTGAAGTGACATGGGACACTTGATCCTTCGTCTCGTGGCTTGGGAGAAAGGAAAGTTGGTCTGTGTTTCCACAAAGCTATGAACTTAGCATAGTCATAGATGTCGTACGCTCTAAATATTTGTTAAAGCATGCATTGTCCTACTGTCCAACGCTTGGTAAAGTATATACTGTTCCACTGTCCAATGCTTGGTAAAGCATGCACTGTCCCACTGTGCAATGCTTGGTAAAGCATGTACTATGACATGACCCACTCCCGAATAATCAGACACGAGTCGGATACACCCAGCCTACGTTGGAAGACTCAATATAGTAAGCCGTACCAAGCTAGGGAAACTAACAAGTCAATAAGTACAAATCACGGATCTATAAATAATTCCAGAAAGATTACCATAATCCACAAGTCCATATAACGTAAAGTACCAGAGTCAACAAGAATGAAATATGCTATGAACACTAAAACCATATCTAGGAGTAAAGCTAAACAATCTAAACCTGAAGCCTCTAGCTAGGTCACGTCTCCATCCTGCTCAGCTAAGATTCTGGGCTCTGGCCCATAAGGTAGAACAATATCCTACAAGTACACCTACAACATATCCAGTCAAGAGCGAAGCAAAGTACAGTCCTAGGTAATGAACAAGAACATCATGATATGGAAATGAGTATAGGAGAACATGAAATATAAAGTACAGAAAATAAGAACACGAATGCTGAAAAGTAAATACAAAAAATACAGGGAATATGAAATGAAGTCTGAACACGATATGTACAAGGAACCTGACGTGTGCAATATATCGAAATACATCCAGAGTGTGTGATCGGCTTGGGTAGTACATAGAACATGAATAATGGTACAGCTTAGGTCCCGCGTGCACAGTGCGAGGGCTAAGCTATTCACATGAATTTCTAACTCAGGTTTGATCACACATCTGTAGTATTTCCCTTTCCCAGACACAAGTAAAGTACATGGAACATGAATCAAGAGTACAAGACCATATCGTGTAATATCCTGTCCAAGATGAAAAGTACAAGACATGAATATAAATGTACAAGACCATAGAATGTACTTGCCTTGCTCAGGGTGATCGGGAATAGGGAGAAAGTCTCTAAGTCCACCTGGGCAGGTGCAAGTTGGTTAGTTACAATTCACCACTGTTAGATATACATGAATAAGACTAACTAGATTTACTAGCTAACTATCTACTTACAACCATAAACTAATTAGTCTTTACTTGTAGAATAATATTAATTAATAAAACATATATCCTAGCTATCCATAAAATAGATTAAGCAAACTCACATAATCCTTTTTAGAAAACATTTAGTAATTATCTTAAACAGTACACTAGTTACATAGTCAATAATGATAATTATATATAATTATTTATAAGCAAGAATTCACCAAGCAACTATTGAGAATAATAGAGAATAACTTCTACATGTACTGTAGCTATCCCCATCATTAGTATAATATAAATTGGACAATCACCAAGTTGCCTTCTCTACACCTATAATAGGCTCAGTCAACACAATCATCATTTGGGCTATACAACTAAGCTCAACTTCAGGGACTCAATCTCATTACCCAACCTGTATTCTAAGTCCACCTCCATCATTAAAAGCTAATAGCAGTCAATTTGTAACCTAGAGGATTGCATTTAATTCCAAATTAAAACAACAATAGTACCCCTTCCCAAATATGTTAGCCAACCTGACTTGCTTCATACAACACCACATCATGTTTAATACAACATAGAATTAAGCCACCATTAATTATACTTAAGTTGAGTTTCCTTATACTTAAACAACAGGTTTACAACCACACGCCCTAGGCATACAACTATAACTTGAAGAACCCATTTATACAAAGCTAAGGAGAATCTCATTCGGAAATGTCCATACTAGTCCAGGCCACATCCAACCAAGTATAGAATTCATAACTAGTTAGAGCATTCAAATGATCAGCATCTTCTCTCAACTCCTCCCATCAAGACCAAAATTCAAACTCAGCTTAAGATAAGATACAGCTATAATTTAGAAAAACTTGATACACAATCAAAATATACACACAACACTAGAGCCAAAAATATGAAATCAAATTAGTAGTTTAAGCTCTATCTCTATTCAACTCCCAAGCCCACCATTGCAATAGTTCAACTGTCTCCCTGTACTTCTTCACGCCAGACATGACCCCGACTTGGACACGAACAGCAATGGATACGCACACCAGACACAAACAGAACCTTCACCTCAGGCCGCGACCCCAAATCTGACAAACTTAATCAACACAAGCATAGAACAAAAAAACTTAATCAACACAAGCATAGAACAAAAATTCTTCAATCGTAGATAATGTAGAATATTACCCGGGGAGAAGAATCAAAAATTTAGAGGAGTGAAGATACAATCCCAACAGTCAAATATGCCTCTTTGTCTAGTTATGATCTTGAGTTCTTCTGTCACATTTTATCGAGCAGGTCAGGACAGAAAAAAGAAAATAAATCTCAGAATCTACATAATAAGTTCTGATAAAAAATTTGTGGAGAATTCTCAGAAATCACTGAAGAGGTGAAGTTCGATACTCACGGTTGGTTTCGCTCAATGAACACAACTCACTCCAACTCGATGCTAGAAGAACTGCTCGTCACTACGAATGATGGACATAAAGAATTCACTAAGCAATCGGCCAGTACAATCGACATTCAAAAGAAACTCATAGATGTAACAATTTGAATTCGATCAACTTATAAATTTGATCGAGGCTTACCAAAGTTGTGTCGTTCGAGCAAGGGAGACGACGAACTCATGAAGGAGGAAGGAGAAATGACTTCGGAAGGAGATCGCCGGAACAGGAGGACGTGTCCCCGTGTGCGGTCGAGAAGATCCACAGCCGACAAAAATAGGAACGCCTAGATCGTCGAAGAAGTAGTCGTTCTGCAATCGAACATCGTCAGAGAAGCCTGGTGGTCAGTCGCCGCTCTGCGTAGGAGTCGCCAACCTTGCCATGCCTCTGCCGTCGCCATTAAGCCACCGGGAAATCGAGCCTCCGTTGAACGTTGTCGCCGCTGAAGAAGTGGCTAGTCACCGATAGAGGACTGATAAGCACCGTCGCTGATGAAGCACCGACGACGATGGAAGCCTAACACTGGAGGGTGCCGTTGAGTGTTGCACTGTCGAACCTGGCTCAGCCGCCAGAGCAAGGGTCGCCGCCGATGCCATGGCGAGACCTCCGAGAATTAGAGTTTTGGTTTGGAGGACTGGTGAACCAGGAGGGATGGGGAATTGGGGATCTCAAAAAAATTAAAACTTATTAGAGAGCTCTGTACTCTCTTTCTCTACCTCTGCTTATTAATACAGGGGAAAATGGTTAATTGTACTAAAGTCTACCACAATAAGTTATTTGCACAAATAATCCAAAAGTCTATTATAGAACTTGTCATGGTTAGTTAAAAGGTTGTTAGAAAAATTGGGATCACTAAAGTTAGCTAGAAACTTGGACCACACCCCAAGTTAGCTGCTCCATTTGTTAATTAATTAACCAAGATACTCAAGCAAACCTTTTTCCAATGTGTATATATATATATATATATATATATATATATATATATATATATATATATATATATATATATATATAAATTATAAATAGTAAAACAAACTTAAATTAAATATCATAAAATAATTTTAAAATTTTGTAAAATCGGGAAAGCAGGGTTACAAATCTCCCACTAGAAAAATTCGTCCTTGAAATTCAAAGAGCAAGGTAGGTTACAGAAATACCACGAAATTCAAAAATTGATTAGGCACAATCAGAAATAATCAGATTACAAAATTAAAAAAAAGATCAAAAGTTGGTCAAGCATGAAGTGAAAGAAAGTTTAATTACGACTTAGAATAGTAAAATCATGAAGGCATGATCTACTAAGCACGATCAAAATCAGGACTTTAGCACAAGTGGACTAGAACAAGATAGAAAAATCACAGTTAGATAGGCATGACACGATCGAAATATAAATACAATTTAAAATATAGTGAAACGGGATCAAAATCTTACAATGTATATTTATTGAGAAAATCTAGTGGTCCAAATGTAAAATGCAAGAAGGGAAGTTACAAAGTTTTATTGAGAAACGTATGAAAGATACCCAGGAGGTATTAGTATCAAATCAAAGTAGACATTCAAGAATTGGTGATTCTCGAAAATTAATAATCATGTGAAAGGGGATATAGTCTCCATGGTATCCGAGAACGTATAGATATTCGAAGTCACTTTACTTAGAATTCCTGCCCTGCCAGTGTATATCTGGCTGCAGTAAATTTTTGGTTCCATGACTCGAGTAGTGATATGTTACCGAATATTATATCAACTTTACCCATTTTCAAAAAATTATTAACGAGGCAACTTAGAGATCAAATATAAAGAATTTCGGACAAAGTCTCAATAATACCCGAAAACCTATGATACCTGAAATCACTTCAACTTAGAGTCCCTACCTCTCCCGTACGCAGCTGGCTGCAGTGAACCCGCAGTATCCATAACCCAGATAAATGGTCGCAGCGCACAACTGCCACGTCCTAGTAGGTCATCGGATAGTCTTTCAACCTTATCCATAGGAATTATAATAGATTTTCAAGGGATTCAAAATGAGTTCTAATTGTCCAGTCACGATAAAAGTGATGTTATCTATCTTTTAGAAGACAAGATTTTTTTTATATTAGGTACTAAGAAGCAAAAAGGGATCCCATCAAGAAGTAGTAAGTGCTAAATGGGACAAATAAGGAGATTTTAAATCTTGAACAGATCTTGAATGAAAAACGAAATCCCCAATGGAATAAAAGGTCGCAGATGGAAAGTAATTCTCGAACAAGAAGCAAGACCATAAATAGTGAATAGAAAACAAAGTATCAATTAGTGAATAGGGAACATGCATCGAATTGTGGATATGAAACAAGCAAAATTCCAAATAGGGAATGAGGTCAAAAATGGTTGTGAACAGAAACAAATTCTCGAATAGAAAACAAGTCACGAATAGGAAACAAAATCTCATATATAGAACTAGTCAAAGTCTCAAAAATTTCAGACAATGACTCGAATAGGAACTGAATCTAAAACTAGCGTCAAATAGCAATGAAGGTACAAACAATGTTTTGATTGAGAACAAGGTTTCAAAAAAAATTTCGAATAGGAATAAAATCTCGAATATCACAATGTTCGAATAGCGAACAAATTTTTTTTCAAATAAAAGCCAACAATAGAAAACAAGGTCATAAATGATGAATATGAAAACATGGTATCGAATATCGAATTTGAAAACAAAATAGTGAATATGAAACAAGTTTACCGAACAGAAAACAATCTTCAAATAAGAATCATAGTCATGAATAAGGAACAAGTTCTAGAATAGGAATAATATCTGGAATAGACACCAAAAAGTTTAAGATAGGAAACAAAATCTTTCAAGCTCTTAAACAGGAACAAGGAAATTCTATAAAATTTAAATTAGAATGTGAATCACGACCCATGGTCTGCTCCAACCATGCAAGAAAAGCCTTCGGTCTTTAGCCTGCCTTTAGTATTCCTCCGGGACTGGAATTGCTTCAATTTCTTCAGCTGTCCTGAGGTAGGCTGGTCATTGCGATAGTGCTCTATACGGGTGCTAAATTTGGAGAGGCGGTCCCTTTGCTGTAGTCCTGATGCTCCTCGTGCTCGTCTTTGGGCAGTACGATCAACGGCCGCCTGGCAATGCTTGACTTGATGGAAAAGTGATTCGTAGAACAAGCATAACCTCAGTCTCCTGTGGCACTCGTCGTATGGTGTCTATCCTCTTGCAGAAGCACTATGAAGGCGAATCTGAATCTGCCTCTAGTGACACGGCTGATGATGCGACTAAAGAGGTGTTGTCTGAGTATTGCGACACTTTACGGGTCCAGAGTAGTTGCTACTTTCGTCTCAAGTCTTCAGGACTCTCTTGGCCTTCAACTTCTGCCTTGTTCTATTGTCCATGCTACGTTCTGGAACTCCTGGTTGGTGACTTCAATCAGAGGAGTTGGATCCTCGAAAACGTGGATGATCTTCAGTAGCGGCTCTAGGTCCTCGATCTGCTTCTCGGTGCAAGATATGCGTTCGGTGTCGGGGAAGCCCAAAGATCCGAGAGTCTGAAAATCGGAAGTCCTCCCTAGTTCGAAAAACGTATCTACAAGTCAAGCTTGGAAAAGGATGGCCTGCTCCCTCTGGGTGTTAAGGAACTCTTGAAATATCTCTATCAACTGCATACTACCCATGGGGATAGTAGGGAAGATAGAAGGTAGCAGAAGCTCGAAACACTCAAGTGTAGATGGATCAACCGTTCCAGTGTTGCGTGCTTTGAGTTATCTGAAAAATAGAAAACTGTTAAAATATCCTAAACCTAAAAATAACAAGTATTTATAGAATATCAATATACCCGTTGTACCCGATTTCCTATGATGTGATCAAGTTTCCCTAGTTTAATCAAGTCCCCCAATAGTACTCTAATACCTAGGTACCATTAGGAAAGACCTGCATGGGCCACCACTAAAAACATATCACGACCCGCTCCGAAAAAATCAGACACGAGTCGGACACGCCTAGCCTACGTTGGAAGACTCAACGTAGTAAGCTATACCAAGCTAGGGAAACTAAGAAGTCAATAAGTACAAATCACAGCTGTAATGCCCCGCTCCGTACGGCCCATTACGCTGAGGCGTTGACTCAAAGAGTCACGTTGACGGAATGAAATATAGCGATGCAAATCGATACGAGAGTTACGCTGTCCCAAGCAATGCATCGAACTAAGTCGATGCAAAGAGTTACGTTGTCCCGAGCAATGTATCGAACTAAGTCGATACGAAGAGTTACATTATCCCAAAGAAATGCATCGAGTTGAATCGATGTAAAGCGCCATAATGCCTCAAAGGATAAGTGCGTTGAGTCGGCTCGATGATTCTAAGAAATCGAATCGACCAAGGCGCAAGTCCGAATCGATGCAAGTATTGATTTTAGTTGGTTTCATGTGTAGGCTATACGTTTACGCTGAAATATTAGAGGTCGACATTTTGCCTCATTCGCAATGGGTCCGCAAAACCCAAATCCCTGCTTCGTAACGGGCTGAGACTTGGGCACGGTAAGCAAAATCGGACGTATAATTCAATGAAATACGAAGTGCTCGAATGGCTAAGTCAGGAGAGTTGGCCGTGCAATGAAGTTATGAAATCGAGCCACATCGGCTCGACAAAATGACAAGGCATATCAAACTCAAGGTGGGAGGATTGACTCTTCTTTTTACACCTTCATGCCTAAGTCAGAATATATCATTGTATGCTAAGTTAACCTATCGAAGCCACGAGCATAGTTTGATCGAAAGATAAATCATAGTGTGCGTCGAACACTAGTTAGAACAATTGAAATAAAATGTGTATCAAATGCACGAGTCGCTATGGAAGACAAAAGTGAGTGCCTCGGTGCGCAAGCCGCAAGAATATGGGATACCTGTATTTGGCGAGTGCCTTCGTGCACGAGCCATTCCGTGCCTTCGTGCACGAGTTAGAAAGGCAAGCACATTGAAGGACAATAAGCGAGTGCCCTAGCGTGCAAGCTACGAACATTGAACACTAAGTCATAGAACATAGAAATATGGCTTCGATGTATGTACCAAGTGCACGACGTGAGGGAAAAGATGATAAATATGTCAAAATGTGTCTATGTGCATGAGATCATAAAAGATGACTTTATTGTGAAAGAATACAGTTATGGCATGAATGTAGTAGAACTGTCGGATATGACATAATGCCTCGAAAGGTATTCGAGACCTTCGGGTCGTTCGGTTGACGAACATTGAGTTGAGACATGATGCCATTGAACATTGAAACAAAGTATGAAATGTAAGAACATGGAAAGTTAATAGAAGAAATACGAGATATTAATGTCTGAGTCGTGGACTCAAGACTATGTTTGGTTGTTTGATAAAGTCTGAGTCTCAGGCTCAAGACTATGTTTGGTTGTTTGAAATTAGGGCGTTGCATAGTCGAATGGGCTTGAGATAATTGTGATAATCTTCCATGCATGGAACGTTTCCTCCAAACGTGTATGCCGGGGCACCGGGACCGTTCAGCCTAGGAGGGATATAATCTTTGACGGGCGCTCATCTGTAAAGATGATTAACACCCGATTATAGATATGAAAAACCGCAAATGATGGTTGGCACGCGATATGTTTCGGTTGTTGGGGTAGCAACCCAACCCGTGAAACGTCGGGTTACCCAAATTTGAGAGAGGAAAGAAAGAAAGAAAAGAAAGAGAGAAAAGAAAGAAAAGTTAAAAAGAAATACCTTTAGTCCATTTTGGCACGAATACCGCCAACGACCATTCATATAGTTAAGGAACGATGGGTTGAAAGTGCAGGCACGTATGTGTTCCTTACATAGATCCATCTTAGAGAGCACTTATAACTTGACAGGGAAAGAATGGGGCATATTTACCTTGTGTCGGTGCAAGGGCGAGTACGTCTATGTTGGTAAGTCGCACCACGAAACAAACACGAGATTGATTGCCTGCTTGCCTATTCAATTCGAATAACATGCTTGCCATGATAACATGATTTATATTTTCGAATATGCCATAAAATCGACCCTAAGGAGAATATAGCAAGATCATAAGCTAAGTTGCATGATTGAACATCAATACTATAATGTCGGTTTAGAAGGAAGGTCTTTTTGTCAGTATATGCGAGAACGAACGTACTGATCCCCCACCAGCTTTCATGCAGGGTGTAGAGAATGGATTACTCACGACGAAGCTTCATTTGATCACGCAGAGGCGTGGAATGTCGAAGCGTATTGAAGCGTGCGATCGCATTGTCGCTCGGACTTGCAACATGATTGATGCGGCCGAGATATAGAAGGCATGATGTATGGAACGGTAAAATCCTTTGTGGGCAAGAGAGAACCTGAGTGTTGTAGCCAATATGGCATATATTGTTGGGCTATTGAACGCCTTTGTAATCTCAGTTCGAATATCAATAAAAAAAATGTTTCGTATACTCGGTTTTTCTTTCGTTGTTAATACCAACTCAAAGATAACCATTTGAGAACTTGTCATCTTGCCTTGCACGATCGCAGCTCC
This sequence comes from Iris pallida, assembly GCA_029216955.1. Classification (NCBI taxonomy): domain Eukaryota; kingdom Viridiplantae; phylum Streptophyta; class Magnoliopsida; order Asparagales; family Iridaceae; genus Iris; species Iris pallida. The sequence goes on along the minus strand of JANAVB010034417.1, from coordinate 61,223,634 downwards.
AGGCTCATACGGCATCACGCCCCCTGCGAGGATAATGATTCGGGTGATTCCGGGTCGGGGCGTGATAAATTGTTATCAAAGCTCTAGGCTTAATTTCCTCAGGACATTTGCTTTGTTTCAATTCCATAGAGTTATCCACCACCAATCGAAATCACTCTTGACTCTACTCGATGCCGCACTGGATGTTCCATACAATAAGTTTAATACAAAGTCGGGTAACATTACTGTAAGTACTTCGAATTTACATGATGTTGCGGAGAAAGTTGTGAAACGCTTCGTTGCATTGAATGCAACGAGCCGTAAAAATGTTAGTTGCTGCAAGTACAACAAATTATGAAATGCGATTTGAGATGTTGTTGTTGCAATGTAACATGTTGAATGAGAAATGAGACGATGCATGAAGTGCAACGAGTTGATTGTAAATAATGCATTGCAATGAAAGTAACAATTCAATATTGAATGTGTTGAACAGATTTGAGCATTGACTTTAAAAGTCGGAAGTGAATCATTGCACGAGGTTCAACATATGTCAAAAATAAAATCGTTGCATGAGGTGCAAGGAATGTCAGAAATAATCATTGCACGATGTGCAACGCGTGTCGGAAGTAAATTGTTGCACGTGGAGTAATCGTTGCACGGAGTGCAAGGGAGATTAGAAATAAATTGTTGCACGAGATGCAATAGAAGGAACTGAAATCATAAATCGATAGAATGAATCGTTCGTTTACACACCGAACTTGTGTTGGCAAATGAAAATATTGGCCGAGTTGTGTCGGATTTGATTTAATCAAAGTTACGGTTGTGATCAAGCACGATCACTGCAGAAATCGTGAGTCGAAAGAGATTATTGGTTCATACTGAGTATCGATGCGAGGGAAATGACTTGATTTCTGAGTGGTATATGCCATACCACGTATGCGATGAATGACTCAATTTTGAGTGGTATATGGTATACCACTTATGCGATGAACTTCATCGACGCGTTGTGAGAATTATGGAAGGCTTGTCTGCAACGGACAGAAGAGTTCCGAGAATCGATTGGAAATTTGTATGATGGTATGTTGATGCAAGTGTTCTTCGAAAATCAGTTGGGACGATAAGATGAGACTGTATCAAGATGCGTCAGACGAAAGTTATAAGTCGGTCGGATGACCGAGACTAGCGGAACGATTATGCCTTGAAGCAATAATCGGATCGATGGAAAAGGAAAACTCGAACTTATAAATGAGTCGTACGACTTGCGATCTCGATAGAAATGTTGGGCGAGGCGAATTATAATCGAATTGCACGATGTGCGACTTCGGTGAAGAGTTGGTTAATGTGGGTAAATAGTGCCTAAGAGATAGTTGGTTACGTTATGGCAAAACTCATTTGAGTATGACTGAAACACGCAAAACCTTAGAGGGCGTGATCGTGTAACTCGAGGGTTCGATGTTGGACAATCGGTAACTCGGTTACGCGATCAAAGCATAATGGAATGCAACGAATCGAGAAATGATTCGAGACCTACAAAAATATTTATGGAGAACTTGGACGTATGCAATGCAAGTTGTCGACATTAAAACAGAATCAAAGTTGACCCTTACACTATCAAAATTGATACGACGTATCGAGATCGATACGTAAGGAAACGTAGGCACGATGTGAGAATACCAAATGGAGTGTGCCTTGCGCTATCAAAATTTTATAAATAACAATACGAGAATGAATGAACTGGTTGATCATGAACTTTGTGATTGATCAAGACGAGACTATAAGTAATCGACGATTGTTCAATGCGTATAACATCTCGTATGTCGACCGCAAATAAGATAGACTCGAACTCAATGCGAGTAGATGCATCGTGAATAGTAGAATCATTGACGGTAGTGCATGACATTACTCGGAGGATAGTTGTGCATCAGTTGTGCCGATAGAAATAGTTTTGTCCAAAATTGGGTAGTCGCATAGAAATTGTCGGAACGTGATTTGGCTTCGAAATAAGATATAACATGGTTCGTAGTAAACTGTCCTTCGGTGATGATCCACATTTATCGAGCATAGCTTTGAAGAAGCTGACCCTAGAAGACTTGACCACCAAATCAAATTGAATGTTGCAGACCCATAAGATGACCCATGCGATGTCGCATATAAAATTGCATCGAAAAAAAAAATATGGTGCATGTTGACGATAAGTCTAGGCAATCGAGAATTGTTGGAACAGCTTTCGATTGAGAATGATATAGTTAGATTTTGAGTATTCGTCGAATGAATGCTTGAATGGTTATGTTGGTTGACGATCGAACTAGAAATTCACCAACGAATTTGGTGATTCAGATAGGCGATTGTGAAAATTGTTCTATGCATGAGAGGGAACGATAAGGAAATGACTTATGAGTTATGTCATTAGATTCGGATTCACCTTGCAATTGAGCTTGCGTGAATCAAACTTATATTCGATGTTGTGAGACGAACAAGTATAGAATTTGGTTAGAAATTTTCTACACGATAGGAATCGAACATAAGGTGCATCATAAAGACATTCGTGTCAAGGCGATCGTTGCCTTGAGCACCGTCGCCTCGATATAAACTGTTGTGTCGGATAGATTGTGGCCTTTGTACAATATCAATTTAAAGTTGCGTCGGAAGAATTTGAGCATGGTGTCTAGGTAAGTAACCTAGCGAGCGTAGTCCTGAATGTTGATGCATTTGCAAGTCAAAAAAAAATCATATCGAGATAGGTTAAAAAGTAAAACTTCAGAAGTAAGTTGGGTAGCAACATCGAACGCAAGGCGTTGCGGAGACTCGTTGTGATCGGATGCGCGACGACTTGTGGCGACGCATAGAATTGAAAGTCTTGATAAACTTACGAAGTGAGAAATACAATTTTTGAATCGCATCGTGTGCCTTGACTTTTGTTGGATGATCACGTGTGTATCAATATGCATATGCACTAGAATTATGAGAACAAGCACTAGAGCCCAAGTCCGATCAAGAGTACGAGATGGCAAGCATAGGATTGAAATTTACCTGTTAGTTTTGTTCCAATTTGCTACCACTGGACTTGGTCGAAATACATATATCTTTGGGACGCCTTGAATAAAGGTACGGATCCAAATCGAGTTGTATACAAATTCAAAACGAGCTGCAGGAAAGACTTTAGAATGTTAATGAAAATCTTGCGATATAGTGTGAAAATGAACAACATTGGTGGGACGAGATCGTGAAACGATCTATAAAACACTTAATTGGAGTGTTGGTTTTGGTTCGAGGACGAACCTTGTTTTGAGTGGTATATTCTGTAATGCCCCGCTCCGTACGGTACATTACGCTGAGGCATTGACTCAAAGAGTCGCGTTGACCGAATAAAATGTATCGATGCGAATCGATACGAGAGTTACATTGTCCCGAACAATGTATCGAACTAAGTCGATGCGAAGAGTTACGTTGTCCCGAGCAATGTATCGAACTAAGTCGATACGAAGAGTTGCATTGTCCCAAAGAAATGCATCGAGTTAAATCAACACAAAGCGCCGCATTGCCCCAAAGGATAAGTGCGTTGAGTCGGCTCGAAGATTCTAAGAAATCGAATCGACCAAGGCGCAGGTCCGAATTGATGCAAGTATTGATTTTAGTTGGTTTCATGTGTAGGCTATACATTTACGCTAAAATATTAGAGGTCGATATTTTGTCTCATTCGCAATGGATCCACAAAACCCAAATCCCTGTCTCGCAATGGGCTGAGACTTGGGCACGATAAGCCAAATCGGACGTATAATTCAATGAAGCACGAAGTGCTCGAATGACTAAGTTAGGAGAGTTGTCCATGCAACGAAGTTATGAAATCGAGCCGCATCGGCTCGACAAAATGACAAGGTGTATCAAACTCAAGGTGGGAGGATTGACTCTTCTTTTTACTCCTTCATGCCTAAGTCAGAATATATCATTGTATGCTAAGTTAACCTATCGAAGCCACGAGCGTGGTCCAATCGGAAGATAAATCGTAGTGTGCGTCGAACACTAGTTAGAATAATTGAAATAAAACATGCATCAAATGCATGAGTCGCTATAGAATATTGGATATCACAAAGGCGAGTGCCTCGGTGCACAAGCCGCAAGAACATGGGATAACTGTATTCGACGAGTGCCTTCGTGCACGAGCCATTCCGTGCCTTCGTGCATGAGTTAGAAATGTTAGCACATTGAAAGACAATAGACAAGCGCCCTAGCGTGCAAGCCACGAACATTGAACACTAAGTCATAGAACATGGAAATACGGCTTTGATGCGTGCACCAAGTGCACGACACGAGGGAAAAGATGATAAATGTGTCGAAACGTGCCTACGTGCACAAGATCATAAAAAATGGCTTCGTTGAGAAAGAATACAGTTGTGACATAAATGTAGCAGAACTGTCGGATATGACATGATGCCTCTAAAGGTGTTCGGGACCTTCGGGTCGTTCGGTTGACGAACATTGAGTTGAGGCATGATGCCATTGAACATTAAAGCAAAGTATGAAATGCAAGAACATAGAAAGTTAATGGAAGAAATACGAGATGTTAATGTCTGAGTCGTGGACTCAAGACTATGTTTGGTTGTTTGATAAAGTCTGAGTCTCGTGCTCAAGACTATGTTTGGTTGTTTGAAAATAGGACGTTGTATGGTCGAATGGACTTGAAATAATTATGATAATCTTCCGTGCACGGAACGTTCCCTCCGAATGGGTACGCCGGGGCACCGGGACCATTCAACCTAGGAGGGATATAATCTTTGATGGGCGCTCATCTGTAAAGACGATTAGCACCTAGTTATAGATGTGAAAAGCCGTAAATGATGGTAGGCACACGGTATGTTTCGGTTGTTGGGGTAGCAACCCAACCGTGAAACGTCGGGCTACCCAAATTCGAGAGAGGAAAGAAAGAAAGAAAAGAAAGAGAGAAAAGAAAGAAAGAAATGTTAAAAAGAAATGCCTTTAGTCCATTTTGGCACGAATACCGCCAACGACAATTCATATAGTTAAGGAACGATGGGTTGAAAGTGCAGGCACGTATGTGTCCCATACATAGATCCTGCTTAGAGAGCACTTATAACATGACAGGGAAGGAATAAGGCGTATTCACCTTGCGTTGGTGCAAGGGCGAGTGCGTCTATGTTGGTAAGTCGTGCCACGAAACAAATACGAGATTGATTACCTGCTTGCCTATTCAATTCGAATAACATGCTTGCCATGATAACATGCTTTACGTTTTCGAATATGCCATGAAATCAACCTTAAGGAGAATATAGCAAGAACATAAGCTAAGTTGAATGATTGAACATCAATACTAAAATGTCGATTTAGAAGGAAGGGCTTTTCGTCAGTACATGCGAGGACGAACATACTGATCCCCCACCAGCTTTCATGCATGGTGTGGGGAATAGATTACTCGCGGCAAAGCTTCGCTTGATCATGCAAAGGTGTGGAATACCAAAGCGTATTGAAGCATGCGATCACATTGATGCTCGAACTTGTAACAAGTTTGATGCGGCCGAGATATATAAGGCATGATGTATGGAACGGTGAAATCCTTTATGGGCAAGAGAGAACCCGAGTGTTGTAGCCAATCTGGCATATATTGTTGGGCAATTGAACACCTTTGTAATCTCAGTTCGAATATCAATAAAGAGAGTTGTTTTGTATACTCTGTTTTTCGTTTGTTGTTAATATCAACTCAAAGATAACCATTTACGAACTTGTCATCTTGCCTTGCACGAGCGTAACTCTAGGCTCGTACAGCATCACGCCTCCTGCGAGGACGATGATTTGGGTGATTTCGGGTCAGGGCGTGACAACAGCATCTATAAATGATCCCAGAAAGATCGCCATAATCCACAAGTCCATATAACGTAAAGTACCAGAGTCAACAAGAATAAAATATGCTATGAACACTAAAACCATATCTAGGAGTAAAGCTAAAGAATCTAAACCTGAAGCCTCTAGTTAAGTCATGTCCCATCCTGCTCAACTAAGATCCCGGGCTCTGGCCCATAAGGTAGAACAATATCCTAAAAGTACACATGCAACATATCCAGTCAGGAGCAGAGCAAAGTACAGTCATAGGTAATGACCAAGAACATCATGATATGGAAATGAGTGCAGAAGAACCTAAAATATAAAGTACAGAAAATGAGAACACAAATGCTGAAAAGTAAATACAGGAAACACAAGGAATATGAAATGAGGCCTGAACATAAAATGTACAAGGAACCTGACGTGTGCAATATATCGAAATACATCCAGAGTGTGTGATCGGCTTGGGTAGAACATGGAACATGAATAATGGTACAACTTAGGTCCCGCGTGCACGGTACGAGGCCTAAGCTATTCACATGAATTTGTAACTCGGGTTTGATCACACATCTGTAGAATTTTCCCTCCCCAGACACAAGTAAAGTACATGGAACATGAATCAAGAGTACAAGACCATATCGTGTAATATCGTGTCCAAGATAAAAAGAACAAGACATGAATGTAAATGCACAAGACCATATAATATACTTGCCTTGCTCAGGGTGATCAGGAATAGGAAGAAATTTTCTAAGTCCACCTGGGCAGGTGCAAGTTGGTTAGGTACAATTCACCACTGTTAGATATATATGAATACGACTAACTAGATTTACTAGCTATCTATCTACTTACAACCATAAACTAATTAGTCTTTACTTGTAGAATAATATTAATTAATAAAACATATATTCTAGCTATCCATAAAATAGATTAAGCAAACTTACATAATCCTTTCTAGAAAACATTTAGTAATTATCTTAAACAGTCACTAGTTACACAGTCAATAATGATAATTATATATAATTATTTATAAGCAAGAATTCACCAAGCAACCATTGAGAATAGTAGAGAATAACTTCTACATGTACTGTAGCTATCCCCATCATTAGTATAATCTAAATTGGACAATCACCAAGTTGTCTTCTCTACACCTATAATAGGCTCAGTCAACACAATCATCATTTGGGCTATATAACTAAGCTCAACTTCAGGGACTCAATCTCATTACCCAACCTGTATTCTAAGTCCACCTCCGTCATTAAAAGCTAATAGCAGTCAATTTATAACCTAGAGGATTGCATTTAATTCCAAATTAAAACAACAATAGTACCCCTTCCCAAAGATGTTAGCCAACCTGACTTGCTTCATACAACACCACAACATGTTTAATACAACATAGAATTAACCCACCATTAATTATACTTAAGTGGAGTTTCCTTAAACAACAAGTTTACAACCACACGCCCTAGGCATACAACTATAACTTGAAGAACCCATTCATACAGAGCTAAGGAGAATCTCATTCGGAAATGTCCATACTAGTCCTGGCCACATCCAACCAAGTATAAAATTCATAACTAGTTAGAGCATTCAAATGATCAGCATCTTCTCTCAACTCCTCCCATCCAGACCAAAATTCAAACCCAGCTTAAAATAATACATAGGTACAATTTAGCAGAACTTGATACACAATCAAAATATACACACAACGCTAAACCCTAAAATATGAAATCAAATTAGTGGTTCAAACTCTATCTCTATTCAACTCCCAAGCCCGCCATTGCAATAGTTCAACTGTCTCCCTGTACTACTTTACGCCAGACACGACCCCGACTTGGACACGAACAGCAATTGATACGCACACCAGACACAAATATAACCTTCACCTCAGGTTGCGACCCCAAATCTGACCAAATTTAATCAACACAAGCATAGAACAAAAAAAACTTAATCAACACAAGCATAGAACAAAAATTCTTCAATCGTAGATAATGTAGAATATTACCTAGAGAGAAGAATAAGAAATTTGGAGGAGTGAAGATACAATCCCAACAGTCAAACATGCCTCCTTGTCCAGTTATGATCTTGAGTTCTTCTATCACATTTTATCGAGCAGGTCTAGGATAGAAACAAGAAAATAAATCTCAGAATCTACATAATAAGTTTTGATAAAAAAATTGTAGAGAATTCTCAAAAATCACTGAAGAGGTCATGTTCGATACCCACGGTTGGTTTCGCTCAACGAACACAACTCACTCCAACTCGGTGCTAGAAGAACTTCTCGTCACTACAAATGATGGACATAAAGAATTCACTAAGCAATCGGCCAGCACTAGTCGACATTCAAAAGAAACTCATAGATCTAACAATTTGAATTCGATCAACTTAGAAATTTGATCGAGGCTTACCAAAGTTGTGTCGCTCGAGTAAGGGAGACAACGAACTCATGAAGGAGGAAGAAGAACTTACTTCGGAAGAAGATCGCCAAAACAGGAGGACGCGTCACCGTGCGCGGCCGAAAAGATCCACAGCCGACAAAAATAGGAATGCCTAGATCGTCGGAGAAGTAGTCGTTCTGCAATCAAACGTCGTTAGAGAATCCTGGTGGTCAGTCACCGCTCGGCGTAGGAGTCGCCAGCCTCGTCATGCCTCTGTCGTCGCCATCAAGCTGCCGAGAAATCGAGCCTCGGTTGAAAGTTGTCGCCACTAAAGAAGTGGCTAGTCGCTGGGAGAGGACTGATAAACACGGTCGCTGATGAAGCACCGTCGACGATGTAAGCTTAACACCGGAGGGTGCCGCTGAGTGTTTCACTGTCGAATCTGGCTCAGCCACTAGAGCAAGGGTCGCCGCCGATGCCATGGCGAGACCTCCGGGAATTAGGGTTTCGGTTTGGGGGACTGGTGAAGAAGTAGGGATGGGGAATTGGGGATCTCAAAAAAATTGAAACTTGTTAGAGAGCTCTGTACTCTCTCTCTCTCTCTCTCTCTCTCTCTCTCTCTTCCTCTGCTTATTAATACATGAGAAATGGTTAATTGTATTAAAGTCTACCACAATAAGTTATTTGCACAAATAATCCAAAAGTCTATTATAGAACTTGTCATGGTTAGTTAAATGGTTGTTAGAAAAATTGGGACTACTAAAGTTAGCTAGAAACTTGGACCACACCCCAAGTTAGCTGCTCCATTCGTTAATTAATTAACCAAGATACTCAAGTAAAACCTTTTTCCAATGTATATATATATAAATTATAAATAGTAAAACAAACTTGAATTAAATATCATAAATAATTTAAAATTCTGTAAAATAGGGAAAATAGGGTTACAAATTGTCCCTCTGTCCAATGCTTGGTAAAGTATGCACCATCCCACCGTCAAATGCTTAGTATAGCATAATTGTCCCTCAAGTCTCAATACACGTTTCTACGGTACAAGGCTTGGCATAGCCTTTGCTCGTCCTATGGGTTAAGTTCTATCACATGGTTTATGGCACAGTTATGACAGTGATGTGGAAAACGGTTGGTTCAAGTTGAGCAGGAGGGCTATCAAAATAGTCATCCCTGAGTTTGAGTCAAAATGATATGGCAATATAGAAAGTTCTCGGGACCAGTAGGTGCTGCATAGAGATGTAAAGATGATATGAAAAATGGTTTTACAAGTACGTTAGATTGAGTAGAGTCTTGCATGGTCACGGACAACTTGTGCCCAAGGTTTCGTTCCTCGAACGATTGCTGGGGCACCGGGATCGACTCGTACCTAGGGGAACAAGTTCGTCGTTTTCGACGTACTGGCATGAGACATTACGGAGTGGTTAGACTCAAAAATGCTTGGTGATTCGGGGCTTTCAGTGGGGCTAGCTACCTTGTTCTGAATAATCGCTGTCTAATCCATCAATGTCCAAGATGGATTGACATTGCCAGTGACCCTGCATATAGATAAGTCGGTGTGCTGAGCGGCTATTCGTATGCACGGTGTCGACTGAGTCGCAGAAAGTGTAAGTACTGTACGAATGAGTCACAAAAATGTGTGCACAGTTTACAACACAAATATGGAGCCTAAGATTTGGCTACAGCAGAGACACGTACTTCGGCACAAAATATGGCGTCGGTTGGTGAGTCATTGACATAGAAGTTTTGTAAGTTTGGATTGAGTTATTTTGAGTTTAAGTCAGGAAGGGCCATAAGACAACGGGACAGTAAGATAAATTTTGGTTAAGTCATATTGAGTTGTGAGGTATGGCCTCGACGTTGAAGCATGAACAGAGTTTATGACATGACTATGTTATTGCGTCTCAAAATATAAGTCGAAATGTATGCATGATTCGATACGTTGATGTTGTTGGCACGAGAATGGTTTAGAGACACAAAGATAAGTAAGTTATTGGTGTAAGGCATGGTGATGGTCGAGAGTCACAAATATGGCTAGTAGTCCATGCTATCGAATTGATCCTAAGGCAAGAAAAGGAATAGTTGTATATACTAAATGAATGTGTTTGTTTTGTATGGGTGGACGAGAGGCTCACACCACCAGTATGGTTGTGTACTGACCACCCAACAGTTTTTATACGCAGATTACAGGTACTTGCTCGTCGAGGCGAAGCTCGCATGGACGTATTGTGACATAGCGTTCATCGGCATTTCGAGGCGTGCGGCCGGAATAAAGTCTTCACCTATACAAGACATAATGTATGAACATTGTCTTCTGAAACATCCACAAAGTTGTAAGCCTTCGGGCATAAGAGATTGTACTTGAGAGAAAAAAAGAGAACTGAGTGTTTGTTATCAGAAAGAAAGTGAGCTTGAGTGACTTGTAATCTTGGCTTTGCACCCTTGTACTTATTTTCAATATCAATAAACAATATCATTTTGTACATGCCTTTGTGTTATTCAACTTCTTTGATGGGACTTCTGTCCGACGAAACCGTCGCAAGCTGTTGTAATTGGCCGTTATGGAACTCACCTTGCATAGGCTCAACCTAGGCTCGTGTGGCTTCACGCCCTAGCAAGGACTGTAGTGTCCCTCTCTGTGAAGGAACTAGATAGACAGAGAGATCGGATTGCTGGTTCTGCAATAGAAGACGATTGATCTGGGTGAGTGGACGAAGTCTCATTTGCTGATTCGCTTACGCTTAATAAGAATCTAAGTTTTTGATTGAATGCTATTGTTAATAACAAGATAGTAAATCATTGAGTATGCTTTAAAAAAATCCATATGTTGCTATGCTATGAATAAGAAAAAAGATAACCTGTATGCTAAGAAGAATTGTTGCCTGCTAATAAGAAACGAACTGATGCCAGTATGCTAAAGAAAGATTGCTACCTGATAAAAAGAAATATATGTTTACTATGTTAAATCAAACAAGTTATTGCCATGCTAATATAGACCTTTGTTCTGAATATGACTCATTGTCATGCTTGATAAGAAAAAAGTGAAGCTGTTGGCTATGTGATCTGAAAAGAAGAAAGGCACGAAAGGAACGTGTCGTACATCTGCAAAGGCATGAAAAGAATATGTCGTATATCTATTAAGGCATGAAAAGAACATGTCATACATCTGATCACAAATCTATTTTATCTCTCGGGTGGAATCTGGGGGCGCCTGGAGCCACTCGGCCTAAGAGAGATTAGGGTCTCCATGTAAAAATGGGAGTCGATATCTGAGTCCTTAGCAACGAGCTGAACCAAAGAGTTACAGCGGCTAGTCATAGGATTTTCCATGGATTATCATATATATAGGTGTTGGTTGGTGCAGAACTGAACCGGAGGGTCACAGCTGCCAATCAAGTCTGCATGATACAGAGACGAATAGGGAATAAGAATGTTGGTTATATTATGTTTATGCTAATCCTTGTCTTGTGCAGGAATGGACCGTCGGCTATGGTAAGAATCACTAAAAAAGTGATACATTCGTTGCTTAAGTTTTCTGATCATGAATTGCTTAAAGAGAATAACATGTCACAAAGAATGCTAATGCTGTTGTCCCTAATAAAATGATATGATTCATGAAACACGCTGCGTACTACACATGAAATGAATAGTCATCGTGCATGAATTGAATAGTCCTTATATGCTTCAAATGAAATAAAATAAATTATGACTTTTCAAAGATGTTTTCAAAAAGGATGTAAAGTGACTGTGTATGCATGAAATGTACATAGATAAAAAGTAGCAAGATCACATCACAAGAAATATTTTTCTCACTAAACAAATAGTAATCGTTTCAGACAATTGTAGCTCTTTGTTCACAATTACCAGTATGCTGATATACTGACCCACCATTAGTCTGCAAATAGGTATAATATGCATAGAGAAGGTTAGTCCGAAGTGATAGCCCGAGCCTCATCCTCAAGAGCCAAAAATCAGAAGAGATGCCAAGAGATGGACATCTATTGCAAGAGTTGGTTTTGTATATAAAGGGATGTAATGTATGGGAACGGGATCATTGTAATCTGTAAAGTTCTGAGAGAATGTAACATTGTATCAGAGAGAATCGAGAGCATGTAATATGTTCCAATGAAATGAATAAAAATAATTGTTTCTTGGTACCATTGTATTCAATGCATGTATTCTAAAATATGTCCGCTGATGCTTCAATTATCTGTAACATGTTCCACTGCGTATTGTCAATCTTGTCTATCTTGTCTTGCTTCAGGTCTTGGCCTTGTGCAAGCGTAACTTAGGCTTGCACGGTATCACGCCTTAACGAATATGATCGGTCTCAAAGAGTCCGAAGCAAGGACGAAAGGACTCTGCGGGATCGGGGCGTGACAGAATGGTATCAGAGCAACACGATCCTCTGGCCAATTGTTGATTTGATTGAATTCGAAGATGTTTCCGTGATCAAAAATTTCCTTGCCTGCTTGATATCGTCAATGAGATGAACATTCCATACAATAAGTTCATAAATATTTTTATGATGCCCGCATATGTTTTATCGATTTAATTGATTGAGATTGAAATGCTTTATTGAACAAAAGTTTTGATATGATCTGAATTAAGAGTTTTATTGATTGATAATGGCGAAGGATGAGGACTATCGCTGCTATGGATATCGTAAGTTTATCCTTAAGTTTCGAGGACGAAACTTCTTCTCGGTAGGTAATTATGTAGTACCCCACTCCGCGAAGGCACTAGATAGACAGAGAGATTGGATTGCTGGCTCTGCAATAGAAGACGATTGATCTGGGTGAGTAGACGAAGTCTCATTTGCTGTTTCGCTTACGCCTAATAAGATTCTATGTTTTCGATTGAATGCTATTGTTAATAACAAGATAGTAAATTATTAAGTATGCTTTAAGAGAATCCTCATGTTTCTATGCTAAGAACAAGAAAAGGGATAACCTGTATGCTAAGAAGAATTGTTGCCTGCTCATACGAAACAAACTAATGCTTGTATGCTAAAGAAAGATTGTTGCCTGATAAAAAGAAATGAATGTTTGCTATGTTAAATCAAACGAGATATTGCCATGCTAATATAGATCTTTGTTCTGAATACGACTCATTGTCATGCTTGATAAGAAAAGAGAAGCTGTTGGCTATGTGATCTGAAAAGAAGAAAGGCACTGTAACGCCCCAGTCCCAAAATACGTAGGACTAGAAACGTAGACATGCCAGCTGTATTCATACGAAGTACATAGGCTTCGTATGGATACATAAGCTGTAAAATGCAGTAGAACCATAACTAATCTCATCCACACAAAATAAATAAATAAAAGATATCATATAATGAGAAAGAATTGTCTTGATACAATATGTTGGGCGAAGACAAATCCACTACCAACAAGTAAAGGAAAAATACATGATGTACAAATGAATGATTTGGCGAGCGAAGCGAAGACGATCCAAATGCAATTATCCTCGAAGAAATAGCGATGATCACGGCTAGAGCTAGAACACCTGCGAAAGACAATAGCACACACCTGGAGAGATAACCAGGTCCTCAGAGGGACGTAACAAGACACATAATATCATGCTATATAAACTGAATAAATATTGCTCAAATAATAAGGGATGCATGCAATTGGGTACATAACCGTACTATGGTGAATATGCAATAAGGAACAAACCTTTGACGCATGGGCCGGATCAGGAATATCAGGAATCAGGATCGTATCTTCCATTGGAGATAACCGACAATCAGGACCGTACCTCCCACTGGAGATAACCGGCTATCAGGACCGTACCTCCCATTGGAGATAACCGGCAATCAGGACAGTGCATATATGACCCATATATTAAGGAACTGTTCTTCCCACCTAATGCCTATTCTGTTGCATCCACAACATAAAACCTCTATAAACCGCTAAGTCAAACTAAGCATGCAACATCTATTAGCGGTTAATCCAATCGCACGGCTTATACGCACCGGTGGCCAGCCAGTCACGCATATCCGTGTTCTACATGCGACACACAACTTTGTGATACAACATGTCAAGGCCAATGAATGCAACACACAAAGGTGGTCCCTTAAATCTAGGTTTAATGTGTAAGAAAAATAATACATAGCAGAAAATATAAATGAACAGTAAGTTCTAACATGTTATGCCATGTATCACAGTTTATTTTGCATAAAAAAAATAAATAATGCATGAAATATGAGCTAAAATAAATAAACAGCAAATGGCAAGGTGTCTTGCCTGAGGTCCTTGCTGGTGAAACCGACAATCCCGTTGGGTACAGAATAGTCATAGGGCTACACAAAATGAACTCAGACGATGTGACAAACTTCTAAAATAAAAACCAAAAATAAAATATTCTGAAATTTTTTTGGAAAAAATATATGATGGGTATTTTTTCGTCAGCATTCCGAGACTTCAAACGGTTCGTGATTGTGATTCCTGGTTCTCCCAGAGTCTCAAAAACACTAAAACGTGTCAGATTTCGGACATCTGACACTCCACAAATTTTCTAGAAAATTAAGTTCCGAATTTATGAAAATAAAATTTATATTCGGAAAATATACCTCAATACGGTTCCAACAAAAAAAACTGGAGGTCAAACGAAGTCCGGAGTTGGGAGTTATGGTCATTCGAAGTTGCTACAACCTTTGAAAATTGAGGCTGAATTTATGACCAAAAAAAGAGAGAAATTTTGACAAGGATGGTTTGAAAGATGATTTTATTCATAGATTCGATAGATATATATAATGGCTAGCAATTAGCAAATTATGATAGGATTAGAACTAAATCAATAAGGATGATTATGATAACCAACTAATTTGGATAGGAATAGGATTGGTATAAATAAGAAACGATATAATTAATGCTAGATATGATTCCAATAAGATAAGAATTTCTAATGTATAAATCTTCCCATAAATTTAAATCAAATAAATTATTTAAAAACAAATCAATTTGATTACAATCCTTTAAATGATCACCATAATAACTTTAAGTATTATTCTATATTATCAAATAATTCAAATCATATGAATCCAAATCAAACTCAACATAATAACTTTAAAATAATATCTAATATTTATCAAAATAATTTAAATTAAATAATAAATAAATCATTTAATCAAATAATATTTCAAATCTAGATTAGATAAATCGTAATGCTCCAATTAGTCATCGTAAGTATTTTAAACAATATTTAAATTATCAACATAATTTAAAGCATAGTTGATAACCTTCAAGATAATTTAAATAAATTCAAATATAATCAAATAATGATTAACATATCAAAATAATATCCGATGTCATCAAATATTATAAAACTTACTTTTATAAATCCAAATCTTTATTTAAAAATAAATAGACAAAAAAACCTTTTATCGCTCAATTTTTTTTAAAAAACCAATTTTAGAAGACCAAAAATAATAACAACATATTTTATATTTCAAATAAAAAATTCGAGAACATTTTTTTAGAAACATTATTTCAAACAATTAATTTAAAACTAGTTTTTTGGTAAAAAAAAGTAATCACAAAATATCTTTTACAAAATTTCTA
Source organism: Iris pallida (assembly GCA_029216955.1). Lineage (NCBI taxonomy): Eukaryota > Viridiplantae > Streptophyta > Magnoliopsida > Asparagales > Iridaceae > Iris > Iris pallida. The sequence goes on along the minus strand of JANAVB010034417.1, from coordinate 61,207,877 downwards.
CGAAAATTACGTTTATACACGAAATTAAAATATATAGGCATAATTTAAAAAATAATAATTTCGGGAAAATGAGTTACAAATCTATCCACCTTTGAAAATTTTCGTACTCAAAATTTAAGGACTACTAGGATAAACGGACTTGGTTGATCGGTAAAAGGATAGTAAGAATTTGTGATAAGAGAAAATAGATGGAAGGGAAAAGAGAATTTCTTTAATGAGAACATTAATCAATTTGGATGAAAAATAGAAGAAGTGAATGGATATGGCTTGATGTGCACGAACACGATGCACAAACACATTTGTAGGTAAAAAAAATTAATGGAGAATAGAAAAATATGGATGAGTACCTGCCTATTTATAGGATGTGGGAATTCCCAATTGGATAAGAATTAGGAGTAGTTTAAACCCCAAAAATAGATAATTCGTAATTTAATTTAAAATCAATCAAATTCAAATCCAAATACAAATCCAATTTAAATCTAATTACATTTTTAGTTTAAAATCAAATGGGATAAATCAATTTTTAAATATTTAACTATTTAAATAAATTCATAAATTCAAATCAAGATTTAAATTGTCACAATAATTTCGAAATATATTTTTCCAAAATACTAATAACAATAATTTCGAAAATATATTATTATTTACAAATAAACTCAATAAATATTTATGAAATATATATGTATACGCGAATAATATTATTTATTATTAATAACTATTTTTTTTACGAAAGACTTTTTATAAATAATAAATAAAATAATAATTTGGAAACTTTGGTACGATAACAAAATAACTATTATGTATATTATTTTGAAACTATAGAAAAAAATAGAAAATATTTTTCTAAAATATGTACGCTCGCACATATTCGCACTCGTCGAGCAAATTCGAAAAAAACAAACTTTCGCGCACGATGAACAATATGACTATACGAGTACAATACAAAATTTTAAATCAGTACAAAATTTAATAAAATAAAAAAAATAGTAGAAATTTAGGGGTTTTACAGGCACGAAATGAACGTGTCGTACATCTGCAAAGGCATGAAAAGAATATGTCGTATATCTATTAAGGCATGAAAAGAACATGCCATACATCTGATCACAAATCTGTTTTATCTGAAAGAACTGCTAGAGAATGCATTGGTCTCAAACAACTCGTACACGAGTAAAATTTGTCTCTCAGGTAGAATCTGTGGGCGCCCGGAACCACTCGGCCTAAGAGAGATTAGGGTCTCCATGTGAAAATGGGAGTCGATATCTAAGTCCTTAGCAACGAGCTAAACGAAAGAGTCACAGTGGCTAATCATAGGATTTCTCATGGATCACCATAAATATAGGTGTTGGTTGGTGCAGAGCTGAACCGGAGGGTCACAGTTGCTAATCAAGTCTGTATGGGTCAAGAATGTTTTACTAAGAGCTAACGATGCAGAGATAAACAGGTAATAAGAATGTTGGTTATATTATGTTTATGCTAATCCTTGTCTTATGCAGGGATGGACCGTCGACTATGGTAAGAATCACTGAAAAAGTGATACATTCGTTGCTTAAGTTTTCTGATCATGAATTGCTTAAAGAGAATAACCTGTCACAAAGAATGCTAATGCTGTTGTCCCTAATAAAATGATATGATTCATGAAACACGCTGCGCACTACACATGAGATGAATAGTCATCGTGCTTGAATTAAATAGTCCTTGTATGCTTCAAATGAAATAAAATAAATTGTGGCTTTTAAAAGATGTTTTCAAAAAAGATGTAAACTGACTCTGTATGCATGAAATGTACATAGGTAAAAAGTAGTAAGATCGCATCACAAGAAATATTTTTCTCACTAAATAAATAGTGATCGTTTCAGACAATTGTAGCTCTTTGTTCACAATCACCAGTATACTGATATACTGACCCACCATTAGTCTGCATGCAGATGTAATATGCATCGAGAAGGTTAGTCCGTAGTGATAGCCCGAGCCTCATCCTCAAGAGCTAGAAATCAGAAGAGATGCCAAGAGATGGACATCTATTGCAAGAGTTGGTTTTGTATATAAAAGGATGTAATGTATGGGAACGGGATCATTGTAATCTATAAAGTTCTGAGAGAATGTAACATTGTATCAGAGAGAATCGAGAGCTTGTAATCTGTTCAAATAAAATAAATAAAAAGAATTGTTTCTTGTTACCATTGTGTTCAATACATGTATTCTGAAATATGTCCGCTGATGCTTCAATTATCTGCAACATGTTTCGTTGCGTATTGTCAATTTTGTCTATCTTGTCTTGCTTCAGGTCTTGGCCTTGTGCGAGCGCAACTTAGGCTTGTACGGCATCACGCCTTAGCGAGGATGATAGGTCTCAAAGAGTCTGAAGCGAGGACGAAAGGACTCTACGGGATCGGAGCATGCAGAATGGTATCAGAGCAACACGATCCTCTGGCCAATTGTTAATTTGATTGAATTCAAAGATGTTTTCCTGATCAAAAATTTCCTTGCCTGCTTGATATCGTCAATGAGATGAACATTCCATACAATAAGTCCGTAAATATTTTTATGATGACAGCATATATTTTATCGATTTGATTGATTGAGATTGAAATGCTTTATTGAACAAGAGTTTTGATATGATCTGAATTAAGAGTTTTATCGATTGATAATGGCGAAGGATGAGGACTATCGATGCTATGGATATCGTAAGTTTATCCTTAAGTTTCAAGGACAAAACTTCTTCTCGGTGGGTAATTATGTAGTGCCCCATTCCGCGAAGGCACTATATAGACAGAGAGATTGGATTGCTGGCTCTGCAACAGAAGACGATTGATCTGGGTGAGTAGACGAAGTCTCATTTGCTGATTCGCTTACGCCTAATAAGAATCTGAGTTTTTGATTGAATGCTATTGTTAATAACAAGATAGTAAATCATTGAGTATGCTTTAAGAGAATCCACATGTTTCTTTGCTAAGAACAAGAAAAGAGATAACTTATATGCTAAGAAGAATTGTTGCCTGCTAATAAGAAACGAACTGATGCCTGTATGCTAAAGAAAGATTGTTGCCTGATAAAAAGAAATAAATGTTTGCTATGTTAAATCAAACGAGATATTGCCATGCTAACATAGACCTTTGTTCTGAATACGACTCATTGTCATGCTTGATAAGAAAAGAGAGAATCTGTTGGCTATAAGAACTAAAAAAAAGAAAGGCACGAAATGAACGTGTCGTACATCTGCAAAGGCATGAAAAGAATATGTCATATATCTGTTAAGGCATGAAAAGAACATGTCGTACATCTGATCACAAATCTATTTTATCTGATAGAACTGCTAGAGAATGCATTGGTCTCGGACAACTCGTGCACGAGTAAAATTTGTCTCTCGGGTAGAATCTAGGGGCGCCTGGAACCACTCGGCCTAGGAGAGATTAGGGCCTCCATGTGAAAATGGGAATCGATATCTGAGTCTAGCGACGAGCTGAACCAAAGAGTCACAACGGATAATCATGGGATTTCCCATGGACCATCATATAGATAGGTGTTGGTTGGTGCAGAGCTGAACCGGAGAGTCACAGCTACCAATCAAGTCTGCATGTGTCTAGAATGTTTTGCTAAGAGCTAACGATGTAGAGACGAACAAGGAATAAGAATGTTGGTTATATTATGTTTATGCTAATCTTTGTCTTGTACAGGGATGGACCGTCGGCTATGGTAAGAATCACTGAAAAAAGTGATATATTCGTTGCTTAAGTTTTCTGATCATGAATTGCTTAAAGAGAATAACCTGTCGCAAAGAATGTTAATGCTGTTGTCCCTAATAAAATGATATGGCTCATGAAATACGCTGCGTACTGAACATGAAATGAATAGTCATTGTGCTTGAATTGAATAGTCCCTTGTATGCTTCAAATGAAATAAAATAAATTATGGCTTTTCAAAGATGTTTTCAAAAGAGATGTAAATTGACTCTGTATGTATGAAATGTACATAGGTAAAAGTAGGAAAATCACATCACAAGAAATATTTTTTTCACTAAATGAACAGTGATCGTTTCAGACGAATGTAGCTCTTTGTTCACAATCACCAGTATGCTGATATTCTGACCCACCATCAGTCTGCATGCAGGTGCAATATGCATCGAGAAGGTTAGTCCGAAGCGATAGCCCGAGCCTCATTCTCAGGAGCCAAAAATCAGAAGTGATGCCAAGAGATGGATATTTATTGCAAGAGTTGGTTTTGTATATAAAGGAATGTAATGTATGGGAACGGGATCGTTATAATCTGTAAAGTTCTGAGAGAATGTAACATTATATCAGAGAGAACCGAGAGCTTGTAATATGTTCAAATAAAATCAATAAAGAGAATTATTTTTTGTTACTATTGTGTTCAACGCATGTATTCTGAAATATGTCCGCTGCTGTTCAATTATTTGCAACATGTTCCGCTACGTATTATCAATCTTGTCTATCTTGTCTTGCTTCAGGTCTTGGCCTTGTGCAAGCGCAACTTAGGCTTGCACGGCATCACGCCTTCGGACGATCGGTCTCAAAGAGTCCGAAGCAAGGATGAAAGGATTTTGCAGGATCGGGGCGTGACAAGGACAACCGATTCTTTGGAACCAGGGCATGAGATAATGGTATCAGAGCACGACTTTATGTCCTTGGACTTCTGATTGAATTCATTTTGAACTCCGATGTTGCTTACATAAATCGATGTTGTTGGTGCACTCTCTCTCAATGTTCCGCAGGATGTTTCATGCAATAAGGCTATATATTTTATAAAATCTCACAAAAGAAATTAGTTAAACAAAAGATGGTTCCACGTAAAGCATGGTTAGCTAATTCGGGCTAGGCGTATATACCAAGATTTGCGTTGATAATAGCAAGTTATGAGCGGGATCAAAAAATGTTTTCATATATGGATGTGTCGGACTCGAATTACGAATTATTGTGTAGTCAACAATAGAGGTGCTATCGAATGACGATATCGTGTAACTTCATTCCTAAAATTCGAACTGAGATTCAAAGTGATCGGTCGTGATTCGAATAATCATTTCAAGGATTTATTGAGTATCTTCATCCCTGAGTGTTGAATGGGATAGGCTTGGGGATGTTGATCGAGTGAGGAGTTAGTTATGATTACATATATCTCATGCGAGATTGAGTTAAACGAACAAGAAGGCGAAGCCTAGCGGTTTGAGATTGTATCGATTATGAAATGTTGATGGAAAGAGTAGATAGATTGAATCAAGGAAAAGTTAAAGTGTAACGACTGAATTACTCAGTCGAGGAATCGATATGAATCGTATATGAAAAGTTAGCACGATTGAAAGTTAGCGTGCATGGAAATGATTCGAATATACTAGAATGACTCTAAGGATTTGGGATAGATGTTGCTCGATGACTTAAGATAGACAGATAAACATACGTGGTTTTGGATTTGAACGAATTGATCATGTAACTAGTTCGAAGAAGAATGATAAAATTTTATCATGAAGGTTGAGAAGATTGTGGTATATCCAGTTCGGATGGTAGGATTAGTTGTATGATTCGAAGTTCTTTGCAATTAAAGATCGTCAGGTTATGTATATCATCGATGGTATTAAGACATATCAAAGATCGATGTACGATAACTCGGAATACTCTAATTCGAGGAATAATGATCATGTATAATATTATTGTTCAGATGGATACTATACATTAGAATTTTGATAGAAATAAGTATTTGGATGACTTGATAAGATAAACTTGAAGTTTGCATAAATGAATAGTGCTCGGACTATGCGAAACAAAAATGTTGACGGATTTGATGACAAATAAAATGAGGATTGTTATGACCCGAGAAATTATAATAGACGATCTTGCAATTGTGTGATTAGGTAGATGCACGAGATTGATGATTAGTAGGATTGTGATTTGAGGAAAGTCAAAATAGATGAATGTATAATTGAAATTTTATGACTCAAAATTTGAATCGACAATGCGACTTGTGATCGGTAGATTATGACTTTGGGATTTTGTAGTCGATGCACACAAATTTGGACTGATAGGTCTATTGAAGGCATTAAAGATTACGAGTTTGAGGGTTGTGAGTTTGTCTCGTTGAACCATGTCGTGATCGAGGATGATCGTGAAATAATTTACCCTAGGAACGACTTTGCTGAATGGCTTGGACCCTTGGACTGAATGCTACGAATGCAAATAGAGGAGAAATTTATGTTTTAAGTTTAGAAATCAGAGTGATACGAGCTTGGGTAGGAAGGCCATGTACTACAGACTATTGTTTGACCTCAGAATTGGTGGGGGGGTGAGTGTTTTGATATTATTGTTTGGGAATGGTGATCCCAACAATGACTTTAACTTTAGCCTAGTGAAGATAGACTAGCAATTAGGTAGATGTCCCTGTGCGGAGGGATATAAATCGTGTGATCGACCCTAGTGAGAGTTACTGAAGTGTTCTTAAAAAATCTTGAGGACTGATAGGATTGGATATTAATATTGGTGGATATAATGATTCAATTATGTGGATACACCACTTACGAGGCTTGGCTGAAATGCATATATTTAGGTAATGTCTTAAATATGTGCACGATCTGATTCGAATGGTAATGGCGGATTGTCTACCACATGGCTTGGTTGAAATAAATGTATTTCGGGGACACCTTAAATATGTGAACGATCCAACTAAGTGATATGTCGAATTTAAGTAAGACTATAGGACCGAAACAGTATCGAGGATTTTGGAATCGTGTGTTTCAAAGAAAATATTGATGGTAGTGCAATCGTTGGATTTGAAATGAACTTGAATGTTGATTGATAAGGTTCGAGGTAAACAAGTCAAATTTGCTTATGCAGGATACTTGGGATGATTATATTGATGTCATACAAGAATGATTGAAGGAACCATTGTGGATTGATTGTAGCGAATCAAAATTAATGGATTCGAAAGATAATAAAATTGATAGGTGAAATACTTGAATATGGATATGTACAAATATTGATTGTGGCATTGATGCAAGTAGTATGTTAGCTATTGGCTAAAGAGGGGTAATACTAGGTTTTGACTAGGAGACGACAAACAAACGACTTGATGAAATTTTGATTAAAAAAAATATTGAGGCTACCGCTCGGGTAGTTTGCCCTAGAACTAAATTGTCCGTGTACACGATGGGTATAAATTACCCCAAGTCTGAGATATAGTTGTTCCATGTGAAAAAATAAATAAGGCGAGAGCGTGGCTTAGATTGAAGAAACGCATAGGTCGAGTTTGTATGAGAACCATTGGATGTTGAATCAAGTGATAAGTCGATGAGCTTGTACTCAGTAAGTTTCGAGGATGAAACTTTTACTGAGTGGTGTATTATGTAATACCCCGTCCTACTCAGTTCAACTGGAGGAATCGAAGTGTAACGACGTTTGGACTTAGCCATGCAATGGCTTGCTCGAAGTCCCGTTCAGTCGAGGCAACTCTTCGCTCAAGTGGGTGGCTTCGGTGAACATGCCTCTACTTGGCCTTCACACTAATAAAATGATATTTTTATTGTATTGAGTAGGCATCATAATAAAAGAGACGAATCTATATAGCTAAGGGAATAATCCCAGTTTGAGTCGGATTGAGTTAGAATATGGAGATGTCTCACGGTTGGCTTAGAAATGTTGCACGATGTGCTTTCAAATTGACACTCGATCCTTCGTCCCATGGCTTAGGAGAAGGGAAAGTTGGTCTGTGTTGCCACAAGGCTATGAATTTAGCATAGTTATAAGCGTCACACAATATAAATGCTTGGTAAAGCATGCATTGTCCTACTGTCCAATACTTGGTAAAGCATACACTATCATACTGTCCAATGCTTGGTAAAGCATACACTGTCCTACTATCCAATGCTTGGTAAAGCATGCATTGTCCTACTGTCTAATGCTTGGTAAAGTATGTGCCATCCTACAGTCAAATTCTTAGTATAGCATAATTGTCCCTCAAGTCTCAATGCACGTTTCTAGGACGCTAGGCTTGGCATAGCTTTTTCTTGTCCCATGGCTTAAGTTCTATCACATGGTTTATGGCACAGTCATGGCAATGATATGGAACACGATTGGTTCAAGTTGAGCAAGAGCCTGAGTTTGAGTCAAAATGATATGGTCACATAAAAAGTTCTCGGGACCGATAGTCGCCGAGACAGTCTCTGAACCATGGAGCTGCATAGAGATGTAAAGATGAGATGAAAAATGGTCTTACAAGTACGTCATATTGAGTAGAGTCTTACATGGTCATGGACAACTTGTGCACATGTTTTCGTTCCTTGAACTATTGTCGAGGCACTGGGATCGATTCATACCTAGGGGAACAAGTTTGCCGTGTCCGACGTATTCGCATAGGGCATTGCGGAGCGGTTCTACTCCGAAATGCTTAGTCATTTCGGGCTTTCAGTGAGGCTAGATATCTACTACTGAATGATTGTCGTCTAACCCATAATTGTCTAAGATGGCTTGACATTGCCAATGACCCTTCATATACATGAGTCGGTGTGCTGAACGGCTATTCGTATGCGCGGTGTCGGTTGAGTCACAGGAAGTGTAAGAACTGCACGAATGAGTCACATAAATATGTACATGGTTTGCAACACAAAAATGTAGCCTAAGATTTGGCTATAGCGGAGACACATACTTCAGGACGAAATGTGGTGTCAGTTGGTGAGTCGTTGACACAAAATTTTTATAAGTTTGTATTAAGTCATTTCGAGTTTAAGTTAGGAAGGGCCATAAGACAAAGTTTAGTTAAGTCATGTTAAGTTGTGAGGCACGACCTCGATGTTGAAGCACGAACAGAGTTTATGGAACGACCATGTTGTTGCGTCTCAAAATATGGGCTGAAAGGCAAGCATGAGTCTATACATTGATGTTGTAGGCACGAAAATAGTCTAGAGACACAAAGATAAGTAAGTTATTGGTACAAGGCACGATGATGGTCTAGAGTCAAAAAAATGGCTAGTAATCTATGCTATCAAATTGATCCTAAGGCAAGAATAGAAAGACAATCAACGGAATAGTTGCACGTACTAAATGAACGTATTGGTTTTATATGGGTGAACGAGGTCTCACACCACCAGTATGGTTGTGTACTGATCTTCCAATAGTTCTTATGCGCAGGATACAGGTACTTACTCGTTGAGGCACAGCTCGCTTGAACGCACTGAGGCATGGAGTTCCTTGACATTTTGAGGCATGCAACCACATTGAAGTCTTCACCTATACAGAACATAATGTATGGACATTGCCTTCTAAAATATCAACAAAGTTGTAAGCCTTCGAGCATGAGTGATTTTAATTAAGAAAAGAGAGAGAGAGAGAGAGCTGAGTATTTATAATCAAAGAGAAAGTTGTAGTGCCCTGTCCCACATCGTACCCCGTTTCCCATCTACGTTGTGCACGATAAAGGAATATTGTCATTATCGATTTAGTCGGAACCGATTGATTGGGATCGATTGAATCGATTGAACGGGACTGATTGAAATAAGATCCTTTCCTGGTTATGGAATGGTTTCTTCGAAATCAAGTCCCATATTCAGTAGGTTGCGCATCGACGATGGACTCTGTGGCTGAGTCGGGAGAGACCTCCCGTTCCTCTGCTTTTCATGTCGTACTTGCTTTTTAGCTTTGGTTTTTTGAATGCATTTTTGTAAATGTTTTCGATGGTTTTTATGGCTTGCATTTTTCGAACTTTGCATTCCCTATCGAACTCATTGAATAAGGTAGTATTCTGACCAGTTGCTTACGTGATTTTAGGTGATCGCATTGGCGCTGTCTAAGCGCAACCTACCGATCTCCTGCCTCAAGAAAAATCAAGGTGAATGGCTGACTTCCTTCCCCTCGACCCTCTGGTTCTAAGTCTATCATAAACACAAAGGAAATATGCTTGTCTTTATAGTGTTGAATCAATAAATTGTGGCATGATTCCTTATAAACATTTTATATAGAACTACTTTAACATGAAATTGATGCATGCTTTCTTATATCATATTTACTATAGATATGTGCAAAATAATGATTAAATCGATTAATGAGTATCGTAACGATAAGACAAGGTACCAAAAAAAGGGCTAAGTTTAGAAAAACAAAGAAGAATAGTACGCTCATTGGACAACTTGTGCACAAGGTTTACTTTTCTCGAACGGTTTCCTAGGACAAGGAACCCATTTAGCCTAGGAGGAATGAGTATAGCAGGACTAGCACGGGTGATTTGGGAACTTTCGAACAGGGCTCGCTACCCGTCGCAAAAGGATCGCCGTCTAACACAATTATAGTCCAAGATGGCTTGAAATTGCCAGTGACCTTCACACCTTTTCACTGCTTTATCTGATACCTGTGATACGGGATGAATATGGATTGTTGCTAAATGTATGTAATTTTTATATGCTTGCCTCATAAAATATTCACATGCAATCCATCACGATGGTTAGAAAGATCACCAAGTATATAACATGTTTTATAAAACAGCTTGAACAAGTGAGAGCTTGGATTTAAATTAGCAACCCAACAGTACATGTGATCGTAATGACCCTTACTCTCCGCAGGTGCTACGAATCAGGTGGAACGCGCTAGCTACCAAGGCGTCGTTCGTGTTTTGAAGCTTCGTCCACGCATCGAAGACTTTTGCTGAATCCTTTTGAAGACTTCTCTAGAACAGTCCAAAGAAGATATCGCGACTCCCTACCACTCCAGGTGGTTTTTAAATGCTAGTTGTACAAAGGAAGGTAATGGATGGAATAATTATCTCATCATCGTTCATTTTGAGTCAAGTTTGTAAGCCCGTGCGGCATCAAGTTTTAATCGAGTCATGTAAATGATGTCTATTATCAATAAAATGAAGTTTCTTCTATATCACATGTGTTGTTCAAATTCTCTGCGTACTATCTATTATTGTGTTTCGAATAACCTTATGACTTGCCCTGCGCGGACGCAAATTAGGTTCGTACGACATCACGTCCGGGGGACGACTATCGATTCTACAGAATTGGGGCGTGACATAATGGTATCAGAGCTCGGCTTTACGTCCTTGGCCTCCCGTCTTAAGTCTTAAACCTTGACTTCGTGTCGATGAGATGAGTTATTCCATACAAAGAGTCGATAATATTTTTGGAAACAAATGAGAGTTGCCTTTTTATTCCAGAAGTTGCGAAGCCTGCGTTAGTGAACGAAATGAGCGCTTCTAGTGGCTCGGGTAGTTCCGAAGTCGGGCCTTCCAACAACCCTATGGGATGGATGCTGTATATGCTGAAAGTGTAGCAGAGGCAGGCCCCAGCATACCAACGTGAAAGCAAAAATCTATGCATGTAATCCGAGTGGCGAAAGACCCAATTTGAAGCCATGTTCGAATCGCAGTTCAAGATGCAGCAATAGCAGCTTGAAATGCTACGACAAGTAGTGCAAACTGTGGTGGCCAACAAAAATTCTGCAACGAATCATACAGTCGAACCTGTGGCCCGACCAACTGGTTAAAAGAGATTGAAGACAACTTCAAGCTCCTCTTCATCGAAGAATCAAAGCATGTCGCTTGTGCTTAACTTCAACTTTGGTTGAACGCATACGACTGGTAGGCCGTACAAAAGCAAGCAATCCATCGCGATGATTCAACAACGCTGATCCCTTGAACTACTTTTTAGATGGCCTTAGAAGTCGAATATCTACCAGTAGCGATTCATCAAGCGAAGGACAATGAGTTCGTGCAGCTGTAGTAGGAAAACATGACAGTACGTCAATATACTGCAGAATTTAATATGTTGGCTAGATTTGCTGGTGTCTATCTATCACCGGTGGCGAGTCGAGCAAGAAGATTCGAAGTGGGCCCGAGGCCTTCAATTTTTGCCCATGTGACTGTGCTCGAATACCAAAAAATATGCGAGTCACTCAATCATGCCCTTCGCCTCGAGCCTCAGTATCCACCTGCCACTACCGACGATGTGCACTATAATTATCACAAATGCCATAGTAATACAGGAGGCAACAGCGCATATAAGCATCCAAACAACGGCAATGGAGGCGGCAACCAGGGCAAGAATCGAGCATACTGTAATTTTTGCCACACAGAGGGGCACCTGGCTACCGAATGTCGAATAAAAAATGGAGCATGCCATAAGTGCAGTCGGGTAGGCCACTTCGCGCGTGATTATCCGAAAGGTGGGCCTAACCAACTCCCTCTACAACCGTAGAACCAGCGGAATCGAGGCCAGACTTCTTGAGCTCGTCCAAGCGCACAAGCAAATGGCTAAGACCATCGTCCCAATGCCTCGGAATGAGACTATGCCATGATCTGGGATGAAGCGTTCGTATCTGACACAGTTGTAAGAGGTATACTGCTTTTCAATAACAAACCTGCTAGTGTACTGTTTGATTCAGGAGCACAAATTTCCTGTGACACCTCTAGGCATTAACCTTAGTGTTAACATTCCGTCGGGCATGTAACTATTTACACACACAGGGCTGCAGAGACAGAATTATAAGGCCCTATTTTTTCTATTTTATTTTATTTAGTATTTTATGGTATGTTAATAGCAGTAAATAGCTTAGTAATCACGCATATGTTTTTTGTTATTAAATATTTCAGGTAGATGAAATTTCTAAAACATTTGATTCCAAAATATTTTTACTGTTCAAAGCGTCACTGAGTTTTAGAATTTATACATGTATACCTATTTGATATATAAGTGTATATATAAATATACACACAAATATATATATATATATATATATATATATATATATATATATAGGAGATTATATATATACGAGATTTTATATAAGAGAGAGTTATATTAATTTTAGAATATATAAGGGTGTATATGAATACACATATAAGTATATGTATATTATATATATATATATATATATATATATATATATATATATATATATATATATATATATATATATATGAGACAAATTAAAAAAATATATATATATATATATGAGACAATTGCATACTTTCAATTCTCACGAGATATTGATATCTCGAAAGATATGGAACCCCAAATTCTCGCGTAACCGCCCAGCACAGTGAACCCGATTCTCTGTTCTATTTTGGAGACTTCCCTAATATTTCGATCACCCAATCTCCCTCAAATCTGAATCTTTTTGACGAGATAAAATCCCCATGGATCTTATCAAATAAGAAATCCTAATCCCCTGGGGACCGACTCGAAATCAGATTCAATCCAAACTTGAGTTTTGAAGAGAATTCGAAATCTTATTTGGATATATATAACCCAAGACTCGATGCTCTCCGGAAAAACCAAATCGCAACTTCCCAAAATTTTGTACCTAACATCATGCCAACCCCGACGAACACCCAAGGCCATCGACAAACGCCTGTACGGCCGCCCTGAGCCGTCGGACGGTCGCCCAACCGCTGTGCCGCATGAAACAAAGGATGCCCTGTCTCAAAACTCTACTGCCAGGTACCAACTTCCCGATTCAAAAAGTTTCTATTTTCTCCATCGTTTTCGGATTCGTAAAATCCTACTCATAGTCAACCTATATGCCTTCACGTCCTAAAAATTAGATTCTAGAAGAATCTATTGAAAACTAGTATGAAATCAACCCAAAGATCGACAAAAATTTGTTTAAAAACAGAACTTTGGCAGTCCAGATACACCTGTTGGAAGACCAATTACTGCCAACCTATTAGCAGTTTAAAGTTTTGGTTTAAACAGACTTATATAAATGACTAGAAGGACTCCAAAACCTTTATCTTAGTTTCTATTTTCATGTACTGTGTGTCGAGTGAACAGTTCCCAAAGATTAGGAAAAAAACTCATTTTGAAAACTACCAATTAAAGAAAATTATCGATACGGCGTGTGCCCCACCAAATCGAGCGACGTGGTCACAACCCATGAGCATCAAAAGATGCCTGTAGGCCCCGAAAATGAAAGTCACGCTGAGTTGATCAAACCAAAGTCTAAAAGTCACGCTGAGTTGATCAAGACAATGTCTAAAATACACGCTGGGTTCTACCAGACTATTTTTCTCAATATACGCTGAGTTTAGCTCATCATTTGTCAGAGTATCATCATAACTGACAGCACGACAGTCGAAGAATGTCTTCTCGTATGCCACGTATGCACGGGATTCGAGAGATCACAGCCGACTATTGCGTGATTTTTGAAATCTTCTTCAACAAGACTCAGCCTTCGTCAAGTTGGTGTACCAAAAGAGCTTATTATCATTTAATGTGACTGACAAGGCAATCACTGTCAGAGATTTTGTGTCAGTCGAGGCACGTCGAATCAAGACAGCTGGCAGTCCTGCCTCAATCTTGCGTATATTTTGAGCCTTCTGGCTCAAGTCTGCGTGTATTTTGAACTTATATGTTTCCTTCCTCAAGTCTGCATGGATTTTGAAGCTGTTTGCCCCAAGTCTGCGTGGATTCTGAAGCTTCTTGCCGCAAGTCTGCGTGGATTTTAAAGCTTTCTGACTTAAGTCTGCGTGGATTTCGTCTTCAACAAGTCTGCGTGGATTTCATCAAATTAGAGTATGTGGCAGCCATGCCACTGATCTCTCACCCGCGTGTCCTGTAACTTGCACACGACTCATGCATGATTGCCATGTGTCCAACAGTTACAGGCCACGTCCAGTAACTGCTCATAACCTTGCGTATGTTAAATCCTGCGTGATTTTCAACTATGCACAGGCTGTGAAGACAGTTATCTTTTCAGTTATTTTTGACTCTATAAATAGAGTTCTTTTCTTATTCATTGTACAGATACATAGCTATCTAAATTGCTGTTAAAATTTTGAGAGCTTTTCTTCTTCGCATAGTCCAAGGGATAAAGCGATCGTCTTCTAGATCGGATTCCTACAGTTGTAATTTTCCCAGATACACAATAAATAAAGTGAATTTATTTATGGAAAACAAATTGGCGACTCTGCTGGGGAAAACCATCTCCTCTTCTGAGATGGCAACAACTCAATGCGATACTTCGTCAGTCGGCTTGACGAAGAAGGTGATATCGATCCAACTTGATCAACTCGCCTACGAAGAAATGCAGCGGGCTAAGGGTGGCAAGCCCACTTCAGCCTCCATCTCTACAGCCAAGTCGAAGGGACGATCTGTCTACGTCCCTAAGAATCTGTTGGCAACTAACAGTGAAGTTTCTGCCATAGTGTCTACTCCTAACACTGGCAAGAACTCTACTGCAAGCACGCACGCTCTTGTGTGCTCGAAGACGACAATAATCAAAAGTCACGCTGACAGCACTGGCTCCTTAGCCAAATCTGTTCCAACGTGCAATCTCAAAATCAAAAGTCACGCTGACAGCACTGGCTCCTTAGTCAAGCCTGTTCCAGCGTACAACCTCAAAATCAAAAGTCACGCTGACAGCACTGGCTCCTTAGTCAAGCCTGTTCCAGCGTGCAATCTCAAAATCAAAAGTCACGCTGACAGCACTGGATCCTTAGCCAAATCTGTTCCAGCATGTATTTCAAAAGTCAAAAATCACGCTAACAGTACTGGTTCTTTAACCAAGCCTGTTTCAGCGTGTATTCCAGCATACTATAAGAAGAATAGCTCTTTAGCTATCTCTTCTTCTTTGCCAAGTTCTATTGGAACTGGGGGTGGTCTTGCTAGAACTCCTTCACAAATGGCACACAAAGTCCCTTCGAAAAGGAACAACTCTTTAGTTATTTCTTCTGCTCCTGTAGTGCTTACTTCAGGAACAGCTTTGACTGACAGCTTTGTTAGTCAAGGAAAAGGAGATGGTCTTTTGACTACTCTTCCCTCTGGACATTCTATGTCTCAAAACTTGAATAAGTCCAAGAAGAAACATTTCTTAATGTCTTCTTCTACGACTTCTTCGAATTGGGCACAGAATTTGTCTATAAAAGAGGGTTTGTTACCAACTCCTAATCAAGAGGGTGGTTCATCTCTTCCTTCTCTACAAATATCCAGATCAATGAAAGGAAAACTCCAAGTGTCAAAAACCAATGTTTTACTTCCAACTGATTTAAGAACAAAACTTAATCAAATCCGTTTGGAAAGCACTTCTGCAAGAGATCCAGATGTAGAGTATGCTAGAAATTATGTGGCTCATATTAATCACTCTCTATATAATCAAGAGCCATCAAGACCCAAGAACTGGAAATATATTCCTAAAAATACACAAAGAATGTTCTCTGATGTACCTCAATCTTCACAAACAGATTTACGAGAACACCTTCAACAGAAGAGAAAGAATAATTCTGTGCCAAGGGATCGCGACCATGCTGAATGTGACTTCCAGCCGAAAGTCATAATTCAATGCAGATGTCAATCAATGGATCATGACCATGCTGATCATGAATGTGACTTCCAGCCAAGAGTCACGATGTAATACAGATGTCAATCTAAACGACAATCTGTCTTCAACCGGATTCAGTGTGAACCTATGCCTGATGAAGATGAACCTCTGTTTGCTTCTGTCAACATGACTTCTCGGGATATTGGGGGTAGACCTGATAGTCCAGATGGAGTATATAGAGGCACCAGATCAAGAGTTATGGCTTCTAATCAAAGGACTTTGATTCCTGAATATGATTCTGAATTTTTTGGAGAATCTAACTTCCTACCTCTTCCTACTGGGGGTAGTTCTCCTGCAAATGACTTTGATACACAAAGTAATGATTTAGAACAAACAACATCCACCAGTTCATCAATAATCCCTCGTACAATCATGACTTATATGGTCGATGGGAATACTGATGAACCTTCTTCTTCGACGACTCCTCAAGATCAAAGAATTGCTTCTTTGGAACAGCAAATGAAATCTATGGCTGACACTATGAAGTCGATGTATGAACTCATGGCAACCCAGATGCAAAATCGACAGACTGTACCTGAAGCCATACCAATTGATACTGGTGTAATTCCAGTACATGTTCCTCCAGCAGTACAATCCAATACTCTTGGACAAGTTCAACCAGTTCCTAGTCACTCAGGAGCTGGGGGTAGTGCTTATAATGCTGTTCCTCCTCCCAACTATTCTGTACAAGCTACAACTCCACAATCTTCCGGAGTTGTTACTAAAGAATTGAAGAACCTCAAAACTTAATTTGAGGCATTCAAACAGAAGGATGATTTGCAAAGGTTAGGTATCAAGCAACCTTACCCGATAGAATGGAAGCAAGTATCTTATCCTCCTAAATACAAGCCTCCTACTATCTCATTCTATGATGGAACCACTTCTTCGAGTCAGTTTATTAATCACTTTGAAGTGATGACTGACCAGCTACAACCAAGTGACGCCCTCCTTACTCGGGTGTTTGTCGGATGTCTCAAAGGAACGGCTTATGAATGGTATAGAAGTCTCCCTGATGGGTGTATTACCTCATTTGCCGGTTTCAAACAAATGTTTCTTGAACGATTCTATGAAGGGCTCAATGACATGACTATGTCTGCTCTCATAAGAATCAAGTAGAAGAACAATGAAACTACTGAAGATTTCATTGAACGGTTTCGAAGAGAAGCTCTAAAAAAGCCTCTTGGAACTCCTGATGCTGTTACCATCGACATATGCAAATCAAATTTGTTACCAATCATCAGCATGTGGACAGGATCTACACAATTTCAAGATTAGCCTTCCTTCATAGTAAGTGCCAAAGCTGCAGAAATCAGTACTGAAACCTTCAAAGGTTTAGGAGTGCAGATGAATCCCAAGGAAACAGGCCAAAATGCTAACAATAATGCTAAAAACAATGCTCACAAAGGAAAAGAAACCCTTGAAGTTAATCTTCAGAGTAAAGATGCATCGACTGTTCAAACTCCTCCTGTCTCTACGACTCAACAATCAAGAACACCTCGTCCCAGAGAAGAATATTCTTTTGATGACGATGATGTCCTTGGTATCTTCGAATGTCTGCTTAAAGGTAATAAAATACAATTACCTGAAATAAAGAAACCCGATGAAGCCGGTAAGACAGATCATCCTAAATACTGTCCATACCACAGAATGTTGGGTCACATAATTCGTACATGTTATGTACTGAAAGGAAAGATCCAAGAAATGATCAAGTCTGGAGCCATCACTCTCACTCCGAAAGAGAAGATTGTTACTTCCAACGTTGTCTCTATGCAATTCGAAGATTTTTCTCCTCAACTCCTTGAAAGCAGGATTGTTCCTATTCCCAAGGCAACTCTTGAAATAGTGAATATTCCTCCTCCACAGTCTGAAGGTTTAGTTCCGATCACTATGGAAACAGGAGAAATCCTATGGATCCATCCTGATTTAGTGGCAGATTTTGAATCTCCTCCCCTTCAAAAGATTTTTTCCCGAAAATCTAAGAAGGCTGGAAAGACTAAGTCATGTCATATGACTTCTCTCGGATTTACTTTCGACACAGAATCAAAAGACAAAGCAGAAGCACTTGCTGGTGCTACTAGAACAGGGAAACCTTATCTAAAGGATTATTCCAAGAATCCTGAAGATACACCTGATATCTCTCCTGCTGACAAAAATACTCCTGATGTTCTTGAGGAAGAATCATCCATTGTACCAGTTCCTTCAACTACACCGGGGGTACCTACTCCTTCCAAGCCTACAGCTCTTGAGAAAGGCAAACAACAGGCTCGATTTGATAAACCAATCAAGAAGTCCCCTCCTCTTGGGCTTCAGAAGCCTTATAACTTCGATATTCTAGCTCAACTTGCTAATACTCCAGCTAGAATGTCCCTCTTTGAACTTCTACGTCTTTCTAAAGAGACTCGGAAGATATTAAGTGAGGCACTTCTTCAGGCAGACTCTTGTCTTGCACAATTAAAGAAGCCAGATGAAGAACCTGTCACTTGCTTACATTGCAACAGTGTATTGGAGATTATCCCAAATATCACCTTTACACAATATGACATGCTACTGAAGGATAATCAGCATGATCGACCTCTCTACTACACCGGTTATATCGATACGATCAAGATAGATCGTATCATCATTGATCCAGGGTCTGCTATAAGCATAATGCCTAAGAGTCTGTTGGATGAACTAAAAATCCCTCCTCACAAGCTTTCCAAGACGGTTACTACTATCTTGGGATTCAATCAAAGCCGAAGCGAGCCTTTGGGAAAGATTCATCTAAAACTTCAGATAGGCGATTTCAGATCCAAAGTCACTTTCTACGTGATCGAGATCGTAGGGTCTTACAATCTTCTTCTGGGAAGACCCTTCCTTCATGAAAATAATGTGGTTCCTTCCACTCTTCATCAGTGTTTTAAATACATTGACAGCAATGGACAAGTACGAAAAGAAGTTGCTGATATAAATCCTTTCCATGGGGTTGAAGCTTATTTCAATGATTCCCGGATGTACAAAGAAGAGTATACAAGGCTTATACAAGCTATGGAGAAAGAGGATTCACAAAGTGAGACCTTGATAATTCCTATTAAAGGTCGAACTACTCAGCAACAGTCTCCTAAACCCTCTGGAGAAGATTCTTTCATTGTTCCAGTAAGCGGACGAATTTCTCCATTACCTCAGTCATCTGCACAAGATATACTGATCATTCCTGTCAGTGGGTGTACTATAGTTCCTGTATCTTCACATATAAAACAGGATACTCTGGTAATCCCTGTTGGAGGGCGGACCACTCTTCCATCTCAGACTTCAAGGGAGCTCACCTCTTCTGAGCCATTTGTTATCGATCTTAATCGAAACAAAACTTCTTCTCGTTCTTCTTCTCCCCCTTTAGTCATTGATTTGGCTAAGATTTCTAAGGCTCAGCCTTCTCCTGATGTAAATACTGCTACTTTTTGTGTGTAATCATGTTCATAGCTTTTTGCATCTGTTGGATGATTTAAGAACAATAACTATAGGAGTTGTACAGACTTTTCATACGGGAGTATCCTTAGAATCAGTACAAGCTTCATACTTTTTGGTTCCTAGCAGAAAGCCAGGAGATATTCCAATATTCTTCTACAAAGGGCCCCAAAATCCTTCTGATTTGGAAGACGATGACAAAAACGATGACACCGGAAGGTTACAACTACGTCGTTATAGTCAGCAATCTAAAGACATTATCAAGAATATGGGCTATGACTTCAGAACTGGCCTCAGTAATGGAAGAGGAAGAAAAATGCCTGTCCGGATTCCTCCTTTGAAATATGGAAGGACAAAGTGCGGATTGGGTTATATTGCTTCTACTCCCTTCATTAATACTATCCATGAAGATCCCGAATCTGACGAAGATACAAGATCTGATTCTTCTAGTACCACCTCTTGGGATTCTGATACAAGTATTGGTGACCTCCACTACAACATTCTGTCTTCCAACATGGTCTCCATTGACGGTTCTGAGGAAGATGATGAAGACGAAGATAAATTTAAAATCTCACCTGAATCAGAACAATGGGCCCAAAGATTAGACAATCGATGGGAATTCTGATTTGAGTAAAAAGAACCTCCGACTGAAGACAAACTTGTTCAAATAGATGTTGGTGAAGAGGGATCCCCTAAGCCAATATTCATTAGTGAAAGTCTTTCTGAAACTGATAAGCAAAACATGATCAAACTTATTCGTAAATACATTGATGTCTTTGCTTAGAGTTATGAAGATATACCAGGACTTGATCCACAGATCGCAACTCACAAACTCAATATCTTGCCGAATGCAAAACCAGTCAAACAACAACAACGACGATTTCGTCCAGACATTATGGATGCAATTGAAGCTGAAGTCAATAAACTCATGGCTTCCGGATTTATCAGAGAAGAACAACATCCCGACTGGGTAGCTAATATAGTTCCTGTTCTCAAAAAGACTGGCAAGATCAGAGTCTGCATAGACTACCGCGATCTCAATACGGCATGTCCTAAAGACGAGTTTCCTTTACCAATCACTAATGTCATGATCGATAATACCTGTGGGTTTGAACGGATGTCATTCATGGACGGGTATTCTGGGTACAATCAGATTAAAATGTTTCCAGATGACGAGAAACACACTTCTTTCAGAACGCCGATTGGTACATACTGTTATACAGTGATGCCATTCGGTCTCAAGAATGCAGGAGCAACTTATCAACGAGCTATGAGCACTATATTCCGTGAACATTTGCGGAAAACAGTCGAATGCTATGTTGATGACATTGCAGTTAAAAGTCAACAAAAGGAGGATCACATCCAAGATTTGAAGACTATATTTGATCTAATACGCAAGCATCAATTAAAGATGAACCCTACTAAGTCCTTCTTAGGCATCTCTAGTGGCAAATTTCTCGGCTTCGTCATTACCTCGAAAGGTATACACGTGGATCCCAAGAAGATCAAAGCCATCCAAGAGATGCATCCTCCACGCACCTTAAAAGAGCTACGAGGATTTCAAGGAAGGATCGCTTATATCAGGAGATTCATCTCTAATTTATCAGGACGCAGCAGACCATTCAATAAACTCATGAAGAAAGGTATTTCTTTTGTCTGGAATGATGAATATCAGAAAGCATTTGATGACATAAAACAATACCTAATGAGCCCTCCAGTATTGGTACCTCCTGTCTCAGGAATACCATTTGTAGAAGCATGGAAAATATCAGAATAATGGTCCATGCGGCTCCGGGAAAGAAGCCCATGCGGCTCATACAGGAGCTGCCTTATGCGGTTCAAAAAGGACTCTCAGTCTCATGCGGCTCGGGAGTGTATGCGGTTCAGCAGGAATATGCGGCTCGATCGATGCCACGTGTCCCCTTGCGATCCTTTTCTACAGCTGGCCATTTGAGTAGTGGCCTCATTTAATGCTCTGACACGACTTGCCGACTGTGACGACTCTGACATAAAGTATCATAATAGCTCTGCCATAATGACAGACTCTTCGGGAAAAGAAAAAAATCTCTAACCCGATCCGTCAGAAGTCCTAGGTTGCCACGTGGCAAGTCTCATGCGGCTTAAATGGAGAAGAGCTTCATGTGGCTCACTGAGAAGTCATCCTATATGACCGGTAGAAATCAGCCATATGCGGCCCACTGAGAGCTCAGCCCCTGCGGCTCAATACAACGCTAGCTCATGCGGCTCGCAAAGACTATGCATATACGGCTCATTGAGAGTTCGTTCCCTGCGGCTCGATGAAGCATTGTCCTATGCGGCTCACAAAGAGTATCTCCCTGCGGTTCAAGTGTTGCCCATCCTATGCGGCTCTGGCAGGACCCACAATCAAAACACGTGGCATCGGATCAATCAAGGATTTAACCGAATCCCAACAAGTATATTTGACATCATCGTCATAATTACTAAGATCAAGGCATATCATTTATCATCAAGCCAATGGGACACGTGGCGAACAATCGGACATTGGCATAATCAATCATGAAGATTTAAAGCAGTTAGCATTAATTGCCCACATGATACGGTGCTATCCGCATTAATGGCCTAGATTTATTGTAATCAGGATCAAGGGTTCAGATAGATTGAAGGAGCGCCGACATTCCAAAAAATGATCATTAGCAAACCCTAAAGATCATACCCCACTCCTATAAATAGCCAGCATCATTCCCTTGCAAGAACCCCCGGCAACAAGAGAATAAAAAAAAGAGAGACAGATATACAGAGAGAGCCCCCCTTTTTGATAATCACAGAGAGAGAGAAGCCATGAGAGCAATACGAGGAGAGCAAGAAGAGCATTTCTTCGTCCACGCCAAGCAGATCTTCTCCGAGCCAAGACTGCATACCGATCGTCCAAGGAGTAAGGCAGAGCGGCCGTCGCTTTCCCGAGCCTCTATCGTCACCCCTCAGAATCTAAAATAAACAATTGTACTTAGACTGCTGTACCTAGGTTTTTGTCCCTAGGCTTTCTTTGTACAAGCGAGTTTGTATTGTGAGTCTAAGTTCAGTCCTTCCATAAAACTGTTCTGTACTTTTACAATCAATGGCAAACACGATGGCGATTCTGCTGGGGACTAACTTCTCCACGGCTGAGGAGTTGGTGACGCAATCGGATGCAGCCAAACTTGGCTCTACACAACAGAAGATGGTCGTCCGCTTCGACCAACGGGCGTTCGAAGAGATGCTCTCTGAAGGCAGCGCTGGCCCGATCCAGAAGCGCACCCGCACCACGAAGGCTCGCAAAGAGTGGAGGCCAAAATCATTTGCTCCTCCTCAAGTCTTCGATGGGATACCCTCTGTTGCTCAAAACGGCGAGAAGGACTCTCATGCAGCCCCACTTCAGACCGTAGACAACTCTGCTGTCCCCAAGTTCGACAGAAGAAAATACTATGATGCTGGACTTGCAGGGGCAAAGAGCAACTCTATGCGATCCGAGCCGCAGAAGGGTATTAGCCGCAGGGAGAAAGCCCATGCGGCTACATCCGCCAACCGCATGAAGAAAACTCATGCGGCCACATCTGTCAGCCGCATAACTTATGCGGCTACAGTTGCCAACCGTATGGATGAAACTCATACGGCTATTAGAGTCAATCGTTTGCAGAAAACCCATGCGGCCACAGATGCCAACCGCATGCGGCCAGCCTGCACGGTCGTGACTTCTAGCCGCATAAGAACTCAGCCGACGACAGAAGACAACCGCATGCAGACAGCCTGCACGGTTTCCAATCCCAGCCGCATAGCATCCGCTCCATGCTCCTCTCGATCAGTTTTCGACCGTCTCTCGTACGGTCCAAACCCTGATGATTCTCCAGACTCTGTGGTATTCAACTTGGACTCTTCTTATTATGCACCCACAGGTGCTAAGAAGAAGAAGTCCAGGGCAGCGCGGGCTCATCAAGCCCAGACAGCTGCCCCAACCTCTGACTATCGGGGCGTCCCGCTGATTATCACGCGGGCCTCTGATGGGAAGTTGTATAGAACCGCTCAAGTCCAGTCCCCAGCGGCAAACGGACAAAGTGGTTCCTTTGACCTGCGTGAGGCTGTCCTCCACAAACGCAAGGAAAGAGAAGGGGCCTCGGCGTGCAAAGAGTCCTCACATGGACGTCACTGTACCCAGATCATCGTCAACTGCTGCTGCAACAACACGGCAGTGACGGAAGATCGGCCGTCCGTCTTCCAAAGATTACAGCATCCGAGCTCGGAGAACGAAGCACCTCCTATTGCCTCCTGCAATTCCGTACAGAAAGTCCCCGCCGAGGGAAAAGGGAAGAAGACAAGCATCTCCAGCCCAAAAATATCAACCACTACAGCTAAGAAATTGTCGGCTAAACGGTTGCCCTCCACCGGAGTATACCAACACACCCGTTCGAAGACAAAATCTGCTGCAATGGGAGATTCATCGTCCGCACCGCTGGGGGTCGAGGGAGCTGGGGGTAGCACTCCTCCGAACATCCACAACAATCCGATGTTTCAAGGAGACGAGCCCGGAGAAACAACTCTCCCATCAGGTGCAACAAATGCTGATGTCCCCGAGGACATCCGTGACTCTCAAGATGAAGCAAGCTCCGAAGCTGGGGGTACTGTTCCTTCTGAGTCCGAACCCGAAGAGAATATTCCTACCTACCCCGATGATTTCTTGATGCATGGGTACGACTCGGAGGGCGCACCCTCCACCATCCCTTCCGTCACTCCTCACGTAAGGACGGTATTCATGACGGACAACAATCAAGGTGGCTCCAGTGATCGCCAACGCATCGACACTTTGGAGGCCATACTGTACGCCTTGGTCAAGTCTGTAGACGAGATCAAAGCGGCGCTTCCTACTCTGCAGGGAGTGACACCTGGCCAGACAAGTACGGGTCCCACAATCAACGTAGATTCAAATTCGGCGGCACCGAACCCGGGCAATAATCCTCCCGAAGTAACGGCTCCGACTGCGACAGATGAGACCCGAGAAGTGAGGAGAGAAGTTCAAGAGCTCCGAGCCATGTTCCACGCCCGAGAAAACTCTCAAGACTTCAGAATACGGCAACCATATCATGCTGAATGGAGGGATGTTCCATTCCCACCAAGATATAAGCCATTCAATATCAACCCCTATGATGGCAAGACCTCAGCAAGTCGGTATATCACTTACTTCGAGGTCACCACCGACCATCTGCCCCATGATGACGCTATCCTCACGCGGTTATTCATCGGGGCATTGGAAGGAGTCGCCTTCGACTGGTACCGCAACCTGCCGGACAATTGCATCCACTCCTTCGCTGGCTTCAAACGCTTGTTCTTGGAGAGGTTCTACGAGGTAGGGCAGGACGTCACAATGTCTACCCTCATGGACGTCATCCAAGGAGAGAAAGAGTTGACGAGGAATTACATTGAGCGGTTTCGTCAAACCGTAATGAAGTTACCATCTGGCAATCCGGATTCTTCCCTGATTGAAATTTGCCAAAAGAGACTACTCCCAACAATTAGTCTCTGGATGGGCAAAAGTTAGTTCAAGGACTGGAAGGCTTTTATCATCAGTGCTACAAGTGCCGAAGAACGATTGAAGAAGGCCCGCCAGTTGGGATTGCATATCTCAGAGGGAGAAAACGAGGGCAAGCGTCCCAGTACCAACACCGACAATGGGGGTAGCCCCTCCAACAATCGGGACAACAGAGGCAAGCAGGCTATGGTGGCCGACACGGCCCAGAAGTCCGAGTCACAACCAACAGACAAACAATGGCCTCAAATCACTTACTCTTTTGAAGACGGCCACGTCAAGCCTATCTTGGACATGCTCATACAAGGAGATAGAATTCAGCTTCCTCCACCAAGACGGAAGCCTCGGCCGGCTGACTTGGAGAACCCAAAATTCTGCCATTACCACCGTTACGTCCACCATGCTACACACGACTGCTACCAACTGAAACGGTACATCCAAAACCTCATCGATTCGAACGCTCTAGCCATCGATTTCGAAGAGGTAACCGTGGCGGCCAATATGGTGTCCGTACAATTCGACAGCTTCCCTCCGACGGAGACTCAAGACGGGGTGGTCCCCGTCCCTCTAGCGACAATGGAGATTACCAATCTTCTACCTCCCCGAGATCAGGCTGCCGGCCTAGTACCCCTCACCACATCACGAGGGGAGGTCATGTGGATCCATCCAGACTTGGTGTCAGAAGTGACTCGGCCCACACCATCTTCCACCGACAAGAAAAAAGTGGAAAAGTCAGGACCTGCCACACAATCTCGACAGACAACGAGGAAGCTACAGCCGTCGTCACGCGGTCCGGAGCGCAATCCCAGCCTGTGGTTGACAATCCAGCTGAAAATCATCAACCCACTACAACTGATGCTCCGGGACCGGCTCAGCCTTCGACGACCGACAAGCCTAGGTCGAGGGAGACTCGCTTCGACAAATTCCTCCGAAAAGAGGCAGCCCAAGGGCTAGAAAGGCCCTACAATTTTGACATCTTAGCACAATTGGCTAACACACCGGCCAAGCTGTCACTGTACGAACTCCTAAGGCTCTCCAAGGACGTTCGTATTGTATTAAACGAAGCACTCCAAAATGCCGATGTCTATCTGGCTCAATCCAACCTCACCGGGGAGGACTCACCCATGGATCTCCAAGACAGTGCTTGTACGGGAGTAATGCCCAACTTCGTCTTCTCTCCGCAGGATATGCTCATCAAAACTAACCTGCACGATCGCCCGTTATACTACACTGGATACATTGGCGACGTAAAGGTGGACCGAATGCATATTGATCCTGAGTCTTCCATAAGCATCATTCCGAAGGGTCTGCTACATCATCTTTGTATTCCGATGCATCGCCTGACGCCTGCAAGCACCGCCATTAGCGGTTTCAATTCGGGCAGGAGCTACCCAATCGGGAAGATCCGTCTGAAATGCCAGATTGGCGATCTCCAATCAGAAGTCACCTGCTACGTCATAGACGCCGACACTTCTTACAACATCCTTTTGGGGCGGCCTTGGATACACGATTAAATGATCGTGCCTTCCACGCTGCACCAATGCTTCAAATATGTCGATAAGCATAGCTTCGTGAGGACAGAATTTGCTGATATCGATCCCTTTAAGGGGGTCGAATCTTATTACTCAGACTCCTGTCTGTACGAAAAATCAAAGAAGCACCTGGTCGAAGAAGATGTGCAAGCTCATACCAAGACGGCCACAGGATCAGAAGAACCTCTAATGATCCACCTCCAGGCTCGCAAACCAGGCAATTTTGCACCCCTCACGGCCACTCTGCGTAAGGACGCAATCAGCCTCTCGGCACAGGAAGAGCAGTTGAGAATCCGGCTGCCAATGTCCGGCCAGGTGCCGAGACCCACAACAGGGCCACTTACCATCAGACTGCCAAGAGTCGTTCAACCCCAAATGGAGAAACTCAATCCCTCCGATAGGCCACTGACAATACGCCTTCCCAAGAAAGGTCATCATCCCGATACAAGGTCTGACACTTCTAGCGAACCAGCCACCCCTCGCCCCACATCGAGTGCCAGACTGGGGGTTGCTAGTCTACCGACAACCCCACGCTCTGCTCCGTCAGTTGAACCTCTGAAGATCAAGCTGACTAGGATGTCCTCTCAGTCTTCACTTACACAGGGGGTAGCCGAGGAGGAGCCGGAACTAGCCAAATATGTGGCTACTCACACTAATGTCCCCTCCGCCGATGATGTAATTGCCCTAGAAAAGATACCTTACTTCATCAATAAAGGGTTATCTTTGAACTACACCGAGCTCAATAAGCTATGTACAATGTATGCTATGGACCACGGTATAGGCACTCACCTACACACACAGGTGACAAATGTATATACCGCGATCCAGCTTACTCCAGCAGAAGACGCCTACCGAATATACGAGGGAGGGGACCATCCAATTATCTTCGGTCGGAAAGACGATCCGTACCCCTTCATCATAAAAGAAGCCGATCTTGGGTCAGATGCCGGGAGGCTGCCTCTGTATCTTTATAGCCCCCAGTCCAAATATCTCATGCAAAAGCAGGGATATGATCTGGAGACTACACCAGGTTTGAATTACGGCACTGGACGACGACTACCTTTGAAGCCCCCAGTACCGACCGGCAAGCTACGGGACTACTATAGCAAAACTCGATGTGGACTAGGGTATGTAACTCCCACGACGACCCCGAGAGTTCAGATAAAGAATGTGACTGGCAGTCACATTCAACCGGGTCACCAACTTTCGACTCGGATACCAGCATCGGAGACATATTCAGACAAGTCCTGTCAGTCAATATGGCATTCGCTGACGCTTACGAAGAAGACGAAGACATTCCTGAAATCCTCGAACTAGAGCCGTGGGCCCAACAGCTGGACGCGCAATGGGAAAAATGGTTCGAACAGAGAGAACCTCCTACCGAAGATGAAGTTATGCAGGTCGACCTCGGCAGCGAGTCCTCTCCAAAGCCAATCTTTGTCAGTAAGAGTTTAACAGAACAAGAGCGAGAATCGCTACTGGAACTTATCAAAGAATATATTGATGTGTTCGCCTGGAGTTATGAGGACATGCCGGGTTTAGATCCCGACATTGCTCTTCATAAGCTCAACATACGTCCAGATACAAAACCAGTCAAGCAGCAACAATGACGCTTCCGCCCAGGCGTCATGGATGTGATCGAAGCCGAAGTCAACAAACTAATAGCCAGCGGCTTCATCCGTGAGGAGCAACATCCTGACTGGGTCGCCAACATAGTTCCGGTCCTTAAGAAGAATGGGAAGATCCGAATCTGCATCGACTTCCGTAATCTAAATGAGGCATGTCCGAAAGACGAATTTCCCCTCCCCATCACAGACATCATGATCGACAACACATGCGGCTTTGAACGTATGTCATTCATGGATGGATTCTCGGGGTACAATCAAATCAAGATGTCTCCCGACGACGAAAAGCACACATCATTCCAAACACCGATTGGCACATACTGCTACACAGTCATGCCATTCGGTCTAAAGAATGCTGGCGCTACATATCAGCGAGCCATGAGTATCATCTTCAGAGAACATTTGCGCAAGACAGTGGAATGCTATGTCGACGATATCGTCGTCAAGAGTCGCCGTAAGGAAGATCATCTTCAGTACCTGAGGACGATATTCGACCTGATGCGAGCCCACAATCTGAAGATAAACCCTACGAAATCGTTCTTGGGCGTATCCAGCAGGAAGTTCTTGGGCTTCATCATCACTGCACAGGGTATCCATGTAGACCCCGAGAAAACAAAGACGATCATGGAGATGACTCCCCCGAAAAATCTCCGCAAACTTAGAGCCCTCCAAGGAAGGCTAGCTTACATCAGGAGGTTTATTTCTAACCTCTCCGGGCGCTGCCGACCATTCACACACCTCATGAAGAAAGGAGTCTCATTCGTATGGGACGAGGAATGCCAGCGTGCTTTCGACGGCATCAAGGAATACTTATCAAATCCTCCAGTTTTGGTGGCCCCGGTCCCTGGAAAACTATTCCTGCTCTACGTACGAGCAATGGAACACTCCCTTCGTGCCCTACTGGCACAAAACAATGACACAGGCCACGAGCAGGCCATATATTACCACAGCCGAATGATGATTGGGCCGGAACACCGATACACCGCTGTGGAGAAGGAATGCCTCGCCCTGGTGTTCGCCATTCAAAAGATGCGGCACTACGTCACAGGGCAAACCATACATGTGATCTCCCGAGTCAACCCTCTCAGAGTCCTCATGACTAAACCTGGGGCATTCAGCTCTCGCCTTGCTATATGGGCAATATTGCTGTCCCCCTATCATATGATCTTCGTCCCGCAGAAGGCTGTCAAGGGTCAAGCCCTGGCAGACTTCTTGGTAGCCCACCCAGGATCGGAGTCATCCAGAATCTATGAAGTGATCCCAGATGAGGTCGCCGATTCGAATACAGCTACCCACGATAACATATGGCGGATGTTCTTCGATGGCGCTTCAAGAACCGGACCCAAGGGAAATATCGTCGTTGGGGTCGGAGTGGTATTGATCTCTCCTACCGGGCTGGTGATTAATCGTGCCTACTCCCTCGCAGAACCCTGCTCTAACAATGTGGCCGAGTATAACGCTCTGGTCATTGGTCACCAACTGGCAAGAGAGCTGGGGGTAGAATACCTTGAAGCGTATGGCGACTCCCAACTAATCGTCAATCAGATCCGGGGCTCATACGAGGTCCGCCATGAAGACATGATCCCCTACCATCAAATTGCGATCAACATTATCTCATCGTTTGAGGGATTCTTCATCGAGCACATCCCCAGACTCCAAAATATCGAGGCCGATGCTCTAGCAGGCCTTGCCGCTTCTTTAGCAGTGCCAAACCAGGTTCATCATTCGGTTGACGTGATAGGCCACGAACTGGTCTGCCCCAAGAACAATGTTAAATTCGTGGCAAGTTATTCTACCTAGACGGTCGACGAAGCACCAGACTGGAGACAGCCATTCATCGACTTCGTCGTCTACGACATCCTCCCTGAGAACCCAAAGGAAGCTACTTCTGTCAGACGGCGTTCTCTCAGATTCTTCTACGATACAGAGACGAAGATATTGTATCGCCGCTCCTATGACGGATTATTACTCCGGTGCCTGTCAAACGCAGAAGCCAAAGAAGCCGTGCAAGAAGCTCATGACGGTGTCTGCGGGCCCATCAGCTCGGCCCAAAACTACAAGATCGCCTTCGCCGAATGGGCTACTACTGGCCCACGATGATGGCAGACGTGATAGACTATGCCAGAAAATACAAAGCTTGCCAAGTCCACGCAGACTTATTCACCAACCATCAGAGTTTCTACATCCGACAGTGGCATCCTGGCCATTCGAAGCATGGGGAATGGATATCATTGGCCCAATCACCCCACCTTCCTCCCGAGGACATCGCTTTATACTTACTATCACTGATTACTTCTCCAAATGGGCGGAAGCTGTCCCCCTCGCAGAAGTTAAGACTTCAAACGTGATCAGCTTCCTTTAGCATCACGTCATCTACCGCTTTGGATTACCCCGAAGGATCATCCATGACAATGGTTCGCAGTTTGCAAGCCACGTATTCTATCGGTTCTGCGATAAGCACCGCATTCAGAATGTCGCTTCGATACCGTACAACCCGGCAGCAAACGGGTTAGCAGAGGCATTCAACAAAACAATCATCAAACTCCTCAAGAAGTTTGTCTCCTCCAACAAACGCGATTGGAACGAGAAGCTCGGCGAATGCTTATGGGCTTATCGTACCACAGTCCGAACAGCCACCGGAAATACACCATTCTTCCTGGTATACGGGAGTGAGGCAGTCCTCCCCTTGGAGACCCAGATCCTCTCACTACGTGTCGTCCTTACACATTAATTAACGATAGACGACAACTACCAACGTCGCCTGCAAGAGTTAGAGGCCTTAGATGAAAAGCGCCTCCTAGCTCAGCAAAGGATCGAGCTGTACCAAGCACGCATCTCAGGAGCCTTCAACAAGAAGGTCAAAATCAGAACATTCCAGGTAGGCGATCTCGTCTTGGTAGTCCGGAGGCCAATGGTCATGACTCACAAGACCGCCGGCAAATTCCAGCCAAAATGGGAGGGCCCATTTATCATTGAGACGGTATTCTCCAACGGTGCTTACCGCCTTGCAAAGCAAAACGGAGACTTGCTCATGCTGCCCATCAACGGCAAGTTCCTGAAGAAATATTATGTCTAAATGACATTAGCTACAAAATCTTCGAGTCATGTACCCGCTGGTACCACTGAACTCACACCCACAACATTTCAGATTATCGAGTCATGTACTTGCTGGTACCACTGAACTCACACCCACAATATCTCAGATTATCGAGTCATGTACCGGCTGGTGCCCCTGAACTCACCCTCATATTCCCTTCAGATTATCGAGTCATGTACCCGCTGGTACCGCTGGACTCCCACTTTCTTAATATTTTAAATTACCGAGTTATGTACCTGCTGGTGCCTCTGAACTCACATTCCGGTCACTCTTTCAGATAGTAAGTCACGTATGATTATACCTCTGAACTGTCTTCCTGGAAGAGATCCTCCCTCATGATCCAATACCCGCACTCCCAGTGCACAAAAAGGGTAATCGATCCACAAATTTCCGAAAACGGACATGTCCTCATTACCTCTGAGTCGTTTTCACTTCCACCAAAAACAAACCGCCCCTCACATAGAAGTTCCACGTTCTCCTACCTCTGAGTCGTTCTATGTACCCCCTCTTCATTGAGCCCACTCCTGCCATGTCATCATTATCTCTGAGTGGGAAGGCTCCGTCGAAGAAACCTTCATGCTTGCCATGTCCATATTACCTCTGAGCAAGTATGTCGGTCTTCTTTCGACCTATTATCTGTACCCACAACCAGAGTACGACAAGGATAATAGGTCCACAAATGTTCGCTGTTGACCACGAATATCTTCCATGAAACCTCCCCTGCCATGTCCTCATTACCTCTGAGCAGGAAGATTCCACGGTAAAACCCTCATGCTTGCCATGTCCTCATAACCTCTGAGCAAATATATTGGTTTTCCTCTCACCCTATTATCTGTATCCCGAACCAGGGTACGCCAAGGATAATAGGTCCACAAATATTCCTTTGTTAAGCTTCTTAGCATAAATCCACCACCCCACCATGCCCCGGGAGCCCAGCTGCTCTACGGCATTCCTTTTTCCAACACCGAGAACGTCCATGACCACTTTGCCACGGCTGTTTCGGATATCCTGTCCAAACTTGTTATCCGTACCTAAAACCAAGGTACGCCTAGGATAACAGGTCCACAAATAAATCCCCCAGCAAGTCCAATTCCACAGACGCCACAAGTACAAGAAAGAGATGATGAGTTGAAACATGCTCATTTATTCAAAATTCAACGTACTACTTCATTTGGGATCATATCCCTTACAGAAAAGAAAAAAAGAGAAAGCAAAGAAAACAGACAGCTGATCACTGCTCTGGGGCACATAACGCCCTGAGACGGTCCGTCAGCAAAACAACCGACCGCTCGAACCTCTGGGAGGCTCGACGCTCCGCCTCGTGGGTCAGCACCGCCTCGTCTTCCAAGTGAGCGTGAGCCTGCCAGTTATCCTCAAATTTCTTAAAGGCCCGCTCCAGGTTATCAGAAGATCGGGAAACCTTCTCGGCCTCCCGAACTATTGACGCCTGCTCCGCCTGAGCAGTCTCCAGCTCTGACTCTAAAAAGGCTAATTCCCACTGAAGTCCAAGAATACGCTCCTTTGTGTCAGCGATTCCACGAGAAGCAGACTCTTCCCGAGCACGGTAAGCCTGACTCCTACGACCCAGCTGGTCATACAAAGCAGAAAACTTATCAAGGTCTCCCCGTACAACTGGCCCAGCCGTATCTCGGGCTAGCTTAATCCTATCCCAAGCAGCAAGAAGGAATCCCCGCTCCCGCTCGATCGCAGCAGGCAAGCCCGCCTGTCGTATCGCCAGTAGTTGGGTCACAAGCTGGTCAGCCTCTGTCAACTTAGGCTCCAGGAGCGCAGCTAACCCCACCCCGCCAGGAAGGGACTTCAAGGTTGCAATCTGACCCCGGGCACACTGGAGAGATAGAGAAAATGGGGTCCCCCGCTCCATGGCAGCGTCTACGCCCCTTTTCAAATGACGATAGAAGCTGTCGACCACGTCCTGCGTCACCTCGTCCAGAGTCTCCGTGGAGGCCGGTGTCAACGGGAGTGTGGCGGGCAGCACCGAAAAAGACGCAACAGAATCCGCCGCTCCTGCTACGAGAGAAACCAGCTCCGCACGAAAGGACGCTTGAACAGCGGCCAACTCGTCTTCGGCAGCCTGCAAAATTTGAATACTCGGCAGGGTCGAGAGGTCGGTCTCCGGAGCCGTATAATCTGCAGAGGATAAGACGGAGACCATCGCCAACCCCATTCATGTCGGCCTAGAGCTGGCAAGAGGCTCCTCGACATTGGACGACAAAGAAGAGGGAATGCTCCTTTCTCCCGTATCACGGCAGGCCGAGCCTTCCCCAAGAACATCCATGGTGGGAGGTAAAGGGTCAGGACCTGCAGGGCCAAGGCAACCATAAATCGATTTGACCCGGAGGATATGTTGATAGAGCAGATAAGCCCCCTCACTAGTCAATATC
Source organism: Iris pallida (assembly GCA_029216955.1). NCBI lineage: Eukaryota > Viridiplantae > Streptophyta > Magnoliopsida > Asparagales > Iridaceae > Iris > Iris pallida. Next base: position 61,173,934 of record JANAVB010034417.1, on the reverse strand, counting down.
TGGCTTATCTTACCAGTGGAGGAGTGTGAAGGCCGAGGTTCGCCTGCAGCCACCATAGCCCCTTCACCAACAGCCTTCGAGTCAGGTACAATAGACTCCTCCGCCCTTACATCCTCGGGAGGGGGCGCACCGAGATCAGCGTCGCATTGCTAAAAATTAACGGTTTCAGGGACGGGTCCAAGGAAACCTTCGTCACCCTGGGCCGAGGTTTCAGCAACCTGGGAGCTTCCAGCCACCGCTGAGAGAGCACCCGCAGAAAGGATCGCGGCGCACACGCCGCTAATCAAAGCAGCAAGGGCCGGATCAGCTCCAGGAGAAATAGACGATTCAGGAAAGGACGGTTCACCAGACATCTACAAAGAAAAGTAATTGAGTCATATCTTCAGAAAAGAAGAAAACTACAACAAAGAGAAGGCTCCGACTTACCTCTGGAATGCCGTCTACATCCTCACCCTTCTCCGTAATAAGCAGTCTACGGGGACCGACCGCCGCTCTCTTTACAGAAAAAGTTACCCCTCCGCCATTGGACTCACGCCTGCCTCGCTTACGTGAGGGACCAGGCATGACGGGCGGTAGATCTACCCGTACCACCTCCGACACAGATGGTAACTGGTCCACTGCTTCACCAAATACAGCCGACGGTTGATCCGTCATCATGTCACCTGCCATGACGGGAGACTGACCCGCCATTGTCTCGTCATCCGAAGAAAGGGAGTCCCCGTCGTCCCGCTCGTTGTCTTCCTCAATTGTGTCGAAGGACTCGGAATCGGGCGAAGGAACTCTATTCGTCCCTTTCTTCTTCGCTCTCGACGTCGTAGCCTTCTCCGCCAGGCGAGTGCCCACAATGAAGCTAGTCCTCGAGTCAAAATCGAGGGGAGAAGGGTTCGCCGTAACATGATATAGGGCCGCCATATGCAGGATTTCCCCTATCACGTTTGCGGCAGGGACCAAGAAGCTAGCCCGAGTATGACAGGTGTCATAGTAGCTCCATCCCCTAATACCGTCAAGAATGCTACCTTCAAATCCCAGGTGAGAACTGGGGCGCCCGAGGAATAGCTGACTATACCCAAATTGACGGGCAAACCTACTAGGCAAGTAGGGCTCCAAGTACACAAAGTTGCGATTCCGGTAAACTAGATGTGCCGGGCGAATATTACGCAGCTAGAAACGCATCTTTTCAGGCAAGAAATGAGGAGGTCCAACCCCATCAACATGAACACTCCTCACCTCTTGATCAGTGAAACGAGGAATGGACACAAAAAAATTATACCCGTCCACCCTCGCCAGCATCCTCCGACACGCCGGCATGGTACTACATTCCCAAGGCTGGTGGTGATACTTGAAAAGAAACGCGTCGTCATCTGTAACGCCATCTCCCGTCCCAGGCCTCATCAAGGACTGATAATACAGCAATAGCCATCCCAGCAAGTAATGATAAGGCAATTCTACACGTTCGAAATCCATTGCCATGTCACGAGCAATGACCTTGGACGAGAAGGCGCGGAGACCATGCTGAATACTGTACACCATGGCAGGAAGAAGAGCCAGTCTGACCCCAAAGGCCAACTTTACGGCAGGAAGAATGAAATGGCGACTGATCCTCTCAATAGAACCTGCCCCTCCTGAGACCACGCAGTTGTGCAGCCATACCATTAGAAACCCGGCCAAGAGTGCCTTCTCTGACAACCGCCGGGTACCATAACAAAAGTAGCTGAAGGAGTCAATCTGGCTCCTGAATCTGTCACTTTTAGACTTCGACCTCCTAGCGGTCGACACCAAGGCCTCTACTTCCCTAGGAGTTAAACGATCTCGGGAAGTAACCCGGCCAGCCGCGCTGAATTTGAAAAGGTACGTGACCCAAGATTTAGTATGGGGAGAGTCCCCTTCCGAGCTGTCATTTTTCTGGATAGTCGTCCGGTGACAGGTGCTATGATGGCATAATAGTTCTTGATACACGACAACGAAACCGGGGAATCGTCGATCCAAATCTTGGAGCTCCTCATTCGTCGGAGTGTACACTTCGAAGGGTTCATCCCCCCAGGGGAGCTTGGAGACAGCATACATCTCGTGAAGAGCGAGCCCCAATTCTCCAACAGGGGTGAAAAAGGTCCCCGTTCGATGATTGTACATCTCCAGAAGGGCCATAAACAGTGGCTTATTAACGGGCAACCCGTGGCTGGTACCCCGGATAGCGTCATAAAGGTTGACTCCCCGCAAAAATTCTTCGTACTTCCGTAGAATTCATGAGGTCAGATTAGCCCACGGGGGAATGGGGTGTTACCAGCTCGGCAGTACCAACCTGCCAACAGGATAGGACCCTTTGCGAGCAAGCTGACTCAGGAAGGTATCAGCCTGGGAGAATGAAAAGTTAGGACCGGGGGTGTTGATGAAGGTACCCGGAACTAACCCCGTCACGGACCGACTGGCCGGATCTTTGACCGCACGCACTGACCCAGTGGCTCTGTTATGACGGATGTTACCGACAAACATCCCCGGTCGGATTAGAGTGAGGGTGTCCGGCATCTTCCTGTCCAGAACGATCATATTGAACCACTCGAAAGGAAAATGGCGCTTCATAATAGGGATGTGAATGGGCATCCCGTCCAGGTCAAAATCCCAACTCTTGGAAACATCCAGCACTCGGGAGTTTTCTATGACCAACGCATCCCCAAAGAGGAAGACCGGTTTCAGATACTTTCCATCAGGCTGCCCGGAGCTTATCATGTCACCAAGGAATTGAAAAGATTGAACCCTGATAGCATTTAGTCGCTCCAAAGGTTCGTCAACAAGTAGCTGTTCGGACACTTGACGAACTAAGTCATCCCGATGTACGCCCGATGCAAACTGACGTGAGCCTACCATAAGTTCCCCCGCAGGATTCACGGGCAGATTCACTGAAGAAAAGGCAAAAGAAATAAGTCAAAAAGATAGGTGAAACACAAAACTACATGATGTTTATGCGGCTCAGTATAGCCTCATGCGGCTCGGTTTAAAAAGGTTTGTACAGATCAGCCCAAATGAGCTGATGCGGCTCAGTTTGAAAGAGCCCATGCGGTCCAGTGCGAATAAGCTTATGCGGTTCCGCCTGAAAGGAACTCATGCGGCTCAGTACGGAGGAATTTATGCGGTTCGAAGGGAGTGTAGGCGAATATGGTCCGATTTGAATACGCTTATTCGGCTCAAAAAAGCTTATGCGGCCCGGCGAAGATGAGCTTATGAGCTTATGCGGTTCAGTTCGAAATGTGCTTAAACGGCTCAGTTTGAAAGAGCTCATACGGTCCAAATCCTGATGAGCTTATGCGGCCTTGATAAAGAAGTAGTTATGCAACCACTTTCATGCGGCTCAAACCTGGGTCATACCCCATGCGTTCCGAGCATGAGTCGGACACACAGTATGCTTTGGAATATAGGCTCGTGCATAAAATATGCGGCGTAGCCATGGCGGTTCATATTAAGGAATCCTACCAGCAATAGGCGGGTAGACGTCGGGGTGAAAAGCAGGCACGCCAGCCGGCGGAGGAGCCGCCATGTTCGCCGCCGCAGTCGATGAAGACGCGGCCTTCTTGTCCTTCACTGCCGCAGAAGATGATGCGGCCTTCTTGCCCGTAGCAGCAGCAGCCTTCTTGGGAGCCATTGTCGATCGTTGAAGGAAGGAGACGAAGAGCAAAGTCGGCAACAGGGAATCTGAGCAAAGAGAGAAGGTAAAGAAACCCCCAAGAGACTAAAAGCCTCTTATTTATAGGCGAAAGAGACCCATGAAACGAACAAACGTCTCGGATTACGCCTCGGATTACGCGCTGCTTCAAAAGATAAAGGCAAAAACGCTTCGGTCAAGGCAAAGCCGACCCTTGGGATCCTTCCCCAAAAGACGGCGTTAAATCAAAACGAATCAAGAGCATTTAATGAAGATTTGCACACGTAGTCAGGACACGTGGCAAAGAGCCTATACGGCCAGATGAGTCTATGCGGCTGGGACACTTATGCGGCATGAACGGGGCCATGCATCTTATTCAAAGTGTTTCAATTTTGCAAATTAAAAACTTTGAAGGGGGTCCTGTAGAAGCATGGAAAATATCAGAATAATGGTCCATGCGGCTCCGGGGAAGAAGCCCATGCGGCTCATACAGGAGCTGCCTTATGCGGTTCAAAGAGGACTCTCAGTCTCATGCGGCTCGGGAGTGTATGCGGTTCAGCAGGAATATGCGGCTCGATCGACGCCACGTGTCCCCTTGCGATCCTTTCCTACAGCTGGCCATTTGAGTAGTGGCCTCATTTAATGCTCTGACACGACTTGCCGACTGTGACGGCTCTGACATAAAGTATCATAATGGCTCTGCCATAATGACAGACTCTTCGGGAAAAGAAGAAAATCTCTGACCCGATCCGTCAGAAGTCCTAGGTTGCCACGTGGCAAGTCTCATGCGGCTTAAATGGAGAACAGCTTCATGCGGCTCACTGAGAAGTCATCCTATATGACCGACAGAAATCAGCCATATGCGACCCACTGAGAGCTCAGCCCTTGCGGCTCAATACAACGCTAGCTCATGCGGCTCGCAAAGACTATGCATATGCGGCTCATTGAGAGTTCGTTCCCTGCGGCTCGATGAAGCATTGTCCTATACGGCTCACGAAGAGTATCTCCCTGCGGTTCAAGTGTTGCCCATCCTATGCGGCTCTGGCAGGACCCACAATCAAAACATGTAGCATCGGATCAATCAAGGATTTAACCGAATCCCAACAAGTATATTTGACATCATCGTCATAATTACTAAGATCAAGGCATATCATTTATCATCAAGCCAATGGGACACGTGGTGAGCAATCGGACATTGGCATAATCAATCATGAAGATTTAAAGCAGTTAGCATTAATTGCTCACAAGATACGGTGCTATCCGCATTAATGGCCTAGATTTATTGTAATCAGGATCAAGGGTTCAGATCGATTGAAGGAGCGCCGACATTCCAAAAAAATAATCATTAGCAAACCCTAAAGATCACACCCCACTCCTATAAATAGCCAGCATCATTCCCTTGCAAGAACCCCCGGCAACAAGAGAATAAAAAAAAGAGAGAGACAGATATACAGAGAGAGCCCCCCCCCTTTTTGATAATCATAGAGAGAGAGAAGCCAGGAGAGCAACACGAGGAGAGCAAGAAGAGCATTTCTTCATCCACGCCAAGCAGATCTTCTCCGAGCCAAGACTGCATACCGATCGTCCAAGGAGTAAGGCAGAGCGGCCGTCGCTTTCCCGAGCCTCTATCGTCACCCTCCCAGAATCTAAAATAAACAATTGTACTTAGACTGCTGTACCTAGGTTTTCGTCCCTAGGCTTTCTTTGTACAAGCGAGTTTGTATTGTGAGTCTAAGTTCAGTCCTCCCATAAAACTGTTCTGTACTTTTACAATCAATGGCAAACACCGTTCCTCCTATATACCCGAGCAATGAGTCATTCATTGGGTGCATTGCTCGCTCAAAAGAATAAAAATGGTCATGAACAAGCCATTTACTATCTCAGTCGTACTATGACCGGAGCTGAACCTCGATATTCACCGGTCGAAAAAGAATGTCTAGCCCTGATGTTCGCTGTCCAAAAGACACGACATTATATCATTGGCCAGACTATTCATGTCATTTCCAGGATTAATCCTATACGGATCATGATGAAGAAGCCAAGTGTTTTAAATTCTCGATTGGCTAACTGGGGAATCTTACTTGCTCAGTATGATATGCATTATATCCCTCAGAAATCAGTCAAAGGATAAGCTTTAGCTGATTTTCTGGCTGCTCATTCAATTTCAGAGAATTCAAAACTCTATGATGAAATTCCAGATGAAGTCTTAGACTCAAATCAAATTGCTGAAGAAGATCCTACTTGGCGTCTATTCTTTGATGGAGCTTCAAGAATAGGTCCTAATGGTGACATTGTTGCTGGAGTTGGAATTGTTCTTGTATCACCAGAAGGTCTTGCTATCCAAAGAGCTTATTCTCTCGATCAGCCATGTTCAAACAACGTTGCTGAATACAATGCATTACTCATTGGTCTTCAGCTCGCCAAACATCTGAACATTCAACATTTGGAGGCGTATGGAGACTCTAAACTCATTATCAATCAGATAAGGGGCACTTATGAAGTTCGCCATCAAGATCTGGCTTCTTATCATAGATCGGCTATATCTATGGCTTCTTCATTTGAAGAATTCTTCATCGAGCATGTTAGACGAGCATGTAACACAGAAGCGGATGCTCTCGCTAATCTCGCGGCAGTATTAGCTATTCCGATTAGACGGCAACAAATGATTGTTGTTTGCAATCGAGAATTATTCCATCTTGAGAATAATCTGACTCTAGGACTTCCAATTAATATTGAAGAATCAGTATCTCATGACGTTAGTACAATAAGAGGATTCGGATTTGGTTGTAAATCCTTTTCATCTTCATCTGATTCTAGTATAGAATTCACCTTTAACAATTCAGCTGAGAATCAGAATACAGATAAAGATTGGAGACTTCTGTTCTTATATTTTGTATTGTATGATATTCTTCCAGATAATCCGAGTGAGGCAGCATCTATCAGACGACGATCACTCAGATTTTATTACAATCATACTACAAAAACCTTATATCGTCGAGCTTACGATGGTTTACTTCTTCGATGTGTTGCCGGTGATGAAGCCCAACAAATTATCCGTGAAGCACATGATGGAATTTGCGGAGCACATCAGCCTGGACCAAAACTTCAAGACCGTATTCGACGTATGGGTTATTATTGGCCTACTATGGTATCAGATGCCATCGAATACGCAAGAAAGTGTAAAGCTTGTCAAATCTATGCGGATTTTATCCATCAACCTTCAGAATTTCTACATCCAACGGCAGCATCATGGCCCTTCGAAGCTTGGGGCATGGACATTATCGGCCCAATCAATCCGCCGTCATCAAAAGGTCATCGGTTTATTCTTGCAATAACCGATTATTTCTCTAAATGGGCCGAAGCTATTCCTTTATCTGAAGTTAAAACGTCCAACGTCATCAACTTTATCAAGCATCATGTCATCTATAGATTTGGTGTTCCTCGACGCATTATTCATGATAATGGACCACAGTTCGTCAGCCAGAAATTTACTCGATTCTGTGACGATCATCGGATCAACAATGTAGCTTCTACCGCATATAATCCGGCAGCTAACGGATTAGCAGAAGCTTTCAACAAGACCATCATCAAACTCTTAAAGAAGTTTGTTTCTACTAACAAACGGAATTGGAGTGAGAAACTTGGTGAATGTCTGTGGGCTTACCGTACTACAGTTCGTAATGCTACCAAATGTACACCTTTCTCTCTGGTGTATGGATGTGAAGCTGTTCTTCCATTAGAGATTCAAATTCCTTCTTTAAGGATAGCAATCGCTAATGAACTTACCACTGAGAATAATGATCGTCTTCGACTTCAGGAATTAGAAGCTCTGGATGAAAAGCGATTATCTGCTCAACAGAATATCGAATTCTATCAAGCTAGAATCTCAAGAGCTTTTAACAAAAAAGTCAGAGTTCGAGCATATCAAAAAGGAGAACTTGTTCTAACAGTCAGACGTCCTATGACTATGACTCATATGAGCAAAGGCAAGTTCGATGCAAAGTGGGAAGGTCCCTATGTTGTGAACAAAGTTTTCTCAAATGGAGCTTATCAACTCTCAGATCTGGACGGCCGAATTGTTATGATGCCTATTAATGGCAAATTCCTTAAAAAGTATTATGTATAAATGCTTGTAAATCATCAGACAAGTTCAAGTCTATAAATAAAATTCGAATTTTATTTCATCATGAATGATAATACATGATATTAAGGAAGATCACTATCATCCTTCTCTACATTTGGACGTGGGCCACTGCCGTCCTTCTCGAAAACGCGGTCAGCAAAAGAGCCGAGAACCTCCTTGCTGGAACCCACGAGGAACTTGCAAACGGCTATCCTCATGGCTTCTTCTTCTTCAGTCCTTCCTGGTTCGAGCAGGAAGTCCAGAATGACCCTTGGTGGTCGGGGTGTAGAAGAACCTTCGCCTGCTTCTGCCTTCTTTGGCTGAATTGGATCTGCAGGGTGGTCTTCAGTGCCCTTCTGAACCTTCGAGGCGATTTCAGCCTTCTTGGATGCTTCTCCAGACGACATTTTTATGTTGAAGAGTAGAAGTGTTCGTTTCTGTCAGATTCCTGCTATATTTATAGGCAGAAGTTTCTCAAATAACTAAGCGACACATTCATCCGACGGTTCGCTCGTTCATTAATACCTGACGGTTTATCCGTTCATTTATTACATTCATCCGACGGTTCACCCGTTCATTATCACTTGACGGTTCGTCCGTTCATAATCTTCTATGCCGAATCTACCTACTCATTTGTCATTTTCCATTTTTGACCTCTGCATAGAAATCAATCTATTTTCTTTTGAGTTCCTACATATTATCACGTCCATATTACCTTTGATAGTATTATGTACTCTAAATCAGAAAAGAAGATTTCATTATCTATTATGTCCACAATTCATCCAAATAGATACAAATCATTGAGCATAGAAGAATTATCATTTCCACTCTCATATCATCATAAAAAGTCTATTACATTTTCTTAGACTTTCTTACAAATCATAATGAAAATCTATTACAATTTTGGATTTTCATTCTATGCACACAACAATAACCTAATGGAGATCTATTTCTTCTTTGGATCTTCTTTGACGGGTTCGTTGTTGGTGGCAGTTTCTGACTGTCTGAGCTCCAGTGGCAACCGGAACAGCAGGAATCAAACTCTGGTCTTCTCTCTCAGACGAGAGGAGAACCCCAGAGTATGGCAGCCCGAAGGCGTGTTGCTGCCAATACAATTGGTGGATTAGGAGCGGCCTCTCAGAGGAGATAGGAACGTAGCCATCATTGGGATACAATTCCTAGTTCTGCCGTGAAAGGAACTCTACTACCCGATTTCTCGGGGTAGAGTTGACTCCACCATCCAACTCTCCGTGTATAAAGGCTCTTCCTACCATCGGAGGAAGACCGTTCTATCCCACGAAGAGTTCTGAGTTGTCTGATTTGCGCGTCAAAAGCGTATGAGCTCCCTGATGTTGGTGTCAGAAGAATACTCTCTACAGCATCCAAATCGCCAATGCCAGTTCTGGAAAAAAATTTCAGCCAAACTCCTGCAGAAAGCAGCAAGAAAAAAGAAATTAATCAACAGAAATGTCATTATCATTAGGCGTGCACTGGTCAAACAAAGACAAGCGCACTGGCTAGTCAAAGACAGACGCATCCTGTTCAGCCAGAGACAAAAGCTCATCTTCAACAATAAAAAGTGGTACGCATACTATGTTGGACTCACCATCGAGATTAAAAGGTTTTGTGCTAAGGATTGGCAAACCAATGTCTGATAATGTAACGCACAAGAATACAACATCAGAAAGCATTGCTTTCTTGTTGAGAATGAAATCTTGCAAAAAGGTCATTCTCGGAGAAGAAGAAGAAGAATAAAGAGATGAGTATGCGTGAAACTCAGCTATCTATTTAAAGGGTCTAAGTACAAGCCTATTTTTGGAAAGATCCGAGTAAAAAGCGCTCTTAACCACGAAATGAGTGTCACGTGTGCTTTGGAAGATAGCACAACATTTGAAATATTCAAAGAGTGCCGCCTAATGCTCTTCATTAGCGCACGTTATTCGGAGTAAGACTAGTTTTCAGCACAAAGTTGTACCACATTTTTCAAAGCAAAGATAAAGAGGCACTGATGACCTTACATAAAAAAGGAAAAGAAGTGCAATATTTTTTAGAAAACAGAAGCATGAAAGGACACGCCCTATTTTGCAGAGTAACTGAGCTTGGCACCCAATTCCTCTACGCTATTGACCCCCATACGGTGTAACAGAGCATCGAGCGCTTCCCGCTGCTCTGTGAGGCTGCACCCATTGGAAGAAGATGAGCCATCCAGACCAAAATGGCTCAGGAAGTTCTTGGCTAATTGTGTAGGGTCATCTTTGAACTCGAAAACTAAAGGCTCCGGTTCTTTACCCCCGAATGTAGGGTCGCCATGGGCGTAAAAACCCAACTTTTGTGCTTCTTCCTCAGCTTTTTCCTTCGGTGTCATGTTGATGCGAGATGAAGATTAAAACTAAATCTTCTCCCCGTTTATATAAAGAAGCTCGCCGGCGGTTCATATTCTACTATAAATTGGATGCAATCAGTCTCAAAAAATGAAGAGTCATCATGACATTTTCATTTGCATGTTTTCAAAGTATTTCGAAATTTTGAAGTCTTTTCAACTTTCGAAAACTTTGAAGGGGATTTTGTAGGCCTCAAAAATGAAAGTCACGCTGAGTTGATTAAAACAAAGTCTAAAAGTTATGCTGAGTTGATCAAGACAATGTCTAAAATATACGCTGGGTTCTACCAGACTATTTTTCTCAATATACGCTGAGTTTAGCTCATCATTTGTCAGAGTGTCATCATGACTGACAGCACGATAGTCGAAGAATGTCTCCTCGTATGCCACGTATGCACGGGATTCGAGAGATCACAGCCGACTATTACGTGATTTTTGAAATCTTCTTCAACAAGACTCAGCCTTTGTCAAGTTGGTATACCAAAAGAGCTTATTATCATTTAATGTGACTGACAAGGCAATCACTGTCAGAGATTTTGTGTCAGTCGAGGCACGTCGAATCAAGACAGCTGGCAGTCCTGCCTCAATCTTGCGTATATTTTAAGCCTTCTGGCTCAAGTCTGCGTGTATTTTGAACTTATATGTTTCCTTCCTCAAGTCTGTGTGGATTTTGAAGCTGTTTGCCCCAAGTCTGCGTGGATTCTGAAGCTTCTTGCCCCAAGTCTGCGTGGATTTTGAAGCTTTCTGACTTAAGTCTGCGTGGATTTCGTCTTCAACAAGTCTGCGTGGATTTTATAAAATTTGAGTATGTGGCAGCCATGCCACTGATCTCTCACCCGCGTGTCCTGTAACTTGCATATAACTCATGCATGATTGCCATGTGTCCAACAGTTACAGGCCACGTCCAGTAACTGCTCATAACCTTGCGTATGTTAAATCCTGCGTGATTTTCAACTATGCACAGGCTGTGAAGACAGTTATCTTTTCAGTTATTTTTGACTCTATAAATAGAGTTCTTTTCTTATTCATTGTACAGATACATAGCTATCTAAATTGCTGTTAAAATTTTGAGAGCTTTTCTTCTTCGCATAGTCCAAGGGATAAAGCGATCGTCTTCTAGATCGAATTCCTACAGTTGTAATTTTCCTAGATACACAATAAATAAAGTGAATTTATTTATGGAAAACAATGCCTATGGATGTTGTCGACGTGTGGGATTCGACGAAACTTGATTTCGTTGAGCGTACGCGATGGAATCGAGGCGTATCCGTCTATATACCCTGTATCGGCCTCTTTGCAAATTAGCCCACAACTTTGTGCACGTTCGTCATCTCTAGATGAAACTTACGCCAACAGGACCGTATCGTTTTTCTGGTCCTGTATACCAAGTTTGGTTCGAATCTGAGAAGGTCGACCCGTATCATTTTTTTGGTCCGTATTGATTGGGTTCGTATCGTCAAATCTATATGTAGACATATAGTTTGATGAGTTTAGAGAACGTAGATATTGGCACACTTTTCGGTGTAAAACGGGTCCAACAGAGGACATCGTTTTGACCCAAAATTACAATTTTGCCCACGTATCCAGAATTGGACTTTTGGGTAGGCATTTTTAGACATTTCTTTTATGCCAAGCACATTAGTGATGTCTATTTCAATATCAGGAGACTATTGTGCGGGTTTGACTGTTGTGTCGCACTGAGGTAGTTGGTATTATCGGTTTCACCAGCAATAGACCCTATGCGAGTACATTTATTATTTGTTTACGATGTTGTTAATTACTATAGTTCATTGTTAGTCATTTAATGTTTGATTCTCGACACGCTCGACACACGGATTCTACATCTTGTCTTTCTTTCATATATTGTCATGTTTCTTACATGTCGTGTCAAGAAGGGAAAGTACCAAGTAGATGTGTGATCTGACCGTAGACAGTATTTTATTTCATGCAATGTAGACGTTGTAGACATTGCTTTATTTTATTGCTATTTAGACAATATAGACAATGTTTTATTTTACTGCTATTTAGATATTTTAGACATTACAGTGTAGTGCCCCAGCCGATCACACATCGAAAGGAGTACTTCAAAACACTTAGATAGCTATGTTTTCTCGTTTCACCCTTTATATGTTCCATATATTTTTTTGTCTCTAGTTCATTGTATTACCATATTATAATAGGTTCTCTCATCATGTATTTTATGGCTAATCTCTGTTTTATAATCGTTATCATATATTGGAACTGCAATCAATGAATTATACTTGTTCCATCCTTACTGGAAGGACAATTTCTTGGAAATGCTCGTGATAGTGCGAACTCGTGATAGTACTTAAGTTAGTCGTACTATTGCGAGCCTGCGACTAGGAAATGCTCATTCATAAGTTAGGGTTAATTTGATTTTAGGAGAATGGCTAGGATTAGGAACCTATTCAAATTGATTGTTGGGTAGTTAAGGTTACTACGTAGGTCATGTGATTTAGCCAATAATTTATTGAATTCTAAAACCCTATTAGGTAACTTATAAAATTTTTCTCGAGTGATATACCATTGTATTTGATATGATGGTACGATCTAAGGTGGGTAGTCTAACTGCTTGTAAACTATGCCTTCCTATGATTCTATCCCTAATCTTGATCATCTGTTCAAATTTTATTTTGCCCTCCTTAAATATCATCATCATATTCGAATTATTTATTTATTTTCCCTTTTTGACATAAGGAACTATTTTCAAAATAATTTCTGATCCAATCACCCATATGTTAAGCTCGAATTACTTTTGACAGGGATTAAAATGTTTTCCTTATCTTAAGTCAGTTCTTCCAAATAAATGTATTATCTTTCAAAAATTGATACTTTCACCTAAAGGACAGATACTTACCTTTTTCTAATCATGATCCACTAGTTGAATCTCTAAAAACTCCTTTAAATTTCTTAGGGGTATAGTTGGAATAATATTGATGACTTACGATGGCAAGACAACAGCGCACTATCGTCAATTATCTGAGTTTTGGAGACTGTGGGGTTCACTGCAGCTAGCAACGCACAAGCGAAGCACGACCCCTAAAGTTGATATTATTTCGAGTAAATGTAGGTTATCGAATATTGTTAAAACTATATCTTAGTTTTCCTCTTTTAACCTTAGTTATCTTTAAGTCAATATTGGATAGAGTTCAATAAAATATCCAATAATCTTATCATATTTAAGTTTCGAAACAAAGGGTTTACTACAGCCAGGTGTACACGGGCGAGGCATAAATTCTCGAAAAAATGACTTCAGATATGATTACAGTTTTCGGATACTATAGAAGTTAGAAAAATGACCTGTATGTCCCATTGATTTAAAGCCAAATACTAGAGGAAATTTTATAACTTGGGTAGCATGCCTCCCAATCTAGCATCTCGTTATCCCTATGACCTATTAACGAGGTAATTGAATGATACTAATAGGTTTACCTAGAATATAGAGTTTAGAAGTCCCTAACCCATTAGTCAACCAAGGCCTTAGATAAGAAGGCAATAGGATGACCGTATAAGCACGAACACCGAATAAGGCTTACATTCTTAAGGAACTTGAACTACTTATGCCTTCTTTCAATCATAAATCTTGCATACTTATATTTTTGACTATCTTGTGATGCTGCTTTTACAGCCTAGTTTTGCAAGCTTACTCTTTTATCGAGCTTGATTCAAGGCATATGCTTATTGGGGATGCCCACTACTATATTGTCTAATTAGAATTGGTGTATTATGGTCTGATCAACCTTAGTACACTTGGTTCGCTCTTTATATGATTATGCTACGTGGATTGAGATATAGATGTCTCTAGGATCTCATCTACAACTGCCTTGACAACTCCTTTTGAAATATTTAATTGCCCTTGGAACCTCATATTCATATTCGACCCCCTCTCCCTTGAACTTTTATTATTTTTTGCCCTTACTTATTTAGAAAAAACAAACACTTGTATTTAAGGAAAGATAGACACATAACATCCCCCTTAGCTCGCCATACCACCTATGGCTATGAAAGCTATATATACACAATCGTCTTCCATCTATTCGAAATCGAAGAACGATCTTGAACTTGATTCATATCTACCATATCCCATACTCCATTATGTCGTGTAATATTCTTTTATAACCAAGACTCGAGGTACAATATCATGACTTTAAAATTTTTCTAGCTCCATTAATCATATAATCGTGTCTTAGTTTTAAATTCGAGAGAGAAATTTTTGAAATGTACAGATTGTAAGCCTTCTGAATTTTAGAATTTTTGGGATTACGATGGATTATGATAAGTTGGTTCCCACTAGGACGACAAATTAGTGCCTCATGAACACCCACTTTCTATTTTAGATCATTTGGTGTCCTCTTCCGTGACATTGATATTCGAAGCGCTAGATTAGCTGTTACCTTCCAACAAATCTCATATACAAGACCTAGACGAGTCCACCTTCATGTAGACATATCATTTCCTACTAAACCACGTCCCCTTGTACTCTATTTTTATGATACGACTTTCGTGTCAAAAAGGCTAAACTATAACCCTTACTATAATACCGATATACTTTTCGACTACAATTAGAGACTCAACCTCGACTCAAACCTTTTGACCCAATATATGGTTGTGAACTACTCGAAGCCTGCTATGCACATGCCACTAGTGTGCCACTCAATTAAGTCCTCTTGTGCTACTTAAACACAAAAGTCACAGAAGGCACATTTTTGGGCTTTAGGAACCTAGTTAACCAAATCAACTGGCAATTAACCCAACCATTCGAGTTGGAACCCATTCTAGGTTACCCTAACCTAATAGGAATGGTTCAGATTGATTTTATTGAATCTTGTCTAGTCAATATAGAGTAAAGGTTCATTCAATCAAAGATTGATGTTCAATTAGGGAGCCCATTAAGACCTAGTTAAACCCATCCATGCATATTGCTATATTTGGACCATAAAAACCAAATTTTGTGAAATAGGTCCCTACACTTATTATGTTGTCCCAATTCTCTTGGTCCACTAAAATCCACCTTTCATAAATCCTTTAACTGTATCTCTTCGTAGCCGATGTTATGCAAAGAATAGAATTCCGCTGTACCAACTTGTTTCTGGTTGTGCTTGGCCTAGACCTCTTCTACTGTCTTAATGAAACATGGTCAATATATGGGCAATGTTAAATAGGTAATACCTAGGCTTCCTTTAGAGAGTCTGTGACTATGACCAGAAGTACCTCTTATCATCTCCTTGAAATTTGATCTTCTTATGAGTTCTATTACTGCGCTGTCCATGATAACCGATTTATGTAAGTTGGGTAGAACCTTGAACTTACTATATTCTGTCTTTTAGAATGGGATGCCAAACTTGGATTCCATTCGTAACCATTCTTCCATCAGTTTGGAAGTTACGGTACGACCTTCATATTGCATTTTATATCCCTTGCTTGCGTGTTTAGATAACCACGGTAAAAGTTTGCAACCTTGATTCTTCAAAGCCATTCTATCCTAGAATCATGTCTTGGATTGAACTTCAAGAACAGAAGTTACTGAAGTGTATAGGCGAGCCTCTCTAAGAATGTAGGGTTCCTTTGAATTAACAAAGGATTAGGATAGATTGGTTCCATTTGAACTAATAAAACAACGGTTCATAATGTCTGCTCCTATCCATATTTTTGATACCTCGACCGTAACTTTGATATTGGGAGCACAACACTAGCATTTTCTTTCAACTGATTTCACACTAAAAAACTAGACCAATCAAGCTACACATATGACATACATATCCCACACAAACACACCTTTCTGTACTCTATTTCAATTACACCACATGTATGACACATGTTCCCTTAGAACAAACCCTAGAGTCCCATTTTTAATCTAACCATGAAATTAACCCATTCCATTAAACAAACTAAATACCTATGATCCATGCATGACGCATCACCCCTATAATACATGCATTCCGCCCAAGCAAATACATGTTTCCTACACAACACCAAACATCGACCCGCACACACTAGCCATTATGACTTAAAGATTCTAGACCCTTACCTAATCAAAATCTATAGCAAGGTTCTGTAGTATTATGGACTCTCATCTCGTAGTTATCCAGGTTAGGAGAAGACTGAAGTTCTTTGAACCAACCCATTATAGCTATATTCGAACAAAGAGATTCCTACCATCTTGTTGAAAGCATGGCCGATAGGAACGATATTAGATTGTAATAATCCTTCTATAGAAGTTATTGACCGAGAATGCCATGATAATGTCTAGGCTCACTTAGAATCCGAGACTGCGGTCAGAAGTTTCCAATATTCTCGTGCCTCTCCCTAGAAATTGTCCTTCTCAGAAGTCTTGTACCAACGATTTTCATGATTAGCCAACTTCTATAAGTTGGGTAGAGTATAGAAGGAAGAATACCCCATATGGTAGAATATTACGTCAACGTCAACGTAGATTCCTGTGATAATCACCTCCATCATTTTGAAAACCGCGTTATGATTTGACGTACCTGTCCTCCCTTTATATTTAATCTTGTTGTTCTTGAATATTGGTTGTATTTTAATTTTGAGGACAAAATTTTTATAAGTTGGGTAGGATGTTAGCCCTATTTTTTATATTTTATTTTATTTAGTATTTTATGGGATGTTTATTGTAGTAATTAGCTTAGTAATCACGCATACGTTTTTTATTATTAAACATTTCAGGTCGATGAAATTTCTAAAATATTTGATTCCAAAATATTTTTACTGTTCAAAGCGTCACTAAGTTTTAGAATTTTATACATGTACACCTATTATATATATGTATATTTTTTTTCACCTATTATATATATATATATATATATATATATATATATATATATAAGGAAATACTAAGCTTTATTCATGATATAGTGAGTACCAACTCAGGTAACAAAAACTGTCAAATACTAATGTTTACATTTGATAGTAGCCTTAGAGATTTGTCGATGGACTTCACTAATCAGCTTGTCAGCTGTGTAGGAATACTGCTCATATCGCCATTTGTTGCAATTTTTTCATAATACCCATATCACTGCTGCCACTACAATTTCTTTCCTGTGCTTTTTCCTCTTCCTCCACCATAAACGAAGCTTATGTCATAAGCTGCTGCCCCTACAATGAATATAATAAGTTTGTTGAACCGACGTCCATACTGTAGTAGCCAATTTACCCTCATGAAGGATATGAGCCAAGGTTTCTATTGAAGGATCAGAACAACAATGGCACTTAGACACCATACTATACATGAGCCGAATGATGTTATCATCAGCAGGGAGTTTATTGTACAACACTCGCCAACATAATATGGACCATTTCGTGGGTATACATGTACTCCAAAGATGTTTGAAATATGGTAACTTAGGCATGTGTGTACGAGCAACATCCCATACTGAGGCTACAGAAAAATTACCTGATCGAGCATTTCCCCATCTCCAATCCCCCTCCACCAGTAAGATGTGGGGACTTGCCAGGCTGGGACCAAGTATATGTCTCCTCCACACATGAGTTGCACTAGAAGTAAGCTGGACATCAGGTTCATGAGAGCAATATTTTAGTTTGAAAAACTGAGTCCAGAGGCTAGTCTGAGTTGTGATCTTCCACCAGAGTTTAATAGTCATAGCTGCCATGACATCCTCCAATCTGTCAACACCAAGTCCTCCTTCTTCCTTAGTACGAGCAATACTTCCCCATCCAAGCCATGTCGTCTTCGCTGTACCCTCGTGTGAGCCCCAAAAGAAACTGGAGAACATATTCTCTAGTCTATGTAACATAGCAATTGGTGGACCGCATGCTGTCAATGTATAGACTGGAATTGATGCTAAGACATTTTTGAGTAAGACTAGCTTACCTCCTGGAGATAGTGTTTTATTATGCCACCCCACCAATTTGTGCCGAATTTTGTCAATGAGGTCTTCGTACATTCTTCTGTTACGACGACCTGCCATAAGAGGACATCCCAAATATGTAAACAGAGGCGTACCTACATTGAAACCAAATCAGCTAGCCAATTCCTCTCCCTTCTCTGGAAGTTCCTTCCTTGATAAATAGATAGAAGACATGGATTTGTTGATTTTCTGACCAAACATGAGCTCATACAGGGTTAGCACATCATTGATCATCCCCACCGAGCGCAAGTCCCCTGCTGTAAATAAAATAACATCATCAGCGTAGGCTAAGTGTGTGATAGGAGGACATCCTCGAGGAGTGAAAAATATAGAGAAGCCATCTTCCCCTGGTAATTGCTTCAAGCTTCTAGATAGAACCTCTGCAGCTGTAATGAATAATATCGGTGAAAGTGGATCTCCTTGCCTCAGACCACGAAAAGCTTGGATGTAATCTGTCGATTCGCCATTGATAAGAGGAGCATACCATACATTATTCATAATACACAGCATCATATCCATCCACTTATTATGAAATCCAAATTTACGAAGCACCTTCAGTAGGAAACGCCAATCCACCCTATCATAAGCCTTCATCATATCAAGTTTGATAGCAATGTTACCCCCTCTATGCTTTTTGTTCATCTTAGCCATCATTTCTTGAGCCAGCAAAATGTTAACAACAATCTCTCGGTCTTGCACAAACCCGCTATGTTCTTGCAGAATAATACGCAGATGAATCGGAGCTAAGCGTCGAGAGAGTAACTTGGATACAATTTTATTGATCACAGTACAAAGACTAACGGGTCTATAATCACCAAAAGCTTTTGGCTGTTTTAGCTTAGGGATGAGGACGAGTGACGTATTAGTAAATGTCCTAGGAAGGGAGAACCCGTCGATGAACATAGAGATGGCTTCCAATATATCTTCACTGATGATGTCCCAGCTATGTAAGTAGAACAATGGTGTGGACCAATCAGGCCCTGAGGCACTATTCTTATCTAGGCTTTTGATTGTGTAAGGATCTCCTCTTTAGAAGGTGATGCAATAAGGATCTCATTATCCTCCTCTGTCACTAGATTAGGAATGAGAGCTAACAGCTCAGAATCATCCCGAATCTCACCACGCTCGTACAATTTGGAATAGAATTCCTTGGCATAATCATGGATGTCCTATTTTTCTTTAAGTACCTCTCCATTTTCCTTGGTAATAGAGTGAACATACAGAGACTTCTTTCTGTTATTAACACAGCCATGAAAATAAGCTATGTTCTTATCCCCGTCAAGGTCCCATTTAAGATGAGCTTTCTGTCTCCAGTAGGCTTCTTCAATACAAACTTGTTGCTTAAGTAATACAGACGCCTTAGAAAGATATTCAAAAGAAGCCTGAGAATTAAATGCCTCATAATTGAGTTCTACTGCAAGGATGTCGTCTTCCGCTTGCTTCACCGCCTGGAAAATGTCACCATACATGTTCCTGCTCCATATAGAGAGAACTTTCCGGCAAGCGTCTAGATGCAGGGACACTCTAGTAATACCATTCAGATGATATACCGAATACCATGCTTGATGGATAATTGCTTTGAAATCCTCATGAGTCATTCATAAGTCTAGAAATCGAAATTGTTTCCTGCCGCCTATCGGAGATCGTTTGAATTGAGTTAGGATTGGAGCATGATCCAACTTCGTCCTATTGAGGTGTTCAACTCTTGACATTGGAGCCAATTCAAGCCACGTATTATCAACCATCACCCAATCCAGTCGGGACCCACACCTGCCATCCGTCTTATACTTAAGCCATGTAAAGCAACTTCCGAAATAAGGAAGTTCAGTTAAACCAGCCGCCAATTTGAAGTTAGCAAACTCTTGAATCGAGACTGGATCGACATGACGACCTCCGATCTTCTCTTTCGATCGTAACACAATATTGAAATCACCTCCAACAACCCATGGCAGGTTGTGATCCCCCTGAAGCTGAGATAATCTATCCCAAAGCAGACGACGGCCTTCTTTTGTGTTATTTCCGTGAATCAAAGAAAACATGGCAGTAGATGGCAACAAGTGATGAGATACTGTAACAGTGAGCACTTGATCAAATAAGTCTCGAAGCGATAGGTCACACGCCGTCTTAGCCATCACCTATATATTACCATGCTCATTAAAAAACGTAGTAGAAAAGCCAAGCTTTAATTTGTAGAAGGGAAGCTGGTGCACATCCACCTTAGGCTCAATGATAGCCATGAAGACAATTTTATGAATCCTCAATAAAAAAATTGATTCTCTTAAGAGCCATTTTGTTGGCAATGCCTCTCATATTCCAAATTAAAATGTTAAACATTAGAGGCTGAGTGTTTACTTGTAGAAGTTGAGCTTGCTGCTTGGCGAGTGACACGGTCGGAAGGCTCCACCGTCTTCTTTGTTTTTTCCTCCTTTGTATTGTTGCTGTAGTCGCGTCCTGTGTTTCTCCTCCGGTGTCCCGGCGTTCATCACCACTGTGTCTGTTCTCCACATTGAGCTCTTTTCTTTCGACTTCATCATCCCATTTCAAAACTGTGTCACGAACCTCCCCTTCCTCTAGCTGCTCAGAATCCCTCTCAGTGACCAGAGCTTCGGTTGCTATGGCTACCGATGAGGTTTTAAGAACAACATCATCCGACGGAGCGGCTTGAGCTAATTCCGTAACCGCTATTTCCTTATTTGTCTCTTCCAATGTAACATGATGATACAAAGCCGTCTCCTCCGTTCTCGTGGCCTGAGCTTCGCACGGAGTGACCGGTGGTTAGCAAGGATGTGATGGACTTGGATCATTTAGAGTGGCCTCTCCTTGCATTATATTTATTCCCCCATTAATGACAGCCACGGATGACGTGTTAAGACCATGATCACCTTTATTAATTGGTAAGCTACTGCCTTCATTGGAATGCTGTAGAATTTGAGTAACCACCAATTCCTTCCGAGGTCGACGCGTGTCCTCCTCCGAAGTTGGCTTTTTCTGCGTAGCTCCTTCAAGCACTATTTCTTTGCCTTTTGTTCATCAATTTACAATGAGTAACATTGTGTCCTTGATGATGACAGTGTGAACAATACAATGGGGGTATACTCATATTCCTAGTTTTGCCAGAAACTTCGACCACGAGGAAGGTTAATTCTAATGTACTGCTGCAAAGGTTTGCTAGCATCTATTTTAACAAATACCCTTTTTTGACTTGGACGAGATAGCTCAGAAGTAGCCTTATCAAATTTCAAAGGTGAATCAATTGCCGAGGTTATGGCAAAAAGAGCCTCTTTATCATATAAGTGATGAGATAGATCAGGAAGATCCACCCACACAGGCATGAGAGAAGATTCATAAGAAGGTGAGAAATTAGGTTCCCACTTGAATATTCTTATTGGGGCTCGCGAGATGAACCACGTGTCTTTAGATCGAAGACGAAGATAGTCTTCTTCAACAGAAGGTCAAATTAGTATATGTTTACAGTCGATAAACCCCACCTTAGTAGTTCCCTGGAATTGAAACCCTGACAAAGCCTTACGGATAACCTCGATCGATGATTTGGTATGAGAAAACTTCCCAATGAGGGCATATCGAAGAGGACCTGACAGAGTTTGTTCTTCTTCTTCTGAAAAGAAGATCGCTGAGGCTCCTTTGAACGACGTCACCGTTCGTGGTGCCAGACGAGGAGGACCCTCAACCCTTCCAGCGACTACTGCTGTAAAGGACTTGGCCATGTGGACGCCGGCCCTGCCAAAGGCCAAGCCGGAGTCGAACTGAACGGAGATCTACCAGGAGCTATAGGCACGGCGCTCTAGGGCAAAGAACATCCATCCTCCCAACCATATATATATATTTCAAATATATATATGTTTTTTAAACCCCCTATTTTATTCATCACGAGGAGCAAAATGCCGAAGTCTTTACAAGTAAGCGTAGTAAGAAGACAGAAAAATGCACACACAAAAAAGGCTTTCGACTCTCCCCTGCCAAACGTCAGGAGAGCACGGACTGCCAGAAGTTCTCGAGACCGTGATTGCAGTGCCTGCTGACCTTGTGAGTTTGACGGAGTACCTCCCGGATAAGCTGGTTGGGTGAATATTGATGTCCTTCGTATCTGAATTTATATATATATATATATATATATATATATATATATATATTGTCACGCCCCGCTCCCGTAGGAGCGATCGTCCTAGCTCAGGCGTGATGCCACATGAGCCTAGATTGTGCTTGTGCAAGGCGAGTTCCATAACGGCCGATTACAACGGCTGCGATGGGGTCGTCGCACAGAAGTCCCAAGCAGAGACATTAAAACAGCAGCAGAAATTTAGAAGCAAAACACAAGTCATTACAAAATACTCTTTTATTGATAATGAATAACAAGATTACAATGGGGCACAAGGCCAAGATTACAAGTCTCTCAAGCTCACTCATCTCACATTACAAGGTCACTCAGCTCTCTCTCATCTCTCAATACAAGTCTTGAGCCAGCGGATGCTTCAGATAGGCGATGTCCATACATTATGTCCCGTATAAGTCCTGACTCCTCACGATCGTACGCCTCGAATCGCCAAGGAACTCCGTGCCTCGACGCATCCAAGCGAGCTTCGCGCCACGAGATTCTACCTGTGCCTGCACATAAAAACTGTGTGGGTATCAGTACTCAACTGTACTGGTAGAATGAGCTCCATGCCCACTAATACAAAACCGACACGTTCATTTACTTTTATGTAAAATAGTCCCTTTATGATTGTCTTTCTACTCTTTTCTTAGGATCAATTTTAGGATTGACGCCTTGGTCTATTTTGTGTCTCAAGACCATCCGTGCCTGCAACAACGTTAACTCATACCTTGCCTCTAGACCCTTCTCGTAACAACAATGTTAACCTATCAAGTCGTGCTTGCCTTTCGGCCCATAATCAGAGATGCAACTACACGATAAGACTCCATTCCCATGTGACTGTGCTACAAGTCCTTATTGAGGCCGTGCCTCACAATTCAGTGAGACTTAACCATATCGCTGCCTCGCAGCCCTTGCTGCCTCGCAGCCCTTGCTACTTTGATCACCAACTGATCCAATCGAGACTTGTGAAGTTAGTGTCACTTAACCAACTTTGCCTTGAGAAGATTCCTGACTTAAACTCGAACGACTCAAACCCAACTTGTGTAACTCTATCCAACAACTTAAGACTCGATGCCACATCTCGTGCCAAAGCATGGTGTCTTCATTGCATCCAAATCTTAAGCCCAAACATTATCTTTTGAATGTGCACCTATTCAACTCGACTCAATCCAAAGGCACACCTGCGGATTGCCGCCCGTGCCGACCCATCTATATGAAAGGTCACTAGCATCACAAGCTATCATGGACGTATAGTTTTGTTAATCGGGGTCCTTTCAACGCAAGTAGCTAGCTCCATTGCAAGTCCCCGCTTAACCTGTGCTAAAACCTTATGCACGACTATACCCTGTTTCCTCCTAGGCCGAGTCGGTCCTGTGGCCCCGGGTTGCCGCTCGAGGAACCATCACCCTTGTCAATAAGTTGTCCATGACCATACAAGACTCGACTAGAACTTACGTCTCACACAGTCATTCTTCTTCCAATGTTACCATCCTTTCAGGACCAAGTTCAAGACATCTAACATTTGAGACCACCTTGATGACCCATGGTCGCGAGCATTCTTTCTTATTGCCCTATTATTTTACTCAACTTAGGAACGCCTATTTAATAGCCCTTTTTTCAAACTCTATTTTAATCAACCGTGGCTTGTGCAATAAAATACTAAGTCCGTGACATCGTGCCTTATGCCAACTTATGTTCTATGTGACACTACCACCCAACTCATACTTCATATGACTAGTTTTGAGACTGTAGGACTTCGTGGCTATTCCCACCCGTAGAACTCGTGGGACCGTGCTTGCTACTACTCCGATATCCTAACATATCTTTGGCTAACTTAATCGTGCAACGACTTGACGAGCAATGACCAACTTTTACTTCTCCCAAGCCATGGGACGAAGGATCGAGTGTCATTTTGAAAGCCATCGTACATCATTTCTAAGCCGACCGCGGGACCTTTTTCCATGTTCTAACTCAATCGACCCGACTTGGGATTATTCCCTTATCTATGTGGATTCATCTCTTTTATTATCAAGCCTAACTTATGCAAGTTGAAAATATACGATCTATTATATGAAGGCTAAGATGAGGCAAGTTCATCGAAACTACCCTACCTGATTCGAGGAGTCGCTTCGACCGAGCGGGCCTTCATGTCGCCGTTGCATGACTAAGTCCAAATATCGTCGGTATTTCGATTTCCTCCGATTGACTGAGCGGGACGGGGTACTACATCATACACCACTCAGAAAAAGTTTTATCCTCAAAACTAACTGAGTACTTACTCATCGACTTATCACTCGAATGTTCAACGACTCTCGCGCACTTTTCTCCTATGCATTTCTCAAATCCGAGCCACGCTCGTACTACCATTAATCTTTTCCTTGAAACATGATTTCAAAATCTTCGACACTTTTTCGTTCCTCAAGTCTCACTTGATTCAACGTATCACTTAGTTGGATCATGCACATATTCCAGGTGTCCCCAAAATACATGCATTTCAGCCAAGCCTCGTGATAGAGAATTCGCCATCACCAATCGAGTCGGATCGTGCACATATTCGGGCGTCCCTGATATACGTGCATGTCAACCGAGCTCATGAGTGGTGCCTCCACAATTCCTATCGCGCCGCACCGGGACGTCTGCCTAATCGCTAGGCTATGTCTTTAGGCTAAAGTCATTCGTCAGTACTGAAATCATAGTTTCCAAACAACAATATCAACATTGACGCCATCCTAAGGTCAAACCGAGTTGATAGTACGGGATTTTCTATCCAAGCTCTGCATTATTCCGATTTCTAAACTTCGAGCATAGATTTGATACACACATCCCAACATTCATCGTACGGGATCCGAGTCATTCAACAAAGCCATCCTATCATAAGTTCACTTAACCAAATCTTCGACACATCAATATTGCTCGACCAATAAGCCATTTCTCATAGTCTATCTCTTCAAACACGTTCGACATAATCCACCTATCAATCCTTCTCAAGTAAAGCACGCTACGACACGATTCATCGTTAAACCATAATTCACATTTCATACTCCCTAAGTCATTTATGCTAATTCACGTAGTCGATCATAAGGTCGTCTAGCTTAACAATATGTTGCGCCCTGATCTCACGCAAGTCAGATTATCCACGGTGGACATGAATCACCATACACGCTCCCGCAGGATAATCATCCTCATCGGGACGTAACTCTTGTTTTGTGTCTAGACTAATTCATTCTCGATATGTAAATTGGATCTATTCAATCCTCAAGTTTACTCAATCATCAATCGCAAGTCCAAACATCCTCGAATTTTCCTTCGCATCAAACAACAAGTCGAGACAATCAAAGTTGCCACGTCCTAATTTTTTGAGTTCGATTATTCCCACGACATGAATCACCATGTCAGCGCTCACGCGAAACAATCGCCCCTAAATCTGACGTAACGCATGTGCGAGGCTGGAGTTGCGCTCGCGCAAGACAAGGATGTCGTCGCTGTGGTTATTAGCGTAACCATCAAGACACTTTCATTTTCATCCTCATTTATTTCAATCAAAATCCTAAGTATAGCATCCGTCAGAATAATAACACTTGCACGATCGTCATTCCTCGAATTAGAGTGCCTTTGAGCTATCGCATATCGATCTTTGATATGCCTCAATACCATCGATGATATGCGTAACCTGACGATCTTCTTTTACAACGAATTTCCAGTCGTACGAATGATGCTATCGTCCGACTAGATAATCTTTTCGACATTCAAATTCAAGTTCGATCATTATCCCTCGAATCATTTACAACATCAATTTTCTCAAACCTAAATTCGCGTATTATTCATCCGTCTATCTTAAGTCATCGAGCAACATTTTTTTTTCAAATTACATCGTTTCTTGCTAACTCAAATCATCGAGCAACATCCATTCCAATCCTCAGAGTCATTTTTAAACATTCGAATCAAACTTTTCATGCATGCTATCTTTCCGTCGTGCTAACTTTTCATATACGATCTGTATCAATTTCTTCGATCAGGTCATCCATTCGCTACACCTTAACTTTTCCTTAATTTGATTTGCCTACTCTATCATTTCCATATTTCATACTTGCGCAATCTCGATCCCGTGCTCGTCATTTCTAACTTTTGTTTGAATCAACTTATCAAATCTAAAGACTACAATAACTTAATCAACAATACTCGATCTATGAATTTGTATACACGCGACGCTTGTTGATAGACTCATCGAAACCACGTATCCTCAATTGATCGACATTCCTGAAGCTATCGTATACACCACTCAGGGATGAAGTCATTCGACAAATCCTCAAAACTATCATTCGAATCAAAATTAACTTCTTCAAATTTTTTTGTTCGAACCATTCCTCAAATTTCAAGCACGTTCATCTATATTGCACTGACGATAACATCGTCGTTCGATAGCACCCCTATAGATAGTCATCTCCTTAACTCAATCAAGTCCAAATCATTCTCGTCCGACACAATTTGAATCCCGTACTTGACTTTTCTAAGGTCGACGCAACTTTGGTGTATATGCCCAGCCCGACTTCGCCAACCATGCTTACGCGAACCATCTTTTGTTTCTTGTTAAAAACTGTTTTCCTAGGTTTTATAAATTATATATACTTATTGTATGGACATCCCGTGGGACATTTGAGAGAGAGCACACCAACAATATCAATTTGCGGAAGCAACATTCAGAGTTCGCGGAAACATTAGAGTTAAGGAATTCAATCGAAAGTCTAAGGACGTAAAGCTGTGTTCTGATACTATTATGTCATGCCCCGCTCCCGTAAGAGCGATCGTCCTCACTAAGGTGTGATGCCGCATGAGCTTAGATTGCGTTCGTACAAGGCGGGTTCCATAACGTCCGATTACAACGCCTGCGACGGGGTCGTCGTATAGAAGTCCCAAGCAGAGACATTGAAACATTAGAGAAATTTGGAAGCAAAACACAAGTTATTGCAAAATAATCTTTTTTTTTTATATTGAACAACAAGATTACAATAGGGCGCAAGGAATAATCCCACCTTCTCGAATTAAGTAATTTTTTATATAAAAGTTAATTAAGTTTATATTTTATTATGTGGCCTGATTAATTATATAGTTATAATATTTCTATTGGGCTTAACTGTTATTTTAGGGTTGGTGGGCTATCTTGGCCCATAGAACTTGGCCTTTTTACATCTCCTATAGGAGCTGGATATTTTTTCTCTCCAAACTTTTCTTTCCAATGTGGAGAACAAATTTGAATTCTCAAACAGCTATAACCATTTGATCAGTAGAGTGACTCCAAACTTTTCCCTCCAAAACCCTTAGTTGGTTAGAGCATGTGCTGGCCTTCATCAGGATTTTGGCTATTTAAACGTTCATTTCCTTCTTTTTCCTTTCATTTTCATTTTCTGTGCTCCTCTTCCCTTTTCCCTCCTTATCATCCCTACAATTTGCTCAAGCGAGCACAGCAGCAATGGCGATCCTCTTCCTTAATGATGAGCGGTAGATCAGAGCGACAAATCTCTGTGGTGAACGATCGTCCAACGGCAAGGCAAGTGCATCAACAATTAGGAGGACACTCCTCGACGATATTCCAGCGGTGACAACGATTGAGCGTTCATTTTTGTCAAGCTCAATCTCAGTACGCACCTCGATTGTCCGATCGAACTCAATTTTCTTGATCACGGACTGATTCTCAATCCTTTTCCTCGTCGATCGAATTATGTAGGAAGCTTAATCTATGATCAATTGATCAAACTTTTTCTTCTTTGTCCGGAACAAAGAGCAGTCGGTGAGTACTTGATCTAACTGTTTGGATCTTAATTTTTGAATGCTATGAATACAAATGTAATTGAATTTTTCTTAGAACACTCTGTATGTTAGATCGACGGATCGTTGGCTCCATCAGAGATCTATTTTGTATTTGAATCGAGTCCTTCTCGTAAGTGCAATCTCATTTTCTTGATGGTTCCTGAAGAACTCAGAAAGTTATACTATCTCTTTCCATTTTTATACCATATGTGTTCGTCAAAATGCATGATCAGAGTTGTGACTTATTCTTGGATCAAGAAAACTGTATCCGCTTCTTGAATCCGTGATTCTTCTTCAGGACACGACCTTACATCCAGGTATTACCCTGCCCCCTCATTGTTGTGATAAAATAGTGAATTTGGAATTTAATCCAGTTAAGTATAGATCGTGTGGTTTGTTAGATTTTCATTGTGTTTGAAATAGAGCCGTTAGCTCCTGTAGGTTTCAACTTAGATTCTTTTGTAACTTGGAGAGAGTGCGCTGACATTTTATTTTGTTTGTGTTTGAAAGACAAACAGTAGTGGTGTCCAGACTTTACCTTGCTAAGACTTTGAAATATTTGTTTAAGTACTGTGGAGGAGGAAACTTTATATGGATTTAGGATGATGGGTGGATTTATATGACAGGTTTGGACACTGATTTGTTTACTGTGTTGGGTAGGTGTCGAGATCTTGCAGAGGGGTTGCAGAACTGGTGCAGTACACTGGTTGTCGAGTGCCCTTTTGCTCTGTTTCTTCTTAGCCTTGTGAGGATAGCTGATGCTTTAGAATTTGAAATTCTCTATCTAGGATATAATATTTTACAAGGACTATTGTCGGTAGAGAGATTGGATTATTAATTTGGATAAAATTTTCTTCCTCTTTCCAGCTGATTGTTCACTCATTAGAGAACTGCAGTGATAACTGTTGCAGGGATCACATTAGAAGCTCTTTGGCACTGTTGGAAGTTCAACAGTTGAGTTCTCAGTTAAACTCACTGTTCTACTGATAACAGTTGAGTTTTCAAGTTAAACTCACTGTTCTACTGATAACAGTTGAGTTTGCAGTTGAGTTTTAACTGTTGAATGTCAGGACCAACATTGAATTATAGAGGATGTATATATTTTTCTAAAATTGAATACTGCCTTAATTTTTTGTGTTGAACCTCAACTGAAGTTGGTTTGTATCCTGACTTATTTAAATCAAATCTTGGTATCAGTCTCAGTATTAATACCTTGGTTGATGTCGAGAACTCAGGAAGCAGATATCCTTTTAATCAATAGCTCAACATGGTTTACCCTCGAGTTGGGACTGATGGATGATACTGATATGTGAATCTGACACTTAGTTAGTTAGATAGGTTTGGCTTGTGTGAGTGTTTTACTTTAAAGTTTTTCCTTGCCTCATATTCTGTTTTACCTATGCATCAGTTGGGTCTTTAGTTTCAGATTGAATAATAGGAAGAGTGGTGATATCAATTCTTTTTTCTGAAATTGCATTCAGAGTATGATTGCATCATTGTGACTGTTACTATTATTCTAACAGGTACAAGATGTAACCTGTAAACCTTATGTCTCAAGGTTACTTGAACATCAGGATAGTGGTAGCATGGCCAATGTGTTACAAACAAGGTTTAAGTTAGAGTGTGGTTTACCTTGTAGTTTCTGATCCTGAAATCAGTTCTTTTGACAACAGTGAGTTTCAATATATTACCAAGTGCCAGCAGCCGCGGTAATTCCAGCTCCAATAGCGTATATTTAAGTTGTTGTAGTTCAAAAGCTCGTAGTTGGACCTTGGGATAGGCCGGTCGGTCCGCCTCACGGTGAGTATCGGCCGTCCCGTCCCTTCTGTCGGCAATTCGCTCCTTGTTTTAACTGGCCGGGTCGTGCCTCCGGCGCTATTACTTTGAAGAAATTAGAGTGCTCAAAGCAAGCCTTAGCTCTGTACATATTAGCATGGGATAGCATCACAGGATTTTGGTCCTATTGTGTTGGCCTTCGGGATCAGAGTAATGATTAAGAGGGACAGTCGGGGGCATTCGTATTTTATAGTCAGAAGTGAAATTCTTGGATTTATGAAAGACGAACAACTATGAAAGCATTTGCCAAAGATGTTTTCATTAATTAAGAACGAAAGTTGGGGGCTTGAAGACGATCAGATACCATCCTAGTCTCAACCATAAACGATGTCGACCAGGGATCGGCGGATGTTGCTTTTAGGGCTCCGTTGGCACCTTATGAGAAATCAAAGTTTTTGGGTTCAGGGGGAGTATGGTCGCAAGGCTGAAACTTAAAGGAATTGACAGAAGGACACCACCAGGAGTCGAGCCTGCGGCTTAATTTGACTCAACACGGGAAAACTTACCAGGTCCAAACATAGTAAGGACTGACAGATTGAGAGCTCTTTCTTGATTCTATGGGTGGTGGTGCATGGTCGTTCTTAGTTGGTGGAGCGATTTGTCTGGTTAATTCTGTTAATGAACGAGACCTCAGCCTGCTAACTAGCTATGCGGAGGCATCCTCCGCGGCCAGCTTCTTAGAGGGACTATGGCCGCTTAGGCCATGGAAGTTTGAGGCAATAACAGGTCTGTGATGCCCTTAAATGTTCTGGGCCGCACGTGCGCTACACTGATGTATTTTACGAGTCTATAGCCTTGGCCGACAGGCCCAGGTAATCTTTGAAAATTTCATCATGATGGGGATAGATCATTGCAATTGTTGGTCTTCAACGAGGAATTCCTAGTAAACGCGAGTCATCAGCTAGCGTTGACTACGTCCCTGCCCTTTGTGCATACCGCCCGTCGCTTCTACCGATTGAATGGTCCGGTAAAATGATCGGATCGCGCCGACGGGGGCGGTCCGCCGCCCGCGACATCGCGAGAAGTCCATTGAACCTTATCATTTAGATGAAGGAGAAGTCGTAACAAGGTTTTCGTAGGTGAACCTGCGGAAGGATCATTGTCGATAATCGAACCATCGGACGACCGAGAACGTGTCAACACTGCAGTACCCCGCCCTCGGGCGGGGCACCCCCGTGCGGCTCGCTGGCCTCAGACAACGTACCGCCCCGGCGGTGCGCGTGCCCGGGCCGACACGGCGGCATAACAAACCCCCGGCGCGGTGGGCACCAAGGAACACCGTATACTGAGCACGGCTGCTCCCCCAACAGGGAGGAGACCCGTGCACCTAACAACGTTGTACTTCTGTACGACTCTTGGCAACGGATATCTAGGCTCTCGCATCGATGAAGAACGTAGCGAAATGCGATACTTGGTGTGAATTACAGAATCCCGTGAACTATCGAGTCTTTGAACGCAAGTTGCGCCCGAGGCCTTCTGGCCGATGGCACGCCTGCCTGGGCGTCACGCCTCATGTCGCTCCGCACCCCTCCTATCCTCCGGGAGCGAGGCACCATACGAACGCGAAGATTGGCCCACCGTGCCCAGTACGCGGCAGGCCGAAGTACGGGCCGTCGTCGGGTCGGGTGCGGCGAGTGGTGGACGATGAAACATACGGCTCCATCATCGTGCCTCGGCCCTCAAAAATGGCGACCGATCACGTATCGTACGGCCCCGAGCAAGGAACCCCCTACCGTGAGAGCGCGTACCGCACCTTCGGTCAGAACACGACCCCAGGTCAGGCGGGGCTACCCGCTGAGTTTAAGCATATCAATAAGCGGAGGAGAAAAAACTTACAAGGATTCCCTTAGTAACGGCAAGCGAACCGGCAACAGCCCAGCTTGAGAATCGGGCGGCCTTGCCGACCGAATTGTAGTCTGGAGAAGCGTCCTCAGCGACGGACCCGGCCCAAGTCCTTTGGAAAGGGGTGCCAGGGAGGGTGAGAGCCTCGTCTGACCCGGACCCTACCGTACCATGAGGCACTGTCGACGAGTCGGGTTGTTTGAGAATGCAGCCCCAATTGGGCGGTAAATTCCGTCCAAGGCTAAATAGCGGTGAGAGACCGATAGCGAACAAGTACCGCGAGGGAAAGATGAAAAGGACTTTAAAAAGAGAGTCAAAGAGTGCCTGAAATTGTCGGAAGGGAAGCGGATGGGGGCCGACGATGCGCACCGGCCGGATGCGGAACGGCCATTGACGGCTGGTCCGCCGCTCGGTTCGGTGCGCAAACCGTTACGGGCTGCACCGGCGGCACAATCCCGGGCGGACGATCCCGCCCGTGGACATGCCGCCGGCGCGGCCGGGGACGCAGCGCACGCCGTCTAGGCGTGCCCTTCGTGGGCACTAGTGCGCTCCTGGCACCGGCCTGCGGGCTCCCCATCCGACCCGTCTTGAAACACGGACCAAGGAGTCTGACACTGACATTGCGAGCCGACGGGTTCCTAAACCCGGAAGACGCAAGGAAGCTGATAGGCGGGATCCCCCTCGCGGTGGCGACACTGACGTACAAATCGTTCGTCTGACATGGGTATAGGGGCGAAAGACTAATCGAACCATCTAGTAGCTGGTTCCCTTCGAAGTTTCCCTCAGGATAGCTGGAGCCCGCATGCGAGTTCTATCGGGTAATGCCAATGATTAGAGTCATCGGGGGCGCAACCCCCTCGACCTATTCTCAAACTTTAAATAGGTAGGACGGCGCGACTGCTTCGTTGAGCCG
>JANAVB010034417.1:61098880-61136380 GCA_029216955.1 Iris pallida | reverse complement strand
TTCTAGAAACCCTAAGTATTAAAAAGTGGAGGAAAGAAGGAATTATACCTTCCAAGAATTGGATATGTTGTAGAGGATGACATTTTCCGTACGAATCCAAAGTTTGGACGAGAAACTCCATAAGGATTGGAAGAACAAGGATGGAGAAGAAGCTAGGGTTTCGGAGGCGTGTTGCTGCTGTTATGAGGATGTGGGGAAGAATGAAGAAGAAGAAAGCCTCGGGTTCGTACTGGTATATATATATATATACATATATATATATATATATATATATATACCCAGCCAATATATATATATATATATATATATATATATATATATATATACCCAGCCAAAATCTGGCCGAATTCGGATCAAACTCGGGCCAAATTCGCCAAGGGTTGCCTGGCTATATATATATATATCAAAAATAATTCAAATGAGGCCATATTCTTTTTCATTAATTCGTTTCAAATGCTTAATTCAAAGTTTAGTAATTTTAAATCTCAAAGTAATATAATTAATATTATTTTACAAATTAATATTCTTTACTCAGCATCTGTCTCAGATTAGTTGTAGGAGTACTGTCCCAGCTAACGGAGGTTCACCGGGGAACTCTTAAGTATCGTTTTGCTTCGACCGTAGTCGTGGTGACAGACAGACTCTTTTTGGGCTTGTCTCGAAAATAGTTTTTGAGTATCGAATAAATAATTAATAAAACAAAATTAATTAATATTATTGATATCTAAAATTCCTAACTATCGACGTAAATAATTGAAACGATCATCCGCTAATGGTTTTGTAAGTATGTCAGCTAATTGATTCAGTGTGTCTATGTATACAAGGTCTATATCTCCATTTTGTTGATGATCTCTAAGAAAATGATGTCGAATCTCGATATGTTTAGTACGAGAATGACATACTGGATTTTTAGTCAAATTAATAGAACTAGTGTTATCACAGAAAATGGGTATGTGTGTAAAATACAATAAGCCTTCTACTACCGACGGCTCTCCGCTGAAGTACAGTGCATATGCCTGAGTCTTCTTGATATATCTCATAACATGCTTCACAGCTTTCTAGTGCTCAACGCCTGGATTGCTTGTGAATCGACTAAGCATTCCCACGGCGAAAGCTATGTCAGGCCTAGTAGCAGTAGTAGCGTACATCAACCTCCCGATGACGCTAGCGTACTCCAATTGCCTGACGCTTTCCTTCGAGTTTGGCTCCAACTTCTGGTCACTTCGGTACGGCGTATCAATTATAGGAAGATCATGATACCTGCATCGAGTGAGCATCTTCTAATGTAATGAGATTGTGACAGTGCCAATCCAGTGTCTGTCTGGATGATCTTGAGTTCCAAGATAACATCAGCATCCCCCAAGTCCTTTATACTGAACTTTCTCGAGAGGAACTTCTTTGTCTCAGTGACACAGCTTATATCCGTACCTAGGATTAGCATATTGTCCACGTATAGACAAATGATGACTCCTCTTTCGTCAGCAAATTTAGTATAGACACACTTATCTGTTTCACTGACCCTGTAGCCGTTTGATCTTAGAACTTTGTCAAACTTCTCATGCCACATTTTGGGAGCTTCTTTAAGCCGTACAGAGATTTTACCAACTTGCAAACTTTGTCTTCTAGGCCTCTGACGACAAATCCTTCTGGTTGTTGCATATAAATCTCCTCGGTCAACTCGCCATTCAGGAATGCTATTTTCACATCCATCTGATGTATCACCAGCTTGTGTATTGCTGCTAGAGCAATCAAAAATCTAATGGTTGTCATCTGTGCTACTGGAGCATATGTGTCAAAGTAGTCGATCCCCTGCTTTTGAGAAAATCCCTTGGCCACTAGCCTGGCCTTGAACTTGTCAATGGTTCCATCAGCTTTTATCTTCTATAATGCAACAGAATTTTGCTTTTTACTAAACCAGTAGACTAGAGCTTTTTCTAGGAAATGACGTGTGCCGTTAGTACTTTTTGTCACGCCCCGATCCCGCTAAGGTCGTCCGTCTTGCTTGGATCCCTGCGGGATCGATCGTCCTCGCTAAGGCGTGATGCCGTGCAAGCCTAAGTTGCGCTTGCACAAGGCCATGTACCTGTACAAAAACAACTAATCAAGCAAAACACACGTAGGCAGCCATTAGTCAAGCAAAACACACGCACGCACCCATTGCAGAAAACCAAATGTTGGACACAGAGATTTGAAATAGAAATACTCATTTTATTCATATCTTGATAGGAATACAAGTACAAAGCTTTGCAACTCAGATTTGCCTTATAATTTGGCTATAGGATTCTCTTTGAAACACTCTTTTAAAATGAGCCACAATGTCCATACATGATATCCCTTTATTTCAAGCTAGAATTGAAAGACACCTTCAGAAGGAAAAGAAACTTGAACTTGGCTTGAAATGAAAAGTAGCTTAGAGGCGATCTACAGCTCTACTGGGCTAGACGAGCTTCGGTGCCTCACTTGAAATCCTCATGTCTCCTTTTGCCTTCTAAAAAGAATGTCCACAATGTGGGTCAGCACACATCATGTACTGGCGAGCGGCTTTTGGCCGAACTCGCAAATCTCTGCACTAAATCAATATGTTGAGCTAACATTTACTAGTGATCTTTCTACTTGTCTAGGTTCTTTTTAACAATTCATAAGAACATGACAGTAGAATATATCATAAGCAACTTACCCTCGCCGGCAGTCATCCCTGCACAAAACCATGTTAGCACAATTTGCATAATGAGTAATTCATGATTCATTCTTGCAGATATTGAAGTTGTCATTCGGGTCATGCAGGTGGACTATTCTACATGTTGGTCCATGGGTTATCCCCATGCTTAGCCGCTGTGACTCTTTGGTTCAGCTCGTCGCTAAGGACTCAGATATCGGCTACACTTTTAATACGGGTTTCTTTTACCCAGTGTGCTCATAATCTCTCCTAGGCCGAGCGGTTCCAGGTGCCCCCAGATACCACCCGAGAGACAAATAATTCCTTCTATACAAGTTGTCCGAGACCAAATGCATGCTCTAGCCGTTCTATCAGATGAGACACACTTGGACTTATGCACAGATATACGACACGTTTGATTCGTGCCTTCAGGTTTATCTCAACACGTACAAGTTCGTCTGTACATATCTACATTTTCAAGCATACTGATGACAAGCAGATGATCATTCTTATCGAGCAGATAGAGTAGCAACACATATTCTTGCATTTGATTCAATTCAATTATCTTCTCTTATCTTTTGTTAGGGTATCGTTGATCATCGGGACAAGGCAACATAGTGGACTAGAGATCATTTTTCTTAGGCGTACAGATCAATGTTTGTTCGGTTGAAGCAACTCACCGAAATGAATCTTAGTTGAGAGAAGGAGGGACTTTACGCGCCGTTCACGAACAATTCACGTGCCCTACATTGGCACCAACAGTTGATTAGCATACTTCGTCTCTTTCTCTCAAGATTCGGAATGAATGCGAAATGCGATAAAAGCGAACAATGAAAACCAATCATCGAAAACTAATATGAAAACACATTCATCAAAACCAAGCAGCGAAGAGAAAACATTCAGCAAAAACTCTTGGATTCATTTCAATAGAAGCCAATCCATCAATTGGAAAGATTCATTGCATTTCATCCGTGATCAATCGATACCGGCAAAGGTTTCACCAAATACTCAGTTCATGACTGAGTCAACAAGCCGTAGGTATTACATAGTGGACCGCGAGAAGCGGGACACTACATAATAACCCACTGAGAAAAAGTTTTGTCCTCAAAAATTAAGATACAAACTCACCTCCACTTTCTGGATCAAGCAAGGTGGAGAGATTATAGACACGAGCATTATTCCGCTGCGGCTGGTTATGCGGATTGTCTCGAAGGGGCGGTGGGCCTGGCAGCTGCCCACGCTCTTTAGTGTCATCTCTATTTCGATTTCTCTTCGGACAATTTCTGATGGCATGACCCTGTTGGCCACAACGAAAACAAGCGTGGTTTGCGGATCGACATTCCTCCTTGGTGTGTCCATGCTTTCCACAGCGATTGTATACCAAACCTTTCGCAAAGCGACATTCTTCATTCGCATGTCCTCGTCGACCGCAGTGGGTACAGATTATTTTATTTCGTGGTTCCCCATCGGTCTTTTTCTCTCCGTCATGATATCTCTTGGCGGGCTGATTCCGACTATTCTGTGCTTTATTGGACGCCTTCTTCTGCTGGAACTGTTCCACCTGTAGCGCCGCCTCAAAGGCTTGAGAATAGGACTCACATTTTCGATTCAGCACACTTAACTGGACGTCGTCATTCAGACCTCCAACGAATCGATTTATGCGAGTCTGTTCCGTGGAGAGCAAAGCAGCGGCAAAATTTGCCAGCTTAGCAAATTCAGACTCATAGTCCTCCACGAACATATTCCCTTGTTCCAGTGAGATGAAGTCATCCTCCATCTTCTTGCTCATGGCTGGAGGCAGATATTGATCCAGAAATGCCTTCTTGAACAAGGCCCATGAGATCTTCCCATTCCTAGCCGTTGCGAGCAGCGCCGGCTTCTTTGTCTTCCACCAATCCTTTGCCCGCAGCCGTAGAAGCATAACGGCACAAACTACCTTCTTGCCGCTTGGAACTCCTATGAACGCGAATAGACTCTCCACTTTATCAATCGAGTCCATCACCTTATCGGGTGATGTCCTGCCTCAAATTCTGGAGGTTTCGCGTCTAAGAAGTCCTTTGGCCTAAAGACAGTGTGCCTTTGTGCTAGCTGGGGCTCATCACCCTCTACGGGCTCGATCTCGGGCATTCCCGTTGGTTTCGTCGCTGCGGTGGTATCTCAATTTGCCGCAAGCGCCGTGACAAGCTGGGTCAAGGCATCCAACTGCTTTTGTTGGGAAGCCGCTCGGGCCTGATGTATCTGATTGTTTTCCTCACTATCCTGCCTCTGCAGTTCCAACATTCTCATGATCCGTTCTACCGGATCGGTCGAGCCAGATGGACGAGGAGGAGCCATTTCTCTACAAAATAGTAAAACTTCTGTCATTCTCATAAAATATTATGGACTTATTGTATGGGGCATTGGTTTTCATAACTCAAAATCGAGACACTTTTGAAAGCCGTCAAAGTACTTTATATACTTTTTGAAAACGATATTTGCAAGAGGCTAAGGACGTAAAACCGTGCTCTGATACCACTTTGTCACGCCCCGATCCCGCTAGGGTCGTCCGTCTTGCTTGGATCCCTGCGGGATCGATCGTCCTCGCTAAGGCGTGATGTCGTGCAAGCCTAAGTTACGCTTGCACAAGGCCATGTACCTGCACAAAAATAACTAGTCAAGCTAAACACACGCATGCACCCATTAGTCAAGCAAAACACACGCACGCACCCATTGCAGAAAACCAAATGTTGGACACAGAGATTTGAAATGGAAATACTTATTTTATTCATAGCTTGATAGGAATACAAGTACAAAGCTTTGCAACTCAGATTTGCCTTATAATTTGGCTACAAGATTCTCTTTTAAACACTCTTTTGAAATTAGCCACAATGCCCATACATGATATCCCTTTATTTCAAGCTGGAATTGAAAGACACCTTCAGAAGGAAAAGAAACTTGAACTTGACTTGAAACAAAAAGTAGCTTCGAGGCGATCCACAGCTCTACTGGGCTAGATGAGCTTCGGTGCCTCACTTGAAATCCCCCTGTCTCCTTTTGCTTTCTGAAAAGGATGCCCACAACGTGGGTCAGCACACATCATGTACTGGCGAGCGGCTTTTGGCCGAACTCGCAAATCTCTGCACTAAATCAATATGTTGAGCTAACATTTACTAGTGATCTTTCTACTTGTCTAGGTTTTTTTTAACAATTCATAAGAACATGACAGTAGAATATATCATAAGCAACTTACCCTCGCCGGCAGTCATCCCTGCACAAAACCACGTTAGCACAATTTGCATAATGAGTAATTCATGATTCATTCTTGCAGATATTGAAGTTGTCATTCGGGTCATGCATGTGGACTATTCTACATGTTGGTCCATGGGTTATCCCCATAATTAGCCGCTGTGACTCTTTGGTACAGCTCGTCGCTAAGGACTCAGATATCGGCTACACTTTTAACATGGGTTTCTTTTACCCAGTGTGCTCATAATCTCTCCTAGGCCGAGCGGTTCCAGGTGCCCCCAGATACCACCCGAGAGACAAATAATTCCTTGTATACAAGTTGCCCGAGACCAAATGCATACTCTAGCCGTTCTATCAGATGAGACACACTTGGTCTTATGCACAGATATACGACACGTTTGATTCGTGCCTTCAGGTTTATCTCAACACGTACAAGTTCGTCTGTACATGTCTACATTTTCAAGCATACTGATG
The DNA here is from genome assembly GCA_029216955.1 of Iris pallida. Classification (NCBI taxonomy): domain Eukaryota; kingdom Viridiplantae; phylum Streptophyta; class Magnoliopsida; order Asparagales; family Iridaceae; genus Iris; species Iris pallida. The sequence continues at coordinate 61,130,025 of JANAVB010034417.1, read as the reverse complement.
ACAAGCAGATGATCATTCTTATCGAGCAGATAGAGTAGCAACACATATTCTTGTATTTGATTCAATTCAATTATCTTCTCTTATCTTTTGTTGGGGTATCGTTGATCATCGGGACAAGGCAACATAGTGGACTAGAGATCATTTTTCTTAGGCGTACAGATCAATGTTTGTTCGGTTGAAGCAACTCACCGAAACGAATCTTAGTTGAGAGAAGAAGGGACTTCACACGCCGTTCACGAACAATTCACGTGTCCTACATTGGCACCAATAGTTGATTAGCATACTTCGTCTCTTTCTCTCAAGATTCGGAATGAATGCGAAATGCGATGAAAGCGAACAATGAAAACCAATCATCGAAAACCAACACGAAAACGCATTCATCAAAACCAAGCAGCGAAGAGAAAACATTCAGCAAAAACTCTTGGATTCATTTCAATAGAAGCCAATCCATCAATTGGAAAGATTCATTGCATTTCATCCGTGATCAATCGATACCGACAAAGGTTTCACCAAATACTCAGTTCATGACTGAGTCAACAAGCCGTAGGTATTACATAGTGGACCGCGAGAAGCGGGGCACTACACTTTTTCTATCTACTTTGCATCCGGCAAAATCAGCATCAGAATAACCGGTTAGGTCAAACGATGTGGTTTTGGGATACCATAAGACGACAGAAGAAGTGCCTTTAAGGTATCGAAAGATACGCTTAACTGCGCACAAATGTGATTCCTTAGGATTAGCTTGAAAATGAGCACATAAACAAACACTAAATATAATGTCTGGTCGACAAGCAGTTAAATATAGTAAGCTACCGATCATACCTCGATACTTACGTATGTCGACGGGTTTGTCTTGTTCATCAATATCAAGCTTGGTTGAAGTCGCCATTGGAATGCTGAGTGGTTTTGCTGTTTTCATGTCGAACTTCTTCAATAGATCCTTTGTGTACTTTGCTTGATTTATGAACGTCCCATTGTTGGTTTGTTTGCTTTGCAGTCCGAGAAAGAATTTTAGCTCTCCCATCATGCTCATCTCAAAATTATTCTGTATACACTTTAAAAATTCTTGACAAAGAGACTCATCAGTAGATCCAAAGATAATATCATCTACCTAGACTTGAATCAAAAGAATATTATTATTCAAAGATTTTATAAACAAAGTAGTGTAAACCTTTTCCTTTGAAAATCGTTATCAAGTAGAAAAGTGCTTAGACGATCGTGCCAAGCACGAGGGGCTTGTTTCAAACCGTATAAGGCTTTCTTCAACTTGAGAACATATTCAGAAAATTTAAAATCAGTAAAACCGGGTGGTTGAGCTACATAAATCTTTTCTTTTATAAAACTATTTAAAAATGCGCTTTTGACATCCATTTGAAATAACTTAAAATTATGAAAACATGCAAATGCACATAACATGCGAATAGATTCTAATCTCGCAACTGGGGCATAAGTCTCATCGTAGTCGATACCTTCTTCCTGATTGTATCCTTGAGCTACGAGTCGAGCCTTATTACGAGTCACTAAACCATTCTCGTTCAGTTTATTTCGGAAAACCCATCGGGTGCCAATGACCGGATGATCAATAGGCTTGGGAACAAGTTTCTAAACTTGATTCCGTTCGAATTGGTTTAATTCCTCTTGCATAGCATCTAACCAAAAATTATCACTACATGCTTCATCAATATTTTTGGGTTCAAACTGCGAGACAAAAGCAACACAAGAAGCTATATCTTTATTAGAGGAACGAGTACTTACACCCTTGGTAATCTCACCAATTACCAAGTCCATTGGATGACTAGACAAGAATCTCATCTCTTTTGGTGTAGTCTCAGGATTGCTAGTTCCGGCTTCTTTGCTTGGAGGTTCATCTGATGCCTGATGTGATGGTTCTGTATCTTTGTGTGAAGGTTTTGCAGTAGCTGTACTTGGTGCGATTATGTCTTCATTTTCATCATCGTCTAAGTGTTGATTAAGCTCATCAAACTTGACGTTGATAGATTCTTCAATGATCATGGTTCTTTTGTTGAAGACTCTATATCCTTTGCTCTTTGCTGCATAACCTAAAAATATACCTTCATCGGTCTTTTTATCAAATTTACTCAAATTATCTTTGGTATTAAGAATAAAACATTTACAACCAAAGATTTTGAAATAAGAAACATTTGGTGTTCTATCAAACCATAATTCATAAGGAGTCTTCTTCGATATAGGTCGAATTAGAACCCTATTGAGAATATAGTATGCTGTATTTACAGCTTCAGCCCATAAATATCTAGGTAGACTAAACTGGTTTAACATAACTCTAGCCATTTCAGATAGAGTTCTGTTCTTACGTTCTACAACTCCATTTTGTTGCGGAGTCCTAGGACAAGAGAATTCATGTAGATAACCGTGTGTGTCACAAAATTGCTTGAATTCTTCATTCTCAAATTCGCCGCCATGATCACTACGAATGCGAGTAATCATGAACCCTTTTTCATTCTGTACTTTCTTGCAAAAGGTAACAAATTCTGATAATGCATCATTCTTGTGTGCAATAAAATAAACCCATGTGTATCTAGAAAAATTATCTATAATAACAAATGCATATAACTTACCACCTAGACTAGAAATTCTGCTGGGTCCAAATAAGTCCATATGCAATAATTGTAAAGGTCTAGTGGTACTTACAGCGTTCTTGGATTTGAATACGGATTTGGTAGTTTTGTTCTTTTCACATTCACTACATACCGTATCCTTCTTGAAAGAAATATCAAGTAAGTCGCGTACCAACTTCTTCGTAGATAATCTTGAAATTATATCCATGTTTGCATGATCGAGTCTCATATGCCATAGTTGACTCTCAATACTTTTGGCCATCAAACATCTACATGCTGTGTTAGCATCTTCCAACAACTAGAATACATATATATTGTCTTCCCTAATACATTCAAATATAGTACTGCCAGTTGAACTATCAATAATAGTACATTTATCTTTTACGAAGTTAATGCCATAACCGTGATCAGTTAAATGGCTTATTCTGAGCAGATTATATTTTAACTCGGTAACAAGACAAACATCTTTAATAACTGGATAGGGAGCCTTACCAATGTCACCGACACCGATTATGTACCCTCTCAAATTATTACCAAAGGAGACGTATCCTTCTTTATTCCTCTTCGATAGTGTTGCAAATAATGAAGCGTCACCGGTCGTGTGCCGTGAGCAACCGCTGTCGAGGATCCATTTGCTCCTAGCATGTGAAGGGTGTCCCACCTACAAAACAATTTACAGATGAAACTTTTGGTACCCATTTCTTGTAGGATCCTGACTGGTTAGTTTTCGGTATCCATGCATAAACATTTAAAGCTACTAACTTTCTTATTCTACATGCAGAAGATATATGACCAATGAGGCCACAATAATGACATTTAGCATGTTGAGTGTTGAAAGTAGTGTGAGGTGCACGATTGGTAGGTTTTGGTTTTCTAGTATAGAAGAATGCATGCCTATTAGTCTTTTTGGGCTTAGTCTTGGTATGGTTTGGTCTGACAGTGTTGGACGTGTTTCGATGATTCGGTAATTAACACGTGTTAGAATAGGAAGCAGCAACTTCAAGCTGTTTTTCTAAACTAATTTTCAACTTTTTGGAAGTGTCATATAATCTAGTATAGTCAGATGCGAGTGATTCTAATCTGATATGTGCACACTGGAGACTCTTTCTCTCCTTAGATAGGTCTTCCTTTAACTGGATAATAGTTTGGTCTTTTTCTTCGGATAGCTTAACAGTCTCGTGTAACAACAAATTAATAGAAGAAAGCTCACCAGACTCATTTGAAGAGTCATTATCTCTAACCTGATCTAGTAGGTCGGTAAGTCTTCATATTTCACCTTTGTACTCTTTGAGTACCTTCTTAGAGGTTTCATATTTGCTACGCAGTTTCCTGTAATCATCTAATAGTTCACTGAAAGCCTCTCCTAGTTGCTCAAAGGTAAAATCATCATAAGGATCAAATAGAGGATTAGTAATTACCTGATCGCAAGCCATCAAGCACACATTTACATCGTCATCTGATTTTTCATCTTCTGAGTCGCTGGCTTCACTTTCATGCCATATGCTTATGTTGGCGTACTTTCTTGATGTCGATTTCTTCAGGTAGCCTTTGTCATATTTGCTATTTTTCTTTGATGATGATGCTGAGGGACAATCTTTCTTCATGTGTCCTTTCTTCTTGCATCCGTAGCAAATAGGATCTTCCTCGTTGTTATTGTTGTTGTTGTCTTTTGTTCTCCTGTTAAATCTCATGAAGTTTTTGAACTTTCTTACCAGAAGAGCTTGATCTTCAGAGTCGGAGTTGCTGTCGTCGGAATCATCTTCGATGGTTCTTCTATGTTGAGCCTTGAGAGCGATCGTCTTCTCTGACTTCTCCTTTGGTGTAGCATCTTCAAAGTCTTGAAGTTCTAACTCGTGAGTGAGTAGCTTACCCATGAGTGTTTCTAGAGACATTGTTGAGAGGTCGTTCCCTTCAATGATTGCAGTAGCCTTTGGAATCTAGTTCTTTGTAAGGGCTCGAAGAAGTTTGCGAATCTTCTCATGGTTACTGTAATCTTTGCCTAGTGAAGACAGAGGATTTACAATATCCAAGAATATTGTAAACATCTGAGTGACTGATTCACTTGGCTTCATTTTGAATGCCTCGTACTCCTGAGTAAGTCTGCTGATCTTTGACTCCTTGACTTGTGTTGTTCCTTCGTGGGTTACTTCGAGAAGTTTCCATACTTCGTTTGATGTTGTGCAAGTAGACACCCTGTTGAATTCAGTTCTGTCTAAAGCACAAAATAAAGCATTAATAGCACGTGCGTCAAGACTGACCTTTTTCTTTTCTTCCTCTGTATATTTTTCATGGGATTTTTTAATTAAAACACCATCAATATTAATATGAGGTAGCTTTTTATAGCCATCAATAACTACAGACCATAAGTCAAAATCAAGAGATTTCAGAAAGAAACTCATACGTGTTTTCCAGTAAGTGTAGTTTGTGCCGTCAAACAGTGGAGGTCTGTTTGTGGCTTGGCCTTCACTTGTGAATTTCACAGTTTCCAGGTGTAATGCTGTGATCTATATAAAAATTGAATATAACTGCAATTTTACCTTGCTTTACATGTATAACCCTCTCTGATACCAATTGTAGGAACAATTGGGATCAGAATATAATACCTCTAGATAGAGAGCCTGCTCTGATACCAATTGTAGGAACGAAATCATAAAGCAGAATACTCTAGAGGGGGGTGAATATAGTAGGCAGCGGAATATTGCTAATTAAAAACTTGTTAGCAGTTAGATCATAGCTATAATAATAATCACAAAAGTAAATGATAGAAATTAAAAGTGATCAGAAGGCAAACGCAAACACCGAGATTTATACTGGTTTTCCTCTTGTGAGGACTAGTCCAGTCGGAAGACCTCTAGCTTCCAGTTGAATCCACTATTGGAAAATCTCGCAATTTTTCATACGAAGTCCTTGCAACTTCTACAGACGCGAGCTTTGATACAAAGAACTAGACCAACTTCAATTGTGAAGAGTTGTATCTTCTATCAAGCCTCCGATTACAATCGCTCTAAAACTTCTAGACCGTACCGCACTGGCAAATCGACTAGAGGATTGTAACTGGCTTAAAATTTGAAAATGAAAGCTTTTAAGAACTCTTTGGAAGAATGTAAGCTTAGGAAGAGAAGAGATTGAAAGTGAATTGGTGATGTGAAATGATCGAAATACATCTCTATTTATAGTTTTTACAAAGACAGAACTCTGACAGAATTTGGACAGAATTCGGACAGAACTCTTTGTAACAAACCGCAACTGAAGGATGACCAAGTTCAAAAACCCAACGTTCACTAACGTTCCAAATGGCCGAACTCTGGCCGAGTTCTGCTGGGGTTCTGCCAGTTTATTTGAGAAAATAAATTTTGGCATTTTGAAAAATCCTTCAGAAGCTTTTGTAAAAAGAATATTTTCAAAAACGTAGGTCATTTATAAAAGAATAGGATGGTTTTGGAAAACGTTTTCGGATAGCCTATTTGCCAGTACGACTCGGTGTACAATGTATTCCTAGACTCAATAAAATGAAAAATTACATAGTTTAACAGAAAGTACATTTTGAATGGCAAACGGTTTCGAAACAACTTCGGTCTTGAACATAGTAAATATCCATTGTTGAGCAGTGTCCAAAACATCGTAGATAAACATCTGAGTTGACTTGCAATTATATCGAGACAGAGTTTGATCAATTATTAAAATCAGGTTTGACCATGACCAATGGGCCAACAAGTAGGGGCTTACCAAACCCCATGGGACCATGTCAAAGGATATCCCCCCACAGCGGACGTGCCGCGGGGGAACGCTTGAAGTGAAATTCCAAACGGTCGACAGGCAGAATCCTTTGCAGACGATTTAAAAATGCGACGGGGCATTATAATTGGCAGAGTGGCCTTGCTGCCACGATCCACTGAGATCCAGCCCTTTGTCGCACAGATTCGTCCCCCTATTTCTCCCAACAAGACGGGACCCAAAAGGTTGGTCGCCCATACTTGGCCCCACGACGGGAAATACTACAAGTACAGTATACTTCTACCACTCACTACTACTCTGGAGCACGTGGCTCATACAAATTGCCCATCTAACCCCATCCTTGCGGCGCCAAGCGCCACGGAGGGAGACGCATAACTTGCGACGAAGGGGATCATGCGACCGGCTTAGTAGCTCCTCTTACTGGCATCCTCCCGTCAGATCCGAGAAGGAAGGGTCCTTCTTTCTTTTCCATAAAACACTAGAATGGTGGCCGGGGTACGAGAACCCACGAACAAGATCGGAAGAAAATACGCATGCATAGAAAAGACAAACATGTGAGTACGCACGTGACGGACAAGAGAATGCATTTACATCTCCCAGGATGGAGGAGCCTACTAATACTAGTACCCGGGGACAACGAAAAACCGACGCCAAGGCTTTACGTACTACGTACTAATCTAGTACGTGCAGCAGGAGACACACGGCAAATTTTGCGTACGGCGTGGGTCTGACGGGCCCTATTGCCCGTACGGGACACAGAAATGCATGCCTTGCAGCAATTTCTTTGCACGCGACAAATTTCTGTGCACAGCATAGGCGTGACAGGCCCTATCAGCCGCACGGGACAGAGGAACCTAGAGCTGCCACAGTTTCTGCGCATGCAAACAGTTTCTGTGCACGGCGTGGGCCTGTCATGCCCTATCGGCCGTATGGGACAGATAAACGCAAGCGTTGCCGCAGTTTCTGCCCACACAAAGAATTTTTGTACACGACATGGGCCTGACAAGCCCTATCGGCCGTACGGGACAAGAGGGAATGCAAGCGTTGCCGCAGTTTCTGTGTACGAAGAATTTCTGTGAACGGTGGAGGCCTGAAAGTCCCTATCGGCCGTAGGGGACACAGAAACACAAGCGTTGCCGTAGTTTTTGTGCGCACGAATAATTTTGTGCACGGTGTGGGCCTGACAGCCCCTATCGGTCGCACGTGACAGAGAAAATGCAAGCATTGCCACAGTTTCTGCGCACAAAGCATTTCTGTGCACGGCGTGGGCCTGACAGTCCCTATCGGCAGCACAGGATCGAAAAACCTACGATTTACAGCAGCATCTGCGCACGCAGCAAATTCCTGTGCACAGCATGGGCCTGACGGGCCCTATCGGCCGCACGGGATAGAGGAATGCAAGCGTTGCAGCAGTTTCTGCACATACGAAGAATTTTTGTGCATGGCGTGGGCCTGACAGGCCCTATAGGCAGCACGGGACACAGAAATACAAGCGGTGCAGCAGTTTCTGTGCAGGCGAAGAATTCCTGTGCACGATGTGGGCCTGACAGGCCCTATCGGCAACACGGGACACAGAAATGCATGCGTTGCAGCAGTTTCTGCGCGCACGATGAATTTCTGGGCACGCTGATAGGCCCTATCGGCTGCACGGGATCGACCGGGCCAGCATATGCTGCAGTTTGTGTGCCTCGCGGTACGTTAGTTTCCCCTGCGGCTGATTCCTTCCCACGGCGTAGGCCTGACAGGATGCATCGGCGAGCACTGGCACTGTCACATCCCAGAACCAGAATACTGGAGAGCGGGGGCAGACATAGCCAGCTACGTATATTGAAGTGCAACCCACCTCGCTATACGGTCACGGCTGTCTAGATACATGAGGGTTTAACTACAAGCCAGCAGTCTCTTAAGGTCATGAACAAGCCTATTGTCTCAATCACAAACAAATAAGTAAAAGTTACAAGATGTATGATCATTAAATATACAATAGTATGACGTCCCAAACATTACATATTCAACTGATCATGAAGCTAGTCGTTACAAAATATCAGGACTAGCAAGAGTTTATTCATACATGATCAACCCTAGGATCTGTCAATCATGTTACAGCCCGTAGGCAGACAATAAGTAAAAGGTACAACCGAGCTAAACATGTGCTCGTCGGCTAAACGTCTCAAAAGAATATTTTTACAATAGAGTGGGAGAGCCAAAAATAACCCACTCGTTGCCCTGGTTACGCCTGGTGGTCACCATCGGGCTGGAAAGTTGGTAGATCCTCTGGAGCTGCACCGAAATCTGGCCATACAAAACCAGCTGGGTCAGATCCCAGAAAGAGCAAGTGCCACAAAGGAAGCTTCACTTAGGAACTAAAACCCGCAATTAGCACAGAAGATAATAATATATAGTAAAACTGAAGAAAATATAACATCACGGGGATATACGGTAAGATAACCATGGGACCATTCAGATAACCAGGTTACAATCCTTAAACCAAACAAGGACCGGGATTGTAACCCTTCGTCTGAACCGAACTTGGTTTCTCCCATTTATCAGCAAGATAATATAAGAAGTCAAAGCATATAATAATTTATACAGGATCAAGACTAGATAGATTATTCCTCATTCAATCAATCACGGCCAAGCAATGAGTACGGCTTGATACTTTAACTAACTAGGGTTATCGCAGGCCTAGTTACTAGCAAGATGCAGTGAGATTATTCCACAGCCACAAGCCCTGCAGACCATCCAGGTTACCCAGGTCAAAAATTAGGGGTTGAATTCAGGTGGGTACATCGTCCAGGAAACGCATGTACCCTTAGGTAGCTTGAAGGGTACAACACATGACAGTGTGCTGGAAATGTGCCCTACTCGACGGCAGGCTATAGATCCCAGGCGCGCCCAGGTAACGGGATTGCCTGTAGCTGGGAGATCTCTTTATGACTAATGTATTAATCTAGTTATTAGCCTTAGTCCATTTCAGTAGGTACTCCTGACCGTGGTACTCAGGAGTCCCCTCCTAGACATGATGCAAGACAGGACTGGATTATTTATACAAGCACAATCGCCCACGGTGTTCAGGTCATTTATACAGGTCATGTCATGTCAAGTAGCCGTCGCAACAGCTTATCCAGATATATCATGTCAGGTTATCATGTCAAGTGTACTGGTCAGGAGTGCGCCACGACGGGCCACTATCAGGTCATGTTATGTTCACTTGTCAGGAGTGCACCACGACGGGTCACTTTCGTGTTCAGGTACATGTGCAAGGTATCATAGTGCAGCATTCAATCAGGAGACCCAAGTTGATCTAAGGTTACAAGACATGAATTAACAGTAACAATCAAGTAATAATAATAATAACTAATCATTAAAGCAAGTACAGGGAGGGGCCATGCGGCTCAGGGTCCAAGGCCCATGCGGTTCAGGGAGAAGGAGGCATATGCGGCTAGCGGGAAGAGTGGAGTATATACGGCTGAAGGGGGAAGGGTTCCTGCGGCTGAGAGCAAGTGGGTTGCATGCGGCTCAAGAAGTTGAGCCTCATGCGGCAAGCGGGAAGCAGGTCTATGCGGCTAGCGGGACCAGAAGGCACATGCGGCTCAGAGAAACGAATCCATGCGGGTGGGTTTATTCAGGAACGCGTGCGATCATGAGGAAATAGATGCCATGCGGTTTCAATACGGAACAGGCGCGCAGCTCATGTGACTAGGAGGAGGCCCAAGGCGCATGCGGCTCAGGGTTGCGGGATCCATGCGGCCAGGAAAAAGCGGAGTCCCATACGGCAGGTGGAGGTTTAGGTCCATGCGGCTGGCCGACCAATCAGGTATATGCGGCCCGAAGTCAAGTGGGCCTCATGCGGCTAGCAGGGTTCGGCCTCATACGGCAGGTGGAGGTGAACAATTCCATGCGGTTACAAATGGACCAAGTTCATGCGGCTCGGATTATGCCGAGACCTATGCGGCTGGAAGAGTGGCATATGCGGTTAGCGGGGTCATGCGCCTATGCGGCTGAACTCAAGTGGGGGCTCATGCGGCCAGGATAATTCATACGGCTAGAGGAATCACTTGCCGCATGAAATATTCATGCGGTCAAGTCAAGCACAGTTCGTCTTCTCCAAATTCCGAGAAGAAGAACATCATGGGAGCCAAGCTCTCAAGCTCCATAACTCTATCATCCGGAGCCCAAATCCGAACTTCCATAGGTCAAAATGGGGCAGAATGAAATGCTCTACAACATGGAACCATCAAAACTCAGAAATAATAAGATTAATTAGATCAAAACCCAAGAAATCCGAAAATAAAATAAACTTAGATCTATAAGAATCTAGCCATGGAAAGTGGAAATGCCAAGTATTAAAGTAAGTTAAAATGCTGTAAGGAAGAGAAAGAAGCAATAAAATTGGAGTTCCTCCATGAAGCAAGTTGCACTTGCCTAGACCTCTCTCTCTCTCTCTCTCTCTGGTAGGTGAAGAAGTAAATGGAAGAAGAAGAAGAGGATTAATGAAGAGAGAGAAAGAAGTGGTGTTAATAAATGGGGATGGTGGTGGTAGGTAGGGGGTTCACCTTTGGTTCATGATGAACCAAAGCAATCCCCAAACCGAACCAAGCCAACCCGAACCAAGATGAACCAGCCCAAGAATAAACCAAGCCAAGAAGAAAAGCTATACAAGAAATCATATAATACAAGATAAAATATGTATACGTATACCCTGATACGTAATACGAACAACAGGCATTACAACTCTACCCACCTTAAAAGAATTCCGTCCTCGGAATTTAATTAAGAGGCTAGAGAGACGAGAACAAGCTTTACTAATCACATGCAAGCTATAACTAGGGAGGCAATCACTCATTCAAGCAAGAAATCGAAGGCATGAGGCATAAGGAAGACATTATACCTCACGAGTCAAACAAGTCGGGATATCGCAATCGGATATCATCCTCACGCTCCCACGTTGACTCACCTAAAGAGTGATTACCCCAAGCAACTCGGACTAACTTGATAGTCTTGTTCTTGAGTATCTTCTCTCTCCGGTCCAATATAGACACGGGCCGCTCCTCATACGAAAGGTTGGTACCAACAACCAATTCCGAATGATCCAGGATATGGCTCAGGTCTGGGATATACCGTCATAATTGGGATACATGGAACACGTCATGCACCTCGCTTAGCGACGGCGGAAGAGCGAGACGATAGGATACATCTCCTACTCGCTCCAGAATATCGAACGGCCCTATATACCTAGGACTAAGCTTTCCTCGTACGCCGAAACGAATGACGCCACGGCTAGGCAAAATCCTCAGGAATACTTGGTCACCGACAGAAAACTCGAGAGGGCGCCGATGAGAATCGGCCCAATGGCGCTGGCGATCTTGGGCAACTAGAAGATGATCCCTGACTCTCCTGACCACTTCAACGGTCTGAGCAATCATTTCTGGACCAAGCATCTGCCTCTCTCCAACATCATCCCAGGCTAGCGGGGATCGGCACTTCTTACCATACAGTGTCTCGAACGGTGCCATCTGAATGCTGGCCTGGAAGCTGTTGTTGTACGAGAATTCCACCAGGTGTAGGTGATCTTCCCACGAACCACCGAAGTCAAGTGTGCAAGATCTCAACATGTCTTCAAGAGTCTGGATTGTGCGCTCCGACTGGCCATCTGTCTGCGGATGATATGCTGAACTGAACTGGAGACGAGTTTTCAAACTCTCCTACAGGCTACGCCAAAAGTGCGACGTGAATCTTGAATCTCGGTCCGAGGTGATACTAACTGGCACTCCGTGCATCCTGACGATCTGCCTAAGATACATCTCCGCTAGCTGAGCCGTCGATTGATCAACTCTGAACGGGAGAAAGTGAGCCACCTTCGTGAGCCTGTCAACTATAACCCAGATAGCATCTCTACCATCTGGGGATCTAGGTAATCCAGTTACGAAATCCATGGTCACATGTTCCCACTTCCATTCTGGAATGGGCAAAGGCTGAAGAAGTCCAGCCGGTCTCTGATGTTTGGCCTTAACTTGTTGGCAAACCAAATACCGAAAGACAAACCGAGCTATCTTTCGCTTCATGCCATTCCACCAAAAGTGCTGACGAATGTCACGGTACATCTTCGTACCGCCCGAATGAATGGAGTATTGAGAACTGTGAGCCTCTGCCATGATCTCATGTCTGATATCTCCACTGGGTACACAAAGACGAGTGTCGTACCGAAGTGTACCATCCTCTTGAATGCATAACTCTGGTCACCGTCCCACCTCACACTCTGCTCTGAGTCGCTGAAGCTTGGAATCTGTTGACTACGCCATCCGGATCCTCTCGACTATAGTGGACTGAACTTGCATACTAGCCATCAATGCCACACTGGAAAGGAGAACAACTTCTATACCCATCTTCTGAAGATCTTCTAATAGCTCTGGTTGCGCTGTTAGGAAATAAACTTCGGCTCTCCTGCTCAATGCATCTGCAACGACGTTGGCCTTCCCAGGATGATACTGCAGGTTGATATCATAATCCACAAGAAGCTCCAGCCACCTCCACTGACGCATGTTAAGATCCTTCTGGGTGAAAACATACTTCAGGCTCTTATGGTCGGTGAAAATCTCCACCCTATCTTCGTACAAGTAGTGCCTCCACAACTTAAGTGCAAACACTACTGCTGCCAGCTCCAAGTCATGGGTTAGGTAATTTCTCTCATGATCACGAAGTTGTCGTGAAGCATAAGCTATTATCTTCCCATGCTGCATCAGAACACATCCTAAGCCTCTGCCTGAAGCATCACAATACACGGAGAATCCTCCGGTTCCATCTGGAAGTGCGAGAATGGGAGCCGTCATCAAGCCTCGCTTCAACTTCTCAAAAGAATCCTGACATTCTGTTGTCCAAGCAAACTGCACCTCCTTGCGGGTCAAATGGGTCAATGGCGCTGAAATCCGAGCAAAATCTGAAACAAACCGCCGATAGTAGCCGGCCAATCCAAGAAAACTGCGAACTTCTACAACGGTGCTGGGCACTGGCCATGTCTCAATGGCCACAATCTTCTGGGGATCCACTTCTACTCCTCCTCTGGTAATGATATGACCCAAGTACGAAATGCAATCGAGCCAGAACTCGCATTTACTAAACTTGGCATATAAATGGTGCTCCCTGAGAGTCTAAAAAACCACACGGAGATGCTGCTCATGCTCCGCCTCACTCTTGCTGTAGACCAGGATGTCATCCAAGAACACAATCACAAACTGATCCAAGTAAGGCATGAAGATGCGATTCATGAGATCCATGAATACCGCCGGCGCATTGGTTACTCCAAAGGGCATAACAAGGAACTCCCAATGCCCATACCTTGATCTAAAAGCTGTCTTCGGGATGTCCTGCTCTCTGACTCTGATCTGATGATATCCTGAGCGCAAATCGATCTTCGAAAATACTGATGCCCCCTTGCGTTGATCAAACATGTCATCTATCCTCGGGAGAGGATATCTGTTCTTGATTGTCACTGAGTTCAAGGTACGATAATCAACACATAACCTGGACGTACCATCCTTCTTTTTCACAAGAAGCATCGGGGCTCCCCAAGGCGATCCACTAGCACGAATGAATCCCTTGGTTCTGAGTTCTTCAATCATCTTGTACAAGACCTCCAATTCTGACGGCGCCATCCTGTAGACTCTCTCTGATACTGGGGTTGTCCCGGGAATCAAGTCTATGGTGAACTCGATCTTCCGCTCTGGCGGCATACCTGAAAGCTCTTCTTGAAAAACATCTAGAAACTCTTCGACTACCCTGGGCAACTGAACTGCTGCTACGGCCATCCGCAACACTGGAGGAGGAGGCTCAACTGCGCCTCGGAAAAAGAAAAACTCTGGCTCGCTTGGAATGCTAAAAACAACCCTACCAATATGGCAGTCTATTCTAGCATACTGGTTCCTCAACCAATCCATCCCTAGGACCACATTATAATCGGTCATCGGGAATTCTATCAATCTAGCGAAAAATTCCTTACCGCTAACTACGATCCGACACGAGGAAAATACCCTATCTACTCCCACAAGTCCGTTACCATTAAGTATATTGAGCCTTACTGATAATGACTCGGGCTCCAATCTTACCCGTGTCGCGAATCGTGCAAACAAGAATGAATGTGATGCACCAGAATCAAATAAAACTGAAGCTGGAAAGGAGTTGACGAGAATAGTACCTGCCACTACCTCTCCTGGTGCCAATCCTTCCTCTGCGGTCATCACCATAGCATGACCATGCCTTCGGGGTGCTGGTCCCCTCTGCTGAAATACTCGATGCCTATTCTGACTCAAGGCTTGGGCTTGAGCATACTGCTGGGGGTTCTGCTGCTGGAACATCTGGGACTGAGGCGGCAAGGGCCTCGACAATGGATACTGCTGCTGCTGGACCGGAACTGGGGCTGGTCCCCTCACCGAAGAGCTAGAAAGGTTGGACGATGATGAACCACCCCTGTTCGGGCAGGATCCAACCCTATGATCCGGTGCTCCACAAATCAGACACAATCCCTGCGCCCTACGACATTCTGCCACCACATGGCCTGGCTTTCCACAATGAGAACATCCCACTGCGGAAGACTGCTTCTGCTTCTGCTGAGGGTGCGTCGAGGTGGAATGCTAAACCGACGTTACTGAGGCCGCTCGCCTCGGAGCTCCAATGGTCAAAGCTCTGGCTGCCGGGGCTGGTGCTGAAGACTGATTCATCTGGCCGTGGGATCTCTTCCGACCTCCGGCCCTATCCACAATCCTCTGGGAGGTATACTCATGCCTCCTAGCTGATCTCAAGACCACATCAAAAGTCTGATGCTCAAACTGCTCAACTGCCAATAAAATATCCAGGTGAAGTCCCTACTGGAATCGCTGGGCTCTATCATACTCGATTGCCACCAAGGTGGGAGCAAACCGACTAAGTCTCGAAAACTCGGTCGCATATCCGTCGACCGTCCTGCCCATCTGATTCAGATTGGTGAACCTTGTCTGTAGATCATACCGAGCTACAGCATCAAAATACTTGGTCTGGAATCTCTCTCTGAATACTGCCCAAGCAATGGGTGCTGCTAATCCAACGGCCTGCGCCGCCCACCAGCTGCGGACAAGGTCCAATAACTGTAGGCGCACCACGGCCACCTTCTCGTCCTCTGGGGTCCTGGCTGCTTCTAGAATCACCTCTGTGTCCTGAAGCCAAGCATCTGCAGCGATAGCATCTTCACTATCGTCGAAGAAGGGAGGGTTCAAGCGCTTGAAGCTGGCCGCGCTGTTACCCTGATGACCTCCTCTGGTCAGAGCATCCGTCACTGCCTGGTACAAGGCATCTCCTCGACGATCTTGGGAAGCTATCAAGGTCCTGACGAGTCCTACCAAAGTGCCATCATCAGGCTCGGCAGGCTGAACTGGCTGGACCGGTGGCTCTCCGCCAGAAGACACGACTCTGGAGGCTACTCCGGAATGCTGTGCTTGATCTCCAGGTTGCTACTGGTCCACGGAAAATACTCCGCCTCGCTGACCGGCAGGTCCAGGAACGATGTCGCTGAAGAAGACGACATAGGGAACAATTAGGAAGGACCAGGACAGATCAATGATACAAGCATATGATCAGGACAAGAATCCAGGGATTCAGAAGATACGAGCAGATATCAAGGGCGAATACTGATTGAGACATCTATTCGGTAAACCCTCATATATCTTGATTTACAAGACCTGCATGGGCCACCACTTAAACCATGTCACACCCCAGAACCAGAATACTGGAGAGCGAGGGCAGACATAGCCAGCTACGTATATTAAAGTGCAACCCACCTCGCTATACGATCACGGCTGTCTAGATACATGAGGGTTTAACTACAATCCAGCAGTCTCTTAAGGTCATGAACAAGCCTATTGTCTCAATCACAAGCAAGTAAGTAAAAGTTACAAGATGTATGATCATTAAATATACAATAGTAAGGCGTCCCAAACATTACATATTCAGCTGATCATAAAGCTAGTCGTTACAAAATGTCAGGACTAGCAAGAGTTTAGTCATACATGATCAACCCTAGGATCTGTCAATCATGTTACAGCCCGTAGGCAGACAATAAGTAAAAGGTACAACCGAGCTAAACATGTGCTTGTCGGCTAAACGCCTCAAAAGAATATTTTTACAATAGAGTGATAGAGCCAAAAATAACCCACTCGTTGCCCTGGTTACGCCTGGTGGTCACCATCGGGCTGGAAAGTTGGTAGATCCTCTGGAGCTGCTCCAAAATCTGGCCATACAAAACCAGCTAGGTCAGATCCCAGAAAGAGCAAGTGCCACAAAGGAAGCTTCACTTAGGAACTAAAACCAGCAATTAGCACAGAAGATAATAATATATAGTAAAACTGGAGAAAATATAACATCACGGGGATATACGGTAAGATAACCATGGGACCATTCAGATAACCAGGTTACAATCCTTAAACCAAACAAGGACCGGGATTGTAACCCTTCGTCTGAACCGAACTTGGTTTCTCCCATTTATCAGCCAGATAATATAAGAAGTTAAAGCATATAACAATTTATACAGGATCAAGACTAGACAGATTATTCCTCATTCAATCAATCACGGCCAAACAATGAGTACGTCTTGATACTTTAACTAACTAGGGTTATCACAGGCCTTGTTACTAGCAAGATGCAGTGAGATTATTCCACAGCCACAAGCCCTGCAGACCATCCAGGTTACCCAGGTCGAAAATTAGGGGTTGAATTCAGGTGGGTACATCGTCCAGGAAACGCATGTACCCTTAGGTAGCTTGAAGGGTGCAACACATGACAGTGTGCTGGAAATGTGCCCTACTCGACGGCAGGCTACAGATCCCAAGCGCGCCCAGGTAACGGGATTACCTGTAGCTGGAAGATCTCGTTATGACTAATGTATTAATCTAGTTATTAGCCTTAGTCCATTTCAGTAGGTACTCCTGACCGTGGTACTCAGGAGTCCCCTCCTAGACATAATGCAAGACATGACTAGATTATTTGTACAAGTACAATCGCCCACGGTGTTCAGGTCATTTATACAGGTTATGTCATGTCAGGTAGCCGTCGTAACAACTTATCAAGATATATCATGTCAGGTTATCATGTCAAGTGTACTGGTCAGAAGTGTGCCACGACGGGTCACTATCAGGTCATGTCATGTTCACTTATCAGGAGTGCACCACGACGGATCACTTTCGTGTTTAGGTACATGTGCAAGGTATCATAGTGCAGCATTCAATCAGGAGACCCAAGTTGATCTGAGGTTACAAGACATGAATTAACAGTAACAATCAAGTAATAATAATAATAATAACTAATCATTAAAGTAAGTACAGGGAGAGGCCATGCGGCTCATGGTCCAAGGCCCATGCGGTTCAGGAAGAAGGAGGCATATGCGGCTAGCGAGAAGAGTAGAGTATATACGGCTGAAGGGGGAAGGGTTCCTGCGGCTGAGAGCAAGTGGGTTGCATGCGGCTCAAGAAGTTGAGCCTCATACAGCAAGCGGAAATCAGGTCTATGCGGCTAGCGGGACCAGAAGGCACATGCGGCTCAGAGAAATGAATCCATGCGGCTGGGTTTATTCAGGAATGCGTGCGATCATGAGGAAATAGGTGCCATGCGGTTTCAATACGGAACAGGCGCACAGCTCATGCGACTAGGAGGAGGCCCAAGGCGCATGCGGCTCAGGGTTGCAGGATCCATGCGGCCAGGAAGAAGCAGGGTCCCATGCGGCAGGTGGAGGTGTAGGTCCATGCGGCTGGCCGACCAATCAGGTATATACGGGCCGAAGTCAAGTGGGCCTCATGCGGCTAGCAGGGTTCGGCCTCATGCGACAGGTGGAGGTGAGCAATTCCTTGCGGTTACAAGTGGACCAAGTTCATGCGGCTCGGATTTTGCCGAGACCTATGCGGCTGGAAGAGTGGCATATGCGGTTAGCGGGGTCATGCGCCTATGCGGCTGAACTCAAGTGGGGGCTTATGCGGCCAGGATAATTCATGCGGCTAGGAGAATCACTTGCCGCATGAAATATTCATGCGGTCAAGTCAAGCACAGTTCGTCTTCTCCAAATTCCGAGAAGAAGAACATCATGGGAGCCAAGCTCTCAAGCTCCATAACACTATCATCCGGAGCCCAAATCCGAACTTTCATAGGTCAAAATGGGACAGAATGAAATGCTGTACAACATGGAACCATCAAAACTCAGAAATATAAGATTAAGTAGATCAAAACCCAAGAAATTCGAAAATAAAATAAACTTAGATCGACAAGAATCTAGCCATGGAAAGTGGAAATGCCAAGTATTAAAGTAAGTTAAAATGATGTAAGGAAGAGAATGAAGCAATAAAATTAGAGTTCCTCCATGAAGCAAGTTGCACTTGCCTAGACCTCTCTCTCTCTCTCTCTCTCCTCTCTCTCTCTCTCTCTCTCTCTGGTAGGTGAAGAAGTAAATGGAAGAACAAGAAGAGGATTAATGAAGAGAGAGAAAGAAGTGGGATTAATAAATGGGGATGGTGGTGGTAGGTAGGGGGTTCACCTTTGGTTCATGATGAACCAAAGCAATCCCCAAACCGAACCAAGCCAACCCGAACCAAGATGAACCAGCCCAAGAATAAACCAAGCCAAGAAGAAAAGCTAAACAAGAAATCATGCAATACAAGATAAAATACGTATACGTATACCCTGATACGTAATACAAACAACAGGCATTACAGGCGCGGCCTGCGACGGTGCACAAAAAATAACAAGCTTCTCAAGCACTTTGGTCCCCTGGAATCATCCCCACAATAAAATTGCAAATCTATTATAGGAAAGAAGGTGGCGATGGGGGAATGTTCGTCACGCGCGCGCACGGAGAAGCACACGACACATCAAACGGCTGCATGCTCGCGGCTATTTATCGAGCGCACGCTTGCAAATTCTGCTTGCGCGACGATTCGCGGCATTTTCTGTCGTCCGATAGTTTTTGCCCACAGCGTGGGCCTGACAGGGCCTATCGGTCGCACGGGACTGAGAAATGCGAGCGTTGTTGCAGTTTCTGTGCACACGAAGAATTTTTGTGCACGACGTGGGCATGACAGCCCCTATCGGCCGCACGGAAGAGAGGAACGCAAGCGTTGCAGCAGTTTCTGTGCACATGAATATTTTTTGTATACGGCGTGGGCCTGACAGGCCCTATCGGCCGCACGGGATCGAGGAACCCACAAGTTGCAGCAGTTACTGCGCATGCAACCAGCGTCCGTGCATAGCGTGGGCCTGACATGGCCTATCGGCCGCACAGGAGACAGAAACGCAAGCGTTGCAGCAGTTTCTACGCATGCAAAAAATTTTGTGCACGTCGTGGGCCTGACAGGCCCTATCGACCGTACGGGACACAGAAACGCATGCGTTGTAGCAGTTTCTGCACCCACAAAGACTTTTTGGGCACGGCGTGGGCCTGACAGGCCCTATCGGCTGCACGGGATCGACCGGGCGAGCATATAAGGCATTTTGTGTGCCTCACGGCACTTCATTTACCCTGCAACAAATTTTTGCCCTCGGCGTGGGCCTAACAGGCTGCATCGGCGAGCACGGGTGCGGCCTGTGGCGGCGCACAATAAATGACAAGCTCTTCAAGCGCTTTGGTCCCCCCGGAATCATCCCCACAATAAAACTGCAAATCAATTATAGGGGAGTAGAAATCTACTATAGGGGAGAAAAAATTTAGGGAGCTTCTCTCTCCTAGCGATTCCCTGGTGATTTTCGGTTACAGGATCCCCTTTCCGGCAGCTTCTGCCGGCCAGCTGGCCGGCTATTTCTTCGTTCTTCTGCAAAGGTTAGGTTCAGGTACGTTCCCTCTTTGTCTCTCTGTAATTTCAGGTCGGATCGTGTCGCCGATGAGCTTTTTCGACGTCTTCTCCAGCGAGGCAGTTGGTGAATCCTTTCTCGTTCGTCTGCTCTTCTGGCTCTGGAGCGAGCCTTCTGGCTCCTCTCATCTGACCTTCGTCATGGACGGGGTTCCCCCGTCCTTGGGCGGCGCTTCTGCGGCGTCCCCGGGCTTCGGCGAGCCTCAGGGGGGAGGTCTCCCTCCGTCCTCCCCAGTACTTCTGCGATGTCCGGCTGGCTCCCTGTTGCTGGAGTCCCCATCTTCCTCATGGACTCAAGACCAACTTGCTCTGGTAGGGTTGGTTCCTTCCCCTCAGCCTTCCTCCTCCGCGCTGGGGACGGTGGCTGCGACCTCTTCTCAGCCGGAGCAACCCCTTGGCTCGGGACTTGGGTCATCCTCCTCTCGTTCGGCGGCTCTCCGACGTGCTTGGTCGTGGCCGGCGATCTCTGGCTTATCTCCGGTGAAGTTCAGGCTACCGGCAGCGCCGAAGGGCGGTGGTACTCAGCATGGGTCTTCGTGCGTCGGGGCTCGTGCTAGCCCTGACCGAGCAGAGCTCCCATCAGCTGTCACTTCAGGGGACAGCCACATGGCTCCAGCCTCCAACGGTCGTCTCCCACTTCCCTTGGCCCAACGGATGTATCCACTGCCAGCTGGATCTAATCTCTCCTTTGGACTTCTAAGAATAATCCTGCTTCGACCAGTGGTAACTCCAACTCTACTTCTACACAAATTTTCTCTCCTACGTACATGCATGATCACGTGGGCCACCCTGATATTCACAGGAACATTAATAGCACACACCAATCACTTACGGCTGACCCATTAGCTGTGACTTTGGACCCCAACGTGTTGACACCAGCTAACCCAGGGGTTAACCCGACACGAACCAACGTCTCTTTTGCGGATATGGTGCGACCAGATAGGTCCAGGGACACTTATGACATAGTGCACGACGTTCACTTCATCAACCACCCTGAATCGGTCTGGGAAGAAGGACAGGATATCAAGGATATCAATATTCACTTCTCATCACAGGAAGGGGTGTCGCTCGTGACGCCTTTCTAATATACTTTGTTATTCAAATTCACGTCGGGATGTCCGAAACTATCTCGTGTTCAAGAATGCGTTGCTAGTTGGGGTTTATCCGACAGCTACACTGTCCAGGGGCGGATCCAGAAATTGAAACTGGGGTGGGCTACAATGAATTAGGGTGGGCTAGAAGTGGACTAGCCCATAGAAAAAATCAAAAGTAAAAAATTTATAAGGAAAAAAAGAATGAAATTTTTTTTGGGGTGGGCTCCAGCCCACCCCACCTCTCCTTTGGATCCGCCCCTGACACTGTCGCTCCTATGGATGCTAGACATATTGTTCTTCACTTATCTAGCGGGGAGGATCATAAGATTGTGTGGACTAAAAATCTGATTCAGATCGCGTCTTATCCTGTTAAAATTTTGAAATAGGATCCGGATTTTAATACTAAGGAGGAATCGTCGATCGCTTCCGTATAGGTGACGTTCCCTAACCCCCCCCCCCCCCCCCCCCCCCCCCCCCTCGATTTTTTCGTCCCCTCGGCAATCAAAAGAATTGCCAATTCCTTTGGTAAATTCCTTATTTTGTCAGAGGAAACGAGAAAATTTATCGAGGCCAATTATGTAAAAATTTGCATGGAATTGGATATCTCTAAAGAGCTTCCTCATAGTATTAATGTTACTATTGGTAACAAGGTCCATATCCAACATGTGGTTTATGATAACAATGTTTTATACTGCAAACACTGTCTTATTCGGGGACACAACATGAAATACTGTTTCAAAACTAATCCGGAGTTACGGAGGAATCCTCGGAACAACCGGAATACGACTGGTGCTAAGAATGTCAATGAGAAGCCTCAGGCAACCCCGGGGGTACATACTATCGGGTCTATTTTGGGCAGGCCGAACCAACACACGCATTTTCAAACACCGGGGACTCCAGCATAGGGAAAAACCAGCCCGACAAGGTTAACAACTCAGGTACAGCCCCTATTATTATTTCTAATCAGATTGGTGTCCTATTAGCACAGGAACTAGGTGCTGAAATAGCTAGCGAAGAGGTTCGGGATACTGTTGAGTCTAGCGTGCCCCCACAGATAGCAGGTCTCAGTACGGGTAATCAATCTAGTGCAGCCACATACCGAAGTATACCGACGGTATGCCGATTTTTGCACCAGAAACTTTCTGTCTTTAGGCCGGTATACCGCCGGTATACCGCAGTATACCACCGGTATACCTCAGTATACCGTCGGTATGTCGTTTTATGTCGTTTTAGGCTGTTTTTGTCCATTTTTGCCCATTTTTGTCGTTTTTGATACTTATTCGATTGTAATGGACTCTTAACATGATTAGATAACCTTGGATAGTTAGAACATGATTGTACACCACATATATATGGCACATGCTTATGCTCATATATTGTTCTGTGTTCAGATTATAGATAGTGGCCTGTCATGGTGTACTCCAGATTACTGTATATGCCTAGCTCGATTTAATGGCTCGTAGTAGCACACTCATGACTTGATTTTCTTATATTGATTTCTAGACCAGAGATATGAGTACATGTTCTTTCTTGACACCGTGGATATAGCTTGTTAAATGTTAATCTATTGCATCTTGGCACTAGACAATCGAGTGTGAGTATTGTTTCGTGTATCACGTGATGTTAGTACGGGGATGTTCGTAAGTGATAACTTACGATTTACTCGTACATAGCACACGTCATCTTAGAAAATTCTTGAGTGTCCATGACTTGAGAATTTGACATGAATATGATAAGGTAAATGACTAGTAAATTCAAGTAGATCATTGAAGGAGGAAATTCGTACTACCAACCCCGAGCTCTAAGGGCCCCATGAGGCATGGCTCAACCCTGCTAGGCAAGGGCTCCATGACCTACCAAGTTTGCGCGTATTGATACACGATCAAGTCACATGTTGTGTCGGGTTGCAGCACAGTCAGTTATATGTTTTCTTTTACAAGTATATGATATGGTTGTTCGTGTTACAAGTCAAGACATGTTTCATCTGCCAGCAGTCTTGTTGGGCAATAGATGTATACTCGTACCCCTGAACATCCGGGTATCTGCAGTCAGGTAGTTGCGAAGATCCTCAACTTGCATACTAGTAATTAGGATTGTGATAAACCTAGCTAGTTAATGATAGCAAGCCGTAGGTAATGATTGGTCACGCACTTTTGGTTGTGCGTTACTTTATATACTCTTATATCGATGAGTGGCCAGAGGCCAAGTTCTGCTAGAGAAAAAGATCTGCAACCATGGTCCTTGTTTGGTTTAAGGGTTGTGGCTCCGATTTCTAGTAGTTCCTAAGTCCCTTGTTGCTCATTGGCTTATTGTTCTCTATTGCTATATGGTTCAGTATTTACATTCAGTCATTTATATTCTCGAGATACGTATAATGGTACTGCACTAGTCTTGACCCATATTTATTTATTTCTGTCATTATGTTGTTGTGTTGTTGTTGGGCTTTGTCGTTCACCTCGAGCCTTCCTTGTGGTACTTGCTATTTGGGGTCTGACCCCACTGGTTTTGCATGGCCAGGTTCTATAGTTGATCACGAGGGTCTACCGTCTTCTTCTCCGGATGGTTCGCACTCAGAGGGCCGATATGGATTAGCGAGTGGGTTACTTTATTTCCTACTTTATCTTGCACTTTCATTTTGTGGTGTATTAGCCAAGGACATATGTTAGTCCTTGTTTCTGGGTTTTGTTCCCTCCGTCTTAGTACAGCGTGGATGTATATTCTGGACAGCTGTTAGTTGTACATTTACGTACCTTTTGTATAGTCAGTTGATATATCTTTTATTATGTCAGCTCTCATGATTATGTATGTACTTGTGTTTGGGACGCCTTACCCATCTCATATATTATTTACTCTTTATTGCTTCTTATGTTGATTGGATTGAGATAGGATTTTTCAGTGGCATGCTAGAGTCCATCCACTTGTCTTCTAGACAGCTTTGATCGTACATTGGGGTACTAGCGTATCTTGATATACGTAGCTGGCTTTGTTTTACCCCTGCTATCCAGTATTCTGGTTCTGAGGCGTGACATATACTCAAGTCATCTATCCGATGCGTTACAGTCAGTAACCTAGAAAGTCAGCTAGTAAGTTACAACAGTAGCTTAGCAATTCAGCAAGTCAGATGATATGTTTCTGTCAGTAACTTAGCAAGTCAGCTATACTCAACGTTATTCAGATTACTTTATTTTAATGCAAGGACTTGCACGTGGATTGCCACCAGCAAGTCTACCTAGTCTATATGTATCGGTCGCTGGCTCTACAAGCCATTTGGACATTTTTCTTATTGTATTCGCATATATCAAGCGTGATGGCTGGTACACCTTGATAGGCTATGCCATACCCGAACTTACGCCTCTTGTGTATCCGAGCCCGCACACAAGCCACCTGTAAGCCATGATTCCGCCTAGGCCGGTGCGATGTCATGGTCGTTGCCTTGGAATCATTTGTTCTGTCACTCGTGCACGAGTTGTCCGCGACCATTTCGTATTCTTATTTCTTTAGTTAAACTGTTGGGCTGTCGAGAGCCTAAATGGATTATCGGCTGTCTTGAGCCATTTATCACATCAGACCATCATGGGCCATTTGTCTTATCAGGTTGTCTTGAGCCATAATGTGTTATTGACCAGGTTGGCGGCAGCATCCGTGCAGCGCGGGTAGCGAGCCCCGTTGCACGTCCCCGTCAAACCTATCGTTAACTATTCTTTTCTTCCTTATTCTTCTTTCACTTGTTCATTCATTCAATTGTTCATTGGTTCATTCATTCATTCATACATTCATTCCTTATGCAGTTCCCTGTGCGGGAACCGCCATAGCGACCCATTGGTCCCGAAGCCTTTCCATATTTCCATACTCCGTACGGAACGACTATGTTGATAGTCTTCCTACCTCAATCTACTAAACCATTCATTGTTTCTCATAACTCAAGTTGTGGTGCAATTCTAAGTGACAAGCATTTCATTCACGAGTTAACGCATAAACAGTTTTACTCAAAACTAATTTGTGTGCGAACACGAGTGTGTCGTGCGGTGCCAAGGTTCAAGTAGTATTTCCAATTCATTTCCAAGTTCTACACAAGCATACAAGATGGGAGTTATTCCTTTAGCTAGGTGCATTGAGTCATTTATTAGCATGCATAGAGTTATCGCCTTACAATCTAACAATACAGTCCGTATTATTATGTGTCTTGGCTAAGCAAAGATAAGTTCATCGGAGCCACCCACCTTAGCGATGATCGCATTGGTCGAGCGATACTCCGAGCGTGCCTTTGAAAGTCTAAGTCTGGATTCATCTTTGACGGGCCAATGCAAGTCTTGCATCGATTCTTTACTAGGTCGGCACAACTCTTCGAGTCGACGGCTCGTTTGAGTCGTCGTACTTGCCATTTTGAATCGACATTCCGCTAGGGCGGAGAGGGTCATTACATGAGCAGATGCCGACAGGGGCACGGACGTGGGCCACCTAGCTTTAGGGGGGAGGAGGTAGAGGAGGAGGAGGAGGCAAAGGAGGAGGGGGCAGGAGGAGAAGCCAGAGGAGGAGGAGGAGGAGGAGGAGAAGGCAGAAGAGGAGGTGGAGGCGGAGGATGAGGAGGAGGAAAGGAGAAAGAGATGAGGGGAAGTGGCAGCAGTGCTGCTAGCGATCGGAAGGATGAGGACTGTCAATTTATTGACAGTCCTAATAAATAGGACTGTCAAAAAATTTGACAGTCCTTCTTATATGAAGGACTGTCAAATTATTTGACAGTCCTGAATAAATTTGGGCTAGCCTGAAGCAATTTTTAGATGGCAAACTTGTAAATAATTTTGAAAAAAGTTGCGCTAGCCCCAAGTAAAAGTTCGAGTGCCTTTAGAAAAAGCCTTTCAAAAATAGTCAAATATTCTAAAAAATGGTAAAATTTATCGTTTTACCTGAACAAATTTCTCGGTATCGAAATTGATCAAACAAATGGATAGACCGTTCGGATGACACAAATAGATTTGGATCATAATTCTCGTCGTCATCAAGACGAGAGGGACTAAATAGATTAACCGGTGCATACTCAGATGTAGAGGATGAGGCAATATCCCTCGTTTTCTTTCTTTTAATGATTCTAGGAGCCACGATGAAATTGAGAGAGAAAAGAGAGAAATATACCTCAAAATTGATCAAAGATGGAAGGGAATGCCTTCAAAGATCCGAGGAATTTCGAGTTGGGAAGCTTGAGAAGTAGTATTTTAGGAACTAAGGTTAGGGTTTCGGAGCTTTGGGGCGGCTATTCTTGAGGAGGAAGAAGTAGTATGAGAAAGGGGGCTGCTGTTTCGAATTCTGATATATAACATGTTCCCCCAGAGTTCAGTCCGAACTCGGTCCGAGTTTGGCCACTTGATTTTTAGGTCATATTTTGAATAATGAATAATAAAAATAGCCTATAAACTCGGTCCCAACTAGTGGTAGTCCAAAGACATTTGACACCGTGTCGCTTATGCTTTTACGCCTTGTTGACGAAGGACCCTTTTAGCTTGTATCCAAAATAACTTCAACTAATAAATTGCTGAATTTTAAGTTTTAAGTATTTTTTATTAAACATAACCCATTATGACTCCAAAAATTCAAGTCTGTCTTACTCTCAACGCAAATAGTTGAAACGATCTTCGGCTAGTGGTTTTGTGAATATATCCGCCATTTGATGATCTGTGCCAATGAACTCTATACTGATATCCCCGTGTTGTTGGTGATCACGAAAAAAGTGGTGACGTATTTCTCTGTGCTTTGTGCGTGAATGACATACCTGATTCTTGGTCAGATTAATAGTGCTAGTGTTGTCACAATATATTAGAATCTTAGTGTAGTACAGATTATAGTCTTCTAGGGTTTGCTTCATCCACAAAATTTGAGCACAACAACGTCATACAGCGATATACTCACCCTCAGTTGTTGATAATGTTACATAATCTTGTTTCTTGCTAAACCAAGAGACTAAAGCCTTACCTAGGAAATGACACGTACCGCTTGTACTTTTATGGTATACTTTGCATCAAATAAAATCAACATCTGATTAACCGATTAGGTCAAACAATATAATTTTGGGATACAATAAGCCGACAGTAGTTCTTTTAAGGTATCGAAAGATACGCTTAAAGGTACATACGTGTGATTCCTTAGGATTAGCTTGATATCGTGCAGAGATGAAAACACTAAACATGATATCAGGACGACTAGCAGTTAAATAAAGTAAACTACCAATCATACCTTGATACTTACGCTGGTTGACTGGTTTGCCATTTTCATCAATGTCAAGTCAGGTTGATGTAGCCATTGGCGTGCCGATAGGCTTTACGTTGTCGAAGTCATACTGTTTTAGTAAATCCTTCGTGTACTTGGCTTGATTTATGAAGGTTCCCTGTGAGTGTTGTTTGATCTGAAGTCCTAGAAAGTAGTTGAGCTCTCCCATCATACTCATTTCAAATTCACTCTGTATACACTTAACAAAATCTTGACAAAGTTTTTCATTACTAGAACAAAAAATTATGTCATCAACGTAAATTTGCACAAGTAAAATACTGTCAACTGAAGTTTTAATAAACAAAGTTTTATCAACCATTCCTTTTGAAATACCATTTTAAAGTATAAAAGCACTTAGATGTTCATACCAAGCATACAGTGCTTGTTTGAGTCTATAAAGTGCCTTTCTAAGCTTGAAAATATGATTAGGTTTTTGAAAATCCTTAAAATCAGGGGGTTGCTTCACAAAAACCTTTTCCTTTAAAAATCCATTCAAAAATGCACTCTTAACATCTAAAGTTTAAAATTATGAAAACATGCGAATGCACAGAACATGCAAATAGATTCTAGTCTAGCAATATGAGCATATCTCGTCATAATCAATTCCTTGTTCTTGATTATAACTTTGTGCCACTAGACGTGCTTTGTTGTGTAGAACATGTCCGTCCCCACTCAGTTTATTTCGGAACATCCATTTGGAACCAATTATCGATTGACCAATTGTTTTAGGAAAAACTTCCCAAACTTGGTTTCTCTCAAATTGATTAAGTTTCTCTTGCATGACGTCAATCCAAAACTCATCAAAAAAAGCATTTGCTACTGACTTAGGTTCTACTAGAGAAATAAAAGCTATGTTTGTTGCTATGTCTCTAGTAGAAGAGCGCGTACCTACTCCCTTGGATACATCTCCTATAACTAGTGTCTCTGGATGGTCCGGCATAAATTTTATCTTCTTAGGCTGACTTTCCTGATAGTTCTCGTTGGTAGCATTATCTTCATGTGCCTTGGACTATTTTTGTGCATCTTCATCATCACTGTCGCTATATCTCTAACTATTGAGCTCATCAAAACAAACATTAATAGTTTCTTCAACAATCATAAATCTTTTATTAAAAATTATATATCCCTTACTCTTGGCAGCATATCCGAGAAATATTCCTTCATCTGCCTTCGTATCGAACTTACCAAGTTATCTTTGGTGTTCAGGATAAACAACGACACCCAAAAACTTTAAAATAAGAAATGTTTGGAATATTTCCAAACCACAATTCATAAGGGGTTTTCTTTGATATAGGTCAAATTAACACCCTATTCAAAACATGACAGGTCAAATTAACACCCTATTTCGCTCCACAACACCATTTCGTTGAGGAGTTTTAGGTCAAGAAAACTCATGGTAATATCCATTATCGTCATAAAATTGTTTGAAAGCAGTATTTTCGAAGTCGCCATCATGATTACTTCAGATTCGAGTAATCATGAAGCCTTTTTTGTTTTGTACCTTTTTGCAAAATACTTGATATTCAAAAATGGTATCGCCTTTATTTGATAAAAAGTAAACGCAAATAAATTAAAAGAAATCATCAACTATAACAAAAGCATAGAGCTTACCGCCAAGACTAGCGACTCTACTAGGACTGAATAAATCCATATGAATCAACTGCAAGGGTCTAGGAGTGCTTACAGCGTTGGTTGATTTAAAAGACCTAGTTGCTTTATTCTTTTCACAGTCTGAACATACCATATCTCTCTTGAAGAAAATTTTTGGGAGTCTTTTTACCAGTTTTTTAGTTGATAGTCGTAAGATAGTGTCCATACTTGCATGTCCTAGTCTCATGTGCCATAGCCAGCTTTCATCTTGATTGGCTACTAGGCACTTTTCTACATTGTTAGACGTTCTAGAAAGAAAACATAAATATTGTCTTCTTTGATCCCTTCATATATGGGATTATCGGTAGAATTTTATATATAGAATGTTTATCTTTCACAAAATTGATACCATAATCGTTATCTGCCAAATGACTTATGCTCAACAGGTTATGTTTTAATTATGTGATTAGGCAAACATCTTTTATTTCTGGGTAGAGAGATATACCAACAGTGCCAATTCCTATAATATTACCTCAAAGATTATTGCCAAAGGAAACATATCATTTTCTCTTCATCGATAGCGTAGCCAATAAGGATGCATCACCTGTCATGTGCCACGAACATCCACTATCGAGGATCCACTTGCTTTTGGCATAAAAAGGTTGAGGGTCCAACTACAAAATGAGTAGATGTAACCTTTGGTACCCATTTCTTCATGGGTCCAGCATGATTAGTTTTGGAAATCCAAGCAAGTACATTTGTGTCACTAGCTTTCTAGCGCTACAATACTGTGATATATGCCCGTGTTCACCACAATATGTGTATGTGATTTTTGAAATAGTGTTCTTCGTTTCTGTGTTGACAAGCTTCTTGTGTGTCTTTCTTGGAAACCTTTATGTGAAAGCATATTTGTGAAGAACGTGTTGCTTATGTGCTTTCTTTAATTTAGTCCTTTGTGATACATGCTTAGTATTAGGACTAACCTTAGGCTGTGTAACATGGGTGACCTGTTTGCCTAATTTGATCTCTAACTTTTAGAGATGGCACAAGACTCTTCGAATTTTACAGTCATATCTGTGAGTCTTTGCTCAGTGACTAGGTGTCTCTTCTTCTCTATGTCGTATAGCTTTTGCACTTTGACATAGTCTCTTTCTTTTTGTTCTATAGTGAGGATAGCCACATGATAGTCCAATCTTATTTTGGCTATCTCCTCTATGTTACCGATAGTAGACGTCTCTTTGATATCTTCTAGAAGATTATACAATCTAGCTACTTTGGTTGTGTATGTCGTAATCTCCTTGTGAGACAGTTTATATTTGTTTAACACATTTTTGTATACTTCAAGTAGTTCACTAAAGACATTTCCTAACTGATCGATTGTAAAATCATCATTGAAAGGTTTTCTGATACCTTATCATATGCCATTAGACAGACATTTGTACTACAGCTGGGCCTGTCCTCCTCTTCTGATTCACTGGCCTCACTTTATACAAGATGCTGGTGTTTGCATACTTCTGACCAATTGTAGCTTTTTTGCTCGATCTTGATCGGTCGTATGGACTGCTTTTCTTCGTTAGTGGACAGTCCTTCTCTTGCGCCCTGAATTTTTGCATCCGAAGCAAATAGTTTCTTCTTCGTTACTTCATGGATATCTTTCTTCTTTCGGTTTGATCGCTCAAACTTTCAGAATTTTTTGAAGTTCTGGACCTGCAGGGCCTGTTTATCACCATCGGAATCTTCTTTATCCGAATCATTGGATGAGACACTTCTGTCTTGAGCTTTGAAGGCTATTAATTTTCTTTGGGAGTTGCCTTTTCAAAGTCTTGTAAGTCCAGCTTGTCATGATCCGCTACCCAAATTATTGGGCCGGGCCGAGTCATTTCCAGCCTACGCTTGAGATAAAGCGTAGTAAGCTGTTCTAAAGATAACAAGATAAGGCTAAAATGTGCTAACAGTTCTATATGTGATAAAGAGTCAGAAATGTCCCAAACACAAAAGTCATCTCGTATAATAGTAAG